>CM038682.1:677087226-677633115 GCA_021605205.1 Aegilops longissima | reverse complement strand
CACGTTCAGCCCGATGGCGTCCCTCGAACTCCGATCCACCCGAGTGTTGAGGAGAGTTTCGTCGACATGGCGGCATGGTGGCGATGTTGATGTTCTACCGGCGTAGGGCTTCGCCTAAGCACGCTTCTGATTGTCGAGATGGACTATGGTGGAGGGCACCACACGGTTGGGAGAGATCAAGTGATCAACTTGTGTCTAGAGGTGCCCCCCTGCCCCGTATATAAAGGAGCAAGGGGGTGCAGCCGGCCAAGGGAGGGGCGCTGGAGAGTCCTACTCCCGGGAGTAGGACTTCCCCCCTAGTTGGAATAGGATTCGGGAGGGAAGAGGAGGAGAGAGAAGGAAGGCGCCACCCTCTCCTTGTCCTATTCAGACTAAGGAGGGAGGGGCGCGCGACCCAGCCCTGTCCGCCTCTCCTCTTCTCCATAAAGGCCCACTAAGGCCCATTTACCTCCCGGGGGGTTCCCATAACCTCCCGGTACTCCGGTAAAATCCCGATTTCACCGGAACACTTCCGATATCAAACATAGGCTTCCAATATATCAATCTTCATGTCTCGACCATTTGGGACTCCTCGTCATGTCCATGATCACATCGGGACTCGAACAACCTTGGTACATCAAAACATATAAACTCATAATATAACGCCATCGTAACATTAAGCGTGCGGACCCTACGGGTTCGAGAACTATGTAGAAATGACCGAGACCGTCTCGGTCAATAACCAATAGTGGAACCTCGATGCTCATATTGGCTCCACATATTCTCACGAAGATCTTTATCGGTCGGACCGCATAACAACATACGTTGTTCCCTTTGTCATCGGTATGTTACTTGCCGAGATTCGATCATCGGTATCTCAATACCTAGTTCAATCTCGTTCTTTGGCAAGTCTCTTTACTCATCTTGTAATACATCATCCCACAACCAACTCATTAGTTGCAATGCTTGCAAGGCTTAAGTGATGTGCATTACCGAGAGGGCCGGAGATACCTCTCCGACAATCGGAGTGACAAATCCTTATCTCGAAATATACCAACCCAACAAGTACCTTGAGAGACACTGTATAGCTCCTTTATAATCACCCGATTCGTTGTGACGTTTGGTATACATAAAGTGTTCCTCCGTAAGCAGGAGTTGCATAATCTCATAGTCATAGGAACATGTATAAGTCATGAAGAAAGCAATAGCAACATACTAAATGATCGTGTGCTAAGCTAACGGAATGGGTCATGTTAATCACATCATTCTCCTAATGATGTGATCCCGTTAATCAAATGACAACTCATGTCTATGGCTAGGAAACATAACCATCTTGATCAACGAGCTAGTCAAGTAGAGGCATACTAGTGACAATCTGTTTGTCTATGTATTCACACATGTATTATGTTTCGGTTAATACAATTCTAGCATGAATAATAAACATTTATCATGATATAAGGAAATAAATAATAACTTTATTATTGCCTCTAGGGCATATTTCCTCCAGTCTCCCACTTGCACTAGAGTCAATAATCTAGATTACATAGTAATGATTCTAACACCCATGGAGCCTTGGTGCTGATCATGTTTTGCTCGTCGAAAAGGCTTAGTCAAAGTGCAACATTCAGATCCGTATGTATCTTGCACATTTTATGTCTCCCACGGACTAGATCCGGATGGAATTGAGGCGTCTCTTGATGTGCTTGGTTCTCTTGTGAAATCTGGATTCCTTCGCAAGGCAATTGCACGATATTGTCACAAAAGATTTTCATTGGACCCGATGCACTAGGTATGACACCTAGATGGGATATGAACTCCATCCAGACTCCTTCATTTGCTGCTTGAAGCAGCTATGTACTCCGCTTCACGTATATCCCGCCACGGCGCTTTGTTTTGAACTGCACCAACCCAGCAGCTCCACCGTTCAATGTAAACACGTATCCGGTTTGCGATTTAGAATCGTCGAATCGGTGTCAAAGCTTGCATCAACGTAACATTTACGATGAGCTCTTTGTCACCTCCATAAGCGAGAAACATATCCTTAGTCCTTTTCGGTATTTCGGGATGTTCTTGACGCTGTCGATGATCCACTCTGGATTACTTTGGTACCTCCTGCTAGACTTATAGCAAGGCACACATCAGGTCAGTACACAGCATTGCATACATGATAGAGCCTATGGCTGAAGCATAGGAACATCTTTCATCTTCTCTCTAACCTGCGGTGGTCGGGCATTGAGTCTTACTCAACTTCACACCTTGTAACACAGGCAAGAACCCTTTATTTGCTTGATCCATTTGAACTTCTTCAAAACTTTGTCAAGGTATGTGCTTTGTGAAAGTCAATTAAGTGTCTTGATCTATCTCCATAGATCTTGATGCCCAATATGTAAGCAGCTTCACCGAGGTCTTTCATTGAAAAACTCTTATTCAAGTATCCTTTATGCTATCCGAAATTCTATATCATTTCCAATCAGCAATATGTCATCCACATATAATATCAAAATGCTCTGAGCTCCCACTCACTTTCTTGTAAATACGAGGCTTCTCCAAAAGTCATACAAAACCAAATGCTTTGATCACACTATCAAAGCGTTTATTCCAACTCGAGAGGCTTGCAGGTCCATAAATGGATCATTGGAGCTTGCACACTTTGTTAGCTCCTTTGGATGGATAAAACCTCCTGGTTGCATCATATACAACTCTTCTTCGAAATCCATTCAGGAATGCAGTTTTGACATCCATTTGCCAAATTTCATAATCATAAAATCGGCAATTGCTAACATGATTCGGACAGACTTAAGCATCGCTCTGGTGAGAAGGTCTCATCGTAGTCAATCCCTTGAACTTGTCGAAAACCTTTCGCGACAAGTCGAGCTTTGTAAACGATAAAATTACCGTCGGCGTCGGTCTTCTTCTTGAAGATCCATTTATTCTCAATTTCTTGCCGATCATCGGGCAAGTCAACCAAAGTCCACACTTTGTTCTCATACATGGATCCCATCTCAGATTTCATGGCCTCAAGCCATTTTGCGAATCTGGGCTCACCATCGCTTCTTCATAGTTCGTAGGTTCGTCATGGTCTAGTAACATAACTTCCGAACAGGATTACCGTACCACTCAGTGCGGATCTTACTCTGGTTGACCTCGAGGTTCGGTAACAACTTGATCTGAAGTTTCATGATCATCATCATTAACTTCCTCACTAATTGGTGTAGGTGTCGCGAAACCGGTTTACGTGATGAACTACTTTACAATAAGGGAGTAGGTGCAGTTACCTCATCAAGTTCTACTTTCCTCTCACTCACTTCTTTCGAGAGAAACTCCTTCTCTAGAAAAACTTGAATTTAGCAACAAAGTCTTGCCTTGATTTGTGATAGAAGGTGTACCCAGATCTCCTTTGGGTATCCTATGAAGACACATTTCTCGATTTGGGTTCGAGCTTATCGGGTTGAAGCTTTTCACATAAGCATCGCAGCCCCAAACTTTAAGAAACAACAAATTTGGTTTCTTGCCAAACCATAGTTCATAAGGCGTCGTCTCAGCGGTTTTGATGGTGTCCTATTTAACGTGAATGCAGCCGTCTCTAAAGCATAACCCCAAAGCGATAGCGATAAATCAGTAAGAGACATCATAGATCGCACCATATCAAGTAAAATACGATTCTGACGTTCGGACACACCATTCTGTTGTGGTGTTCGGGTGGCGTGAGTTGTGAAACTATTCGCATTGTTTCAAATATAGACCAAACTCGTAACTCAAATATTCTCCTCCACGATCGGATCGTAGAAACTTTATTTTCTTGTTACAATGATTTTCAACTTCACTATGAAATTCTTTGAACTTTTCAAAAGTTTCAGACTTATGTTTCATTAAGTAGATATACCCATATCTGCTTAAATCATCTGTGAAGGTGAGAAAATAACGATATCCGCCACGAGCCTCAACATTCATCGGACCACATACATCGTATGTATGATTTCCAACAAATCTGTTGCTCTCTCCATAGTTACGGAGAGCGGTGTTTTAGTCATCTTGCCCATGAGGCACGTTTACATAAGTACCAAGTGATTCATAATCAAGTGGTTCCAAAGTCCATCGGTATGGAGTTTCTTCATCGCTTTACACCGATATGACCTAAGCGGCGAGTGCCACAAATAAGTTGCACTATCATTATCAACTCTGCATCATTTGGCTTCAACATTATGAATATGTGTATCACTACTATCGAGATTCAATAGAAATAGACCACTCTTCAAGGGTGCATGACCATAAAAGATATTACTCATATAAATAGAACAACCATTATTCTCTGATTTAAATGAATAACTGTCTCGCATCAAACAAGATCCAGATATAATGTTCATGCTCAATCTGGCACCAAATAACAATTATTTAGGTATAATACTAATCCCGAAGGTAGATGTAGAGGTAGCGTGCCGACCGCGATCACATCGACTTTGGAACCATTTCCCAGCGCATCGTCACCTCGTCCTTAGCCAATCTCCGCTTAATCCGTAGCCCCTGTTTTGAGTTGCAAATAATAGCAGAACCGATATCAAATACCAGTGCTCTGCCGGCATTAGTAAGGTACACATCAATAACATGTATATCACATATACCTTTGTTCACCTTGCCATCCTTCTTATCCGCCAAATACTTGGGGCAGTTCCGCTTCGATGACAGTCTTCTTGCGGTAGAAGCACTCGGTTTCAGGCTTAGGTCCAGACTTGGGTTTCTTCTCTGAGCGACAACTTGCTTGCTGTTCTTCTTGAAGTTCCTTCTTCTTCCCTTTGCCCTTTTCTTGAAACTAGTGGTCTTGTTGACCATCAACACTTGATGCTCCTTCTTGATTTCTACCTCCGCAGCCTTTAGCATTGCGAAGAGCTTGGGAATCGTCTTTTCCATCCCTTGCATGTTCTAGTTCATCACGAAGCTTTTGTAGCTTGGTGGCAGTGATTGGAGAATTCATCAATGGCGCTATCATCCGGAAGATTAACTCCCAGTTGAATCAAGTGATTATTATACCGGACATCTTGAGTATATGCTCACTGACAGAACTATTCTCCTTTATCTTGCAGCTATAGAACTTATTGGAGACTTCATATCTCTCAATCCGGGCATTTGCTTGAAATATTAATTTCAACTCTGGAACATCTCATATGCTCCATGACGTTCAAAACATCGTTGAAGTCCGGTTCTAAGCCGTAAAGCATGGCACTGAACTATCGAGTAGTCATCATCTTTGCTTTGCAGACGTTCATAACATCTGGTGTTGCTCTATGTGAGCACTGGCACCCAGCGGTCCTTCCGGGGCGTATGTCTTCTGTGCAGCAATGAGGATAATCCTCAAGTTACGGAACCAGTCCGTGTAATTGCTACCATCATCTTTCAACTTTGCTTTCTCAAGGAACGCATTAAAATTCAACGGAACAACAGCACGGGCCATCTATCTACAATCAAACATAGACAAGCAAGATACTATCAGGTACTAAGTTCATGATAAATTTAAGTTCAATTAATCATATTACTTAAGAACTCCCACTTAGATAGACATCCCTCTAATCCTCTAAGTGATCACGTGATCCAAATCAACTAAACCATGTCCGATCATCACGTGAGATGGAGTAGTTTCAATGGTGAACATCACTATGTTGATCATATCTACTATATGATTCACGCTCGACCTTCGGTCTCCGTGTTCGAGGCCATATCATTATATGCTAGGCTCGTCAAGTTTAACTGAGTATTCGCGTGTGCAACTGTTTTTGCACCGTTGTATTTGAGCGTAGAGCCTATCACACCCAATCATCACGTGGTGTCTCGGTACGAAGAACTTTCATAGCGGGCATACTTAGGGAGAACACTTATACTTTGATAATTTAGTGAGGATCATCTTATAATGCTACCGTCAATCAAAGCAAGATAAGATGCATAAAGATAAACATCACATGCAATCAACATAAGTGATATGATATTGTCGGTTCGGGTTCAGCGGACCCTTGAGGTTCGAACACTTGGGGTGCTTGGCGGAGATCAACCCTCCACCGTCTCGCACCTCGCTGAATCGCTGGGACCTAAACTACTAACGGAACAACACAAGAGACACAAGATTTATCTTTGGTTCAGGCCACCATTGTGGTGTAATACCCTACTCCGGTGTGTGGTGTGGTAGATTGCCTCTTGGGCTGGTGAGGAACAATACAAGGAAGAACAGCCTCGCAGGGTGCATTCTTGGTGGGTGTGATGAACTGCTAGGTGGTGTTCCGTTGCTCTAGCTTGAGGATCGGGTCTCTGTCTTTCTCTGGATTCCAGATCCCTCTACCCTGTGAGTTGCTACTCCTATTTATAGGCGAAGGCCTGGGCCTCTTCCCAAATATTGGCGGGAAGAGCGCCAACAATTAGCCATTTGAAGGGAACATCGGGTACACTTATCTGACTAAAGTTGGTCCTCGCTTGCCAAAGGCTCTGGTGATGGCCTTTGCTTGGGCTCCATGATGACTCCCTTCCGGCCGTTGGGGCTGGTCTTGGTCTTGTTGCACGAAGCGGATGCCTTTGCTTGATGCTCTCGCTGCGCTTGCTCCTTTGCACCAAAGAGGAAAGGAGGACCTTCTTGCTGGCGCTGGCGCCCTGGCGCCCTTGGTGCGTCATGGCTTGCGTCATGGGCACCTCGCGAGTACCCTGCCTTGAACTCTCCGCCTTCTCATGAGCCAGCTGGCGAGGCCGTGCACGAGAAGCTCCTTGTCGTCCGCCCAGCAATCTGGCCCCTCGCGAGGTCTTGAGCTTGCGTTGATGAAGATGGGCTGTCTGGGCCTCCTTTGAGCCACGCCGCAGGCGCGAGGCGAGCAAGTCCAGGGACCCCATTCCCGAACACCGGCAGTAGCCCGGGCCTGGCGCGCCCGAACTTGGCGGCGAGGCGAAAGGGCAAGTCGCGAGCGTCGCGAGCCCCTAACAACCTGCGGCCTTAGGCGCCAGCGTGGCGGTTGATTGACAGCGTCGCCTCTGCAACCACGATGCCTTGGTAACCACCGGATTCGACAAGTCCCGCATGCGAGTTGGTCATGATGATCGGTGATCGTGGAGGCCGACGGTTGGCCTTCGCCCGGCTATAAATGCACGGCGGCGTCGCCCTTCAGTCTATCATCTGCTTCTCCTCCTCCTCGTTTAAATGCAGTCGCCATGGCTCCGATCCGCCGGTTCTCCAAGGAAGAGAAGGAAAAGCTCCTCAAGAGGATCTGACCTGCTCCCCCAAAGCGGCTTGCTCTCTGAGTGTCGAGGCGAGGCGCTTCGCTGAGGCGCCCATGCCCCAGTGCGTGCGACCGCCACCGGGTTTCCTCTTCCCTTGTCTTGCGCAAATTGGCGGCTCTGAAGGCGGCGCCAGGCGCCACGGAAGCAGCCGCCCGCGCCAGCCGGAGTCACGAAGGTGTCGTCTTCCCCACAGAGTCACGCCGAGGCTCTTGCTTAGGGAGTTCGTGCCAGCGTCGCCACGCCTCCTAAGTCTTGGATTTGTCTTCCTTCTTTCTTACGCCTCCGTCGTCCGTGAAGAACCCACAGGACTCTGGCTGCAACCGCCCGGCTGCGGCACCCTCATGACCCAGAGGCGGAGGTTGCAGTAGTTGCCCAGGCGAGGTCTTCATGACTCGAGGCTGGGGCGAGGTCGCCCGGGTCTGCGGGACGAGGCGCCCTCACGATCCACTGAGTACAATGGTGCCGGTGGTGTCCTTCAAGGTCTTGACACGGAGGGTGGCTGGAGTGCTGCCGGGAGAGGTGGTGGGGTCTCTTGTGGTGAGGCAGAGGCCGACCGACCACTCCTTGGCAGCTCCCGAGCGACGAAGGCGCCGGAGGATCAACGACTCCGCCCGAGCTCTTAGCGATGCGGAGGCGAGCAGCGACAGCTATGAGCCCCGAGCTGCGCCTCTCCGGGCGAGGCGAGCTCGTCGAGCCGTCGCCGCCCTTGATCTGGATGGGGTTGGCTCCGGACGGGTGGCCCACCGTTGATGATGGCGTCTGCAGCGGTGGTCCCTTTAGGTAGGACTCCTTAGGATTCGCGTCTTTTGTTCTGTGAGGAGCCAGAATGTACCCAGCGGGGCTTGTAAGATGTTTGTAACCGTTTGCCAATATGATCCTTATTGTGAGGCGGTGCGAGATGCTCATTCCGTTCTAGCTCATTTCCTCCTTTCGGTCCTCACGAGGCTTGATGCTCTCTGCCGACAGGTCCCAGTCCCAAAGCGGCTTCAGCCGTCGCTGGTATGCCAGTCGCGATGCCGTGGTCAAGGCCGGAGGTGGCGGCCGAGGTCGGTAAGAGCCTGCGAGTCGCGATGCTCGGGGTCCCTCTTGGCGCTCAAGCAGCCATCATTGATGAGAAAGGAGAGCAGCGTTGCTAACGGGGTTACATTGAGTGTGGGGATGGTGTTGCGATAACTAGTGTGTCCGGAGGGTGACTTATCTCGAGGTCGGGACAATGCTTCTGAGTGCGGCGCTAGGTCCGTGCCTTGGCGGCGAGATTGCGTGGCGAGGTCGTTTCGTGCTCCTTGGAGGGACCTGCAGGTTCACCACCAAAGGAACAAGAGCTCGCCGTGGCGATCGTTAGATTCTGCCATTAGTTGCTTTGGAGGCGCGAGAGGCCTCGCGAGGTGTGTTGGGGCACCCGTGAGCAGCGGGACTCACGAGCCCTACCTCAAGGTGGGTTGCGCTGGCTCTGGGCCTTATCTTGAGTGTGTTCACGCAAATTTGGCGGATGCGGTGCTCTCGTCTTGGTCCGGCTCTCGGGCTGGTCTCGGCCGTCGGTGGCAAGCCGGTCGCGATGCCATGGACAAGACCAGAGGGTGAGGCGAGAGGCGGTAGGAGCCCACAGTCGCAATGCTCGGGCACCCCCCTTTAGCGCATAGCTGGGTTAGAATGTGAAACTCTCGTCCTCGGGTCCGGCTCTCGGGCTGGTCTCGGCCGTCGTTGGCAAGCCGGTCGCGATGCCATGGACAAGACCGGAGGGTGAGGTCGGAGAGCGGTAGGAGCCACTGGTCGCGATGCTCAGGCACCCCCCTTTGGCGTGCAAGCTGGGTTAGATGAGAAACTCTCGTCCTCGGGTCCGGCTCTCGGGCTGGTCTCGGCCGTCGTCGGCAAGCCAGTCGCGATGCCATGGACAAGACCGGAGGGTGAGGGCGGAGGCGGTAGGAGCCCTGAGTCGCGATGCTCGGGCACCCCCTTTAGCGTGCAAGATTCCGTCACCCGGAAAAAGGCGCAAATAACAAGCATGGTGGGCGAGAGCATAATCCTAAGGAAAGCGTAGGAAGGATACATGCGCGGGGTGGCCCGGCGGCTTGGGGATGATGCAGCCAGGCGCCCCCAGCAGAGATAGGCTAATGACATGAAATAAAATGGATACATGCAGCAGGGGCGGACCCATGCGGCACAGGAATATCTGACCTCAAGGCGCTTCCGGCTGAAAGCGAAACTTAAAGATGTCACTGGTGATGTTGGGGACGAGGGGTGTTGGTGTAGCAGACTCGGTGGGCTGCGGAGCCGATCCTCACGAGCCCCAGGCCCGAGGGCCTCGGGAGGATCCGGGCTGGCGGCTCCTCATAGACCATCTCCATCTCCGCCCGGGGCTGCGGAGCGCCTGGCCTCTTGAGCCTCCGGGATGTCCCTCATGAGGCAGCTGGTGCTTGGCTGCCGCATTGGCAGGCCATAAGGCATGCACACATAGGCTGTGGGCGGACCCTGCATAGCGTCCCACTCGCGAGGGCTAGGCGCTCTTGAGGCGCGACTCGGTTGAGCCACAGTATGTCGATCTTGAGCCGCGCAGCCCACCATCCTCGCTGGATGGGGGGGCCTATGGCAGCGGCGGGCTGCCCCTCATGACCCTTGACTCCTGTAGCTCTGAATGGCCTTCTTGGCGACGAACTCCACGAGGTTCGGCCCTCCTTGCCTTGCTCCTGCTTGCGAAAGCGTGCTTGGCACGCCTCCACGTGGTGCCCAGCGCCTCCCTCGAGACCTTGGCGAGGTTGGCGGCCCTCGGTGAGAGCCCCGAGCCCCTGCTGAGGAGGCGGCGGGCGCTTTCCTATCTGCGATGGAAGGAGGCTCCCCTGGCCCGGTCACGGGCCTGAGAACCTGCCTCTTGAGGCCGGGCGGTCGATGTCTTCTTCTTCTTAGGTGCGGCCTCGGGAGGCCTCCTGCTTCTTGTGGTCTGGTTCTTCTAGCGATCGCGGCTGAAAGGCTCGCTCCGAGGAGCACCTGCTGCGTCTCTCTCTTCACAGGCACCGTGATGACCCGCCGCTTCTGGCATCTTGAGGGCGTTGTAGCCGTGGTGGAGTTCTGGCCATGAATTTAATAGCGTTGGGTACCAGGATGGCGTTATGCGACAAGCGAATGTGGGCGGCGTCGAAGTCGATGAGCTTCGGTGTGGTAGTTGTCGCGAGCCCGAAGGTGACGGGAAGGCAGACCTACGATCGGGACCGTGGAGCCGTCGGTGACTCGGAGAAAGGCTTGGTTGGCTGAAGGCTGGTATAAGGCGCGAAGATTGTTGAATGTCTCCACAGACGGGGCGTTGAGCCCTGCTCCGCCGTCGATGAGGTCTTGGTGACTAGCACGTTCTTGATGATTAGGGAACAAAGCATCGGAGAACTCCGGTGTGGCGCGCACTTGAGCTGATCATTTGAGCTGAGCGTGATGGCACACGCCGACCACACGAGAGGCGCATTGCCTCGAGCTTGGGAGGACTGCATTCGCCATGGGTGAACTGCTTGAAGATCTGTTGAGAGGCTGGGGCTTGAGCTCCGCCCGGGATGCAAAGCGATCGCCGCGCGCTTCACTGGAAGCCCCAGCCCCTCGTCGATAGCGGTCTTGATTCTCCTTGGCGGCGGCGGCAGCGGAGGAGGCCTGCGCTCCCCATGGGAGATCCTCGCGAGGCTGATCCCTCAGCCCCCCTCATGGGCGGGTCTTGCCAGCAGTCCTCGCGAGGTTGGTCGCGCCACCCTTAAGCGCGGGCCGCATGTCTTCCAGCGTCTGCATTCCTTCCTCCTCCTCGGCCGTAGCCCGTCGCTGCGCTCGGGCGTCTGCCGACCCTTCCTTCAGCGTCTGGCCCGGAGCTCTTGGCATTCATTGGTGTTGTGGGTGTGGAGGTCGTGGTACATGCGATACCGGCTGCCCTTGGAGGACTCGAGCTGATCTGCGCCTCGCTTGGTATGCAGCTCGGCGCATGCACGGCAGCCCCTTGCGCTTCCGTCCTTGGCCTTGGACTTCTTCTCTTTGGGATCAGCGGCGAGCAGCTCGAGGAGGAGGCGCCCTCCTCAGCCTGGCGCGCTTGGTCGCCAAGTTGAACAGCTCAAGGAGGTGCACAGATCTTCATGCATCGCCGGCTCCTCCTTCATCTTGGCGTCACGCCGCGCCGTCGGAGAAGGCAGAGATGATGGCCTCCTCCGTTACCACAGGGATCTTGAGGCGTGCGTTGTTGAAGCGCTGGATGTACTTTTGCGGGGTTTCCCAGGCTGCTGCTTGATTCGGCGCATGTCGCTCACGGCGGGTGGCGGTCGCGAGTACCACAGAAGTTGATGATGAAGCGGGTGCGCATTTCAGCCCGGAAGAGATCGTGCACAGGGCGGTTCGAGGAGCAGTGCGGGCCCCATCCTTGGCGCCATGGGAAACCAGTTCGCCATGACCTTTTCATCCCGTTGGCAACCTTGATGCCCAGCTCGTGAAGCTGGAGGAACTCCGTAAGGTCAGCTGTGCCGTCATAGCGAGGAGGCAGGTGCAGCTTGAACTTGGCGGGCCATCGGCGCCGCGCGCCTTCCGGAGGTGAAAGCGCGGCAGCCCGCGCGTGGCAGCGGGGGCCTCGGACGGCGAGAGCTTGGTCTTGCGGGCCTCCCTGCGCCTTGGTTGGGGCAGCGCAGGTCTTAGCGTGCGGGCGGGGGGCGCTCGGGTAGCTTCTTGTGGGCGAGAACTTCTTGACAGCTCTGCTCTTGCAGCGCGGCGCTGGCGAGCAGGTTCCGCCGGGGCCACGCGCTTGGAACCAGGCGCCTTCTTGCGGAGGCGGCTGGCGCCCGGGGCTTCATCGCCCGTGCGTGGCGAAGTGCGGTCAGCGAGGCGGATGGCGCGGGCGCCTCTGCAGCAGCAGACGAGCTCGGCGACTTCGGTCGAGCCATTCTTCGTAAACGTCGTCGGCAAGCGATAGCGCAGGGGCTTCGTTTGCCGTGATGAGTGCGGCTCGGGCATCCATGGCGCGCGGAATGCGTGGCGAAGAACCAGCGGGGTGGCGAAGGAGTGGCGGTGCGGCCGTCCGCCTCATGGGCCGAGTCTTTGGGGCGATGCTTGCTGCTCGTTCCCGCCGGGCTGGTGGCGGCGTTGACGGCAGTGACGAGGAGCAGCGAGGTGCCCGCCGACGGGAGGCTGTCACAGGCGACATGGGAGGAAGCGGCTCGGCGCTTCAGCAGCGAGCCCGCCAGGCGTCGGACATAGTTCGCGGTGGTCGGGGAAAAACGAGGCGACGAAAGGCAGATTCAGCGCACCTACGGGCGTGCCAAATGTCGGTTCGGGTTCCGTCGGACCCTTGAGGTTCGAACAACTGGGGTGTCTTGCGAAGATCCAACCCTCCACCGTCTCGCACCTCGCCCGAATCGCTGGGACCCTAAACTACTAACGGAACAGCACAAGAGACACAAGATTTATCTTGGTTGAGCCACCATTGTGGTGTAATACCCTACTCCGGTGTGTGGTGTGGTAGATTGCCTCTTGGGCTGGTGAGGAACAATACAAGGAAGAACAGCCTCGCGAGTGCATTCTTGGTGGGTGTGATGAACTGCTAGGTGGTGTTCCGTCGCTCTAGCTTGAGGATCGGGTCTCTGTCTTTCTCTGGATTCCAGATCCTCTACCACGTGGGTGGCTACTCCTATTTATAAGCGAAGGCCTGGGCCTCTTCCCAAATATTGGCGGGAAGGCGCCAACAATTAGCCATTTGAAGGGAACAACGGGTACACTTATCTGACTAAAGTTGGTCCTCGCTTTGCCAAAGGCTCTGGTGATGGCCTTTGCTTGGGCTCCATGATGACTCCTTCAAGCCGTTGGGGCTGGTCTTGGTCTTGTTGCACAAGCGGATGCCTTTGCTTGATGCTCTCGCTGCGCTTGCTCCCTTTGCACCAAAGAGGAAAGGAGGACCTTTGCGGGCTGGCGCCCGGCCGCGCCCTTGGTCGTCATGGCTTGCGTCATGGGCACCTCGCGAGGTACCCTGCCTTGAACTATCCGCCTTCTCATGAGCCAGCCTAACGAGGCCGTGCTCGAGGAAGCTCCTTGTCGTCCGCCTCATGAATCTGGCCCCTCGCGAGGTCTTGAGCTTGCGTTGATGAAGATGGGCTGTCACAGGCCTCCTTTGAGCCACGCCAGCGCAGCGCAGGCGAGCAAGTCAGGGACCCCGTTCCCGAATGCCGGCAGATATGGCCATCATCATCTTGTGCTTGTGATCTCCATCTCGAAGCACCGTCATGATCACCATCGTCCTTTGGCGCGACACTTTGATCTCCATCGTAGCATCATTGTCGTCTCGCCAATCTTATGCTTCTCGACTATCGCTACCGCTTAGTGATAAAGTAAAGCATTACTGAAGCGATGCATTGCATATAATAAGCGACAACCATATGGCTCCTGCGAGTTGCCGATAACTTCGGTTACAAAACATGATCATCTCATACAATAAAATATAGCATCACGTCTTGACCATATCACATCACAACATGACCTGCAAAAACAAGTTAGGCGTCCTCTACTTTGTTTTTGCAAGTTTTACGATGCACTGCTACGGGCTTAGCAAGAACCGTTTTACCTACGCATCAAAACCACAGCGATAGTTTGTCAAGTTGGTGCTGTTTTAACCTTCGCAAGGACCGGGCGTAGCTACACTCGGTTCAACTAAAGTTGGAGAAACCGACACCGCTAGCCACCTTTGTGCAAAGCACGCGGGAGAACCGGTCTCGCGTAAGCGTCTGGCGTAATGTCGGTCCGGGCCGCCGTCAACAATCTTGCCAAACCAAAGTATGACATCTTTGGTAAGCGGTATGACTTATATCGCCCACAACTCACTTGTGTTCTACTCGTGCATATGACATCTGCGCATAAAACCAGGCTCGGATGCCACTGTTGGGGAACGTAGTAAATTCAGAAATTTTCCTACGCACACGCAAGATCATGGTGATGCATAGCAATGAGAGGGGAGAGTGTTGTCTACGTACCCTCGTCGAACGAAAGCGGAAGCGTTAGCACAACGCGGTTGATGTAGTCGTACGTCTTCACGATCCGACCGATCAAGTACCGAATGTACGGCACCTCCGAGTTCAGCACATGTTCAGCCCGATGACGTCCCTCGAACTCTGATCCAGCCGAGTGTTGAGGGAGAGTTTCGTCAGCACGATGGTGTGGTGACGATGTTGATGTTCTACCGACGCAGGGCTTCGCCTAAGCACTGCTACAGTATTATCGAGATGGACTATGGTGGAGGGGGGCACCGCACACAGTTGGGAGAGATCAGCTGATCAACTTGTGTGTCTAGAGGTTCCCCCCCGCCCTCGTATATAAAGGAGCAAGGGGGGTGCGGCCGGCCAAGGGAGGCGCTGGAGGAGTCCTACTCCCACCGGAGTAGGACTCCCCTTCCTAGTTGGAATAGGATTCGGAGGGGAAAGAGGAGGGAGAGAAGGAAGGGGGTGCCGCCTCTCCTTGTCCTATTTGGACTAAGGGGGGGGGCGCGCCCAGCCCCCGCCGCTCTCCTCTTCTCCGTAAAAGGCCCAGTAAGGCCCATTTACCTCCCGGGGGTTTCGGTAACCTCCCGGTACTCCGGTAAAATCCCGATTTTACCCGGAACACTTCCGATATCCAAACATAGGCTTCCAATATATCAATATTCATGTCTCGAAAAATTTTAGACTCCTCGTCATGTCCGTGGTCACATCCGGGACTCCGAACAACCTTCGGTACATCAAAACATATAAACTCATAATATAACTGTCATCGTAACGTTAAGCGTGCGGACCCTACGGGTTCGAGAACTATGTAGACATGACCGAGACACGTCTCCGGTCAATAACCAATAGCGAACTCGGATGCTCATATTGGCTCCTACATATTCTACGAAGATCTTTATCGGTCGACCGCATAACAACATACGTTGTTCCCTTTGTCATCGGTATGTTACTTGCCCGAGATTCGATCGTTGGTATCTCAATACCTAGTTCAATCTCGTTACGACAAGTCTCTTTACTCGTCATTGTAATACATCATCCATAACCAACTCATTAGTTGCAATGCTTGCAAGGCTTAAGTGATGTGCATTACCGAGAGGGGCGGAGATACCTCTCCGAGCAATCGGAGTGACAAATCCTAATCTCGAAATCGCCAACCCAACAAGTACCTTCGGAGACACACCAGAGCTCCTTTATAATCACCCGATTCGTTGTAGGACGTTTGGTAGCACACAAAGTGTTCCTCCCGTAAACGGGAGTTGCATAATCTCATAGTCATAGGAACATGTATAAGTCATGAAGAAAGCAATAGCAACATACTAAACGATCGTGTGCTAAGCTAACGGAATGGGTCATGTCAATCACACCATTCTCCTAATGATGTGATCCCGTTAATCAAATGACAACTCATGTCTATGGCTAGGAAACATAACCATCTTTGATCAACGAGCTAGTCAAGTAGAGGCATACACTACAAAAAATACACTTCCGTGATGATACGTGTTTGTCACAATGAGGTCGCGTTTTTGTCATGCATGTACATCCATGACGATTTTATGACGTAATCAAGATAGTCATACTGTTTGTCCTAGAAGTGTTCCATGACATTACGAAAATTATCATCACGGAAGTGTCCACTTCCATGACGATAAATCGCGCGTCACAGAAGTGCTTTCGTCAAGGGTGACCGACACGTGGCATCCACCCTAACAGAACGCCGTTAAGCTATCGAGTCGGGTTTTGGATCCGATAACCCATTAACAGCCTCGACCAATGGGGATTTTCCACGTGTAAAATCATCATTGGCTGGAGGAAACACGTGTCGGCTCACCGTTGGGACAGATGTCATCCATTCATTGGACCGGAGTCGCCTATGATACGGCGACACGTGGCACGGCCCAACAGAGGCCCATTCCTGTGAAAAGGCCAGCCCGTTTGACTTGGTCAAAAGGTGGCGGCCCGGCCCACGGTAAGCCTGTTAACGGCCTGTTCGCATATAGCCCATTTACAGCCCGCTAACCAAGGGCCCGTTACGCCCTATCCGAATTAGGCCCAGTAGCGTCATCTGGGCCGTCCCATATGATTCAGCCCGTTTTAACTTTCGGCACATGTGTGGCCCATGACTTCTTTTGGCCCATATGAGGACCTTTGTAACTCTTGGCCCATTAACAGCCCGTGGTGGTGGCGGCCCGTAATGAACAAATGTATCACTTTATACCCATTAACGACCCGTTATTCCATTGGGCCGTTTCCAGCCCAAGTTATCTTTCGGCCTTCTCAGGGCCCATTGATTCTTGGGCTCATTTGCAGCATTCGGTTACATACGGCCCGTTACTGTCATTTTCTGCTTGTGGGCCAAATTCAGCCCGTCGTTATAGTCGGCCCGTTTGCGGACCGTTAATATGTTGGGCCATTTTCATGTCAAAAAAACCCGTTGGGCTGTTTTCATAGAGTTATCAAATACGGCCTATTAACGGCCCATTATGGTCCACGAATAGTATGGCCCATGATTGGAGAAATTGATACGCCCCGTAGAAGGCCCATGGATCCTACGACCCGTATGAGGCCCATGGATAGTACGACCCGTAGAAGGCCCATGGATCGTACGGCCCGTAGAAGGCCCATGGATCCTACGACCCATAGAAGGCCCATGGACCCTAAGGCCCGTATAGAAGGCCGATGGATCCTACGATCCATATAGAAGGCCAATGGATCCTACGACCGGACGAAGGCCCATGGATCATACGGCCTGCAGGAGGCCCATGGTTACAATAGTCCGTGTGTTGCCATGATTATTTTGTCCTAGTTACCAAAAATAGGCTATTGTGGCCACTAGAAAAACGAAAAAGAACTGCGGTGACTACAAGCAAACAACTAAACAAGACAATAAGGAAATAAATAAGCAAGCAATTAACGCTAGCCTATTACCGCTATTACACATATTACATCCTTTGGGCATCAAAGTTCGCCACCGGTGCAAATATAGGGAACAAAGCAGCATATTACATACTTTGGCCGTCAAAATTGGCCTCCGGTGCAAATAAACGCGGCAGACAAAACAAGAGCATAACTGAAACAACTTTAGAAGAGCTCAAGAAGCGTTATCACCGGTATCCACCATCTTTGGCAATAAGCTTAGCAAGCTGATTAGCTTTGTCTGTTTGGCGCTAAAATCCTCCAACGCTTGTGTTGCACGGAAAGTATGCATCTGAATGCTCCGGGGACTTCCGATCCTTCCGCTTCTTGTTGCAAACACGCTGATCGATGTCTTTCACTTGTAGTTGAGACTCAAGAAACCGAACT
The DNA here is from genome assembly GCA_021605205.1 of Aegilops longissima. Taxonomy (NCBI): domain Eukaryota; kingdom Viridiplantae; phylum Streptophyta; class Magnoliopsida; order Poales; family Poaceae; genus Aegilops; species Aegilops longissima. The sequence goes on along the minus strand of CM038682.1, from coordinate 677,615,620 downwards.
GATTCAGACGGTGAGTTTGAATAGCTTGTGCAAGCGGTAGTGGCGATAACTCGAACACTAAACCAAGACAGGACTTTGGGGTTGTCTCATTGTCTTCAAGATAGTCTTCCTTAGCTGTTTTATCAGCTTTGTTGGAGACCAACAAGGATGTGTCACTATCCTGAACCTTATCGCATTACTTCCTTTACCATTGCTTAATAAGGCACTCTTCCCCAATATTATGTCAACATTCTAAAAGAAGAAACAAGCGGACACATAACAAGTTTAGCATGTACTAGTATATGAAACTCATTTCGTGAACCAGTTCATTAGTAAGGTGGACAGGATTAAACTACCAAGTCTTCTATTGCCAAGTACTAGTACATAATAAAAGCATCAAACAAACATATATCTATGTCCTATGGTCTTTGCATTGTCTTGCCAAATCAAAATAGAGACATGGTTCAAATCATATCAGTTCAAGACAAAGCAGCAGTGAAAGAATACAAAGCGTGGGAAACTACACGGCACAACAAGATTTCAGATGGGTACCACGGGTCTACATGTACAACAACACTATTGGCTCTGTTGTGATGCTAGTAATGTGCATGATATGAAAGTCAACTGTATACACAATTGAAATTGAAATCAACAGAGCTATTGATAAGAGCAAACCTGTTAAAGAAACATGCGTGAACATACCTGTTGTGCCATTGGAGTTTCGATTGGATCCTTCAATTTAAAAATAAGTTTGTATGAGTAAATACAGTGATACAAGAGCAAAGCAATCATAGTTAAAAAGGGCGCCTAAGCGGCGCTTAAGCGCGCCTAGGCTCTAGGCGTTGGCAAACGCATTACGCATAACTATGCATAATCTGTGCATAAGCTGCGCATAAGCATGCGCTTTGGTCGATAAAGCGCAAAGCGGTGGCAAAACGCACAATTAACGCCTAGCGCTTTTTGAACTATGATAGCAATGGAATCTTAAATTAGAACAGTTGTTCTTCAGGTTTAGGCACTTGTTCTACATGAACAGTACAAGAAGACGCAAGAATAAAATACTTAAAAATAGAAAATGAGCTCATAGACCTTACCACATTCTTGGTTCGGGACCGAGATGAACAAGGCATTCCCGATCATCGTCCGATAAATGTGTCTCGAGGAGAGCGTAAGGGAATTTGATGAGTTTCTTTGCGGTGAAATACGTTTTCTTGAGTAATTCGACATCGCCACCAAGCATTCTTGAAGATAGCAGAGGTATTAGCACATGTTACCTCATCCCGAGTTTCAAATCGGTCCTTCTCTATAGAGAAAAATGGGAAAATTTGCTGTATTATAACCATCATGGAGGTAGGATGTATGGGACGAAGCAAAGTAATTGCCATGAATAACATTACTTACACATAACTCTGGACAAACACACTGAAGCGGCATTTTCCTTCATCTTGATATAATATTTCCAAGATGGGAAGATACGCACATACGATTTAACAACATCAAATGCGATAGATGCTAAACTACGATTGGCTGGTTGTGCTTCCTCCACAGGAATAGGCGTACTAACTGGTGGAGTTGGGGTTCGCCGTGATAATCTTGGCCCTTTGGGCCTTTGGAGCTGCCTTACTAACTGCTCTTGTTTGGGAGCTCTGTGGTGGAGATGGTTTGTGTCAACAGGAACTGGGTTACTATCGGTTGGGGTTGGGGTTAGATTGGGTGAAGCTGGTTCTCTGTCCATCACAGAGGGGTACAATCTGTAGAGTTTGGGTTATGTGTGGTAGGGCTGGTTCTTGTGCATGTACAACCGGGTGCTATCTCCACCAAGAGGTAGCACTGTTTTATTTGAAGACCGTGTTTTATTCCGCTAGATACTGGCATCACCCGCTCCAATTCAAATGGCTGATAAACAGGAAACATAGTTGAATGTACAGACATTGTATGAGAGACAGATGCAATAGATAGTGTGGAAAAAAGAGGGCATGAAATAGTTGACATGTATATTGTTTAACTAAAGCGGATAGCATGACATAATTTCACATATATGATGTCTATCTAAACTGGATAGCATAGCATAACATAATTCAAAGATATGATGAATAACTAAACAGGATCGCATGACATAATTCACCTACATGTTATCTAAGTAATCAGGATCGCATCATTTAATTCACATATGTGATTTATATGCTAAACAAAGGGCATTCGATATGATGTCTGAACTAAGAACATGGTGTTGAATATTGTGTATATGATGTCTAAACTATGCAATGCAAGACACCGTATGCATGATATGAGCATATAACCGTGCCAAGTTAGAGCATACACCTCGGTGGGGAATAGGACTGGTCATCTGTCTCGAATCCATCTACGAGGAGCTATCGGGACCCAACAAGAGATCTGCTTGACGGTAGCATGTATGCGCTCTGAAGGCCTTGTTTTCACTCCAGATTTTTCCATCTCCCACCCAAATGGCTGATTCACGGAAGAGTAGTTTAATGTACAAACATTGTCGACAAATGGAAATGTAATGAAGAAAAGGATGGGCAAGATATCATTCAAATATATGATGCTGGTTAAACATGATGGCATTGCACATTTCACATATATTATGGCTGGCTAAAAGACATGAGACTGCATAATTCCCATATATGATATAGAAACTAAACAGGTGGCATTACATAACATGTCTAAACTAAGCGGATGACATATATGATGTCAAAAGTAGGCAATCAGAAGGCAACATATGCATGATATGACTAACATCATCATGCCAAGGTAGAGCAAACACCTTGGGGGTAAATAGGAGTGGTCGTGGCGTCGAATCCGCCTCAGAACAGATATCTTCCTCTGGATTACAATCTGGAGAGGGGTGGGGAGGGTTTGCCATTGAACCCACCATGGAGCGATGTCTGCATGACATTGTATTGCCGCGCAAAACTCTTCTCTTTTCTCTACATGTTCAGCATGATTGTGTACAATATCGACATGCATCTGAAAAAATATGGTGAGATTATGTAAGGAGAGCATGCAGAAATTTAGAGTGATGGTAACAACCGGTGGATCGGCGTTTTTCGTTGAACCAAAATAGCCCTAATGGATCGGCGTGAATGTATAGTAATAAGTGATGCAACAAGTGTACAACCTCTTTGCCGTAGCCGTGTCGACCTCACCATCATTGGGTTGGTCACTGAAGCAGTTGAGGCAGAGTTGGCTGTCGGAGGTGTGGAGGAAGATCTAAGGAATCTGTAGACGGCGTCCAGGGCACTACTTTGTTGTGATGGATCGATTCGTCGTTGGAGCAGCTCCGGTGAGCAGAAGACGTCAAGGCTGAAGCAGCACAAGACAGACATCGTCAATCTCAAGTGGGATTCTAATAGCATCTCCAATAGATGATGTAAAGTGGATGTAAAATTAACATCACCAAAAACCACCTGACTACAAAAGATGAGGTAAAAACTGTTGACTCTGAAATTAACTGTCAAAACTAAAATTTACTGTGGAATCTGAATGCTACTGTAGAAACTGAACGCAATGGTAGCAGAGAGGCACTTAACATGTAGTTTAGGGAGGGCCTGCAGTTCATCTTCAACTGCACCCCCTCGAGCCGCCACCACCACCGGCCGAACCGGCTGGCCCAGCCGCCTCGCCGCCCCGAAACAACTCGCCACCGCCGCCCCGGCCAGCCCTCTAGGCCCCCCGCCCCCACCCTGAACCCTAAGATAGATAGTGGGGTACCTCTCCGGCGAGCCCCCATCCCCGCTGCGGGTGGTTCTTCCTTAACTCCGTGAGCCCCCAACCCTTGAAAATCGATCGACCCAAAAGTCGATTCAATCGATCAAGTGTGGCTTAATCGGGAGAGAGCAGCAAGACGAGCGAGGGAGAGCAGCAAAGAAGAACTGGGCGAAGCGGCGATCAAGCGAGAGCGAGCAGCAGCAGCAGATCCGGCTGGTATGGACGCCGCCGCCGAAGGGGCCTCGCACTGGGGGATAGCCGCCGTGGAGATGTCGCCCGCGCCGCCGGCTTCAAGGTAGCCGCTCCATGGGGTGCGGGATGGAGCACCGTCGGCGCCGGGAGGTCGAGTTAAGGAGAAGGTGCGATGCGATGAGTGTACAACCTCTTTGGTGGCGCCGAGTAGGCCTCGGCTTCGTCCGAGGAGTCGGTGAGGATGCTGCGGTTCCGGTGGAGCAGGTTAAGGCAGCGCTGTGGGGATGGAGCAGCCGCGATAGACGAGGCGATCGTCGGAGCAGCTCCTTGGAGGTGGAGGACGGGGCGGCTGAACCGGCGGGACGGCGAGATGGACGACGGATCCTCATCCGGGGAGGTGGACGAGGGACGTCGAGCTGTTGCGGTGGACGACGTCGTCGGGGAAGAGGCTCCGGCTGAGCAGCGGTGACGTGGCGGACGGAGGAGGGTGGGGTTTCGCGGCTGGAGCGGAGAGGTTATGGCGGCATGGGATTTCGAATGGCGAAAAGGGGGCGATGGGAGGGGGTGAAGCATGACTTAGGGACACGCTTGTCCAAAATGTAGGGTGTGTTACAAAAGTACCCCCCACCGATTTGAACTAGCGGCCCTTTCGGCTCAGGGTTAGAAGGGGGATTTCGCGTGTCGGGATTTGGCAGCTGGAGGGAGTTTTCGCGCGCGTTGTAATTTCGGGATAGCAAGGCGCGGGTTGTGAAGGCGCCAGTTTTGGGAGCACGATATCTGAATTTTCGGGATATAACAAGACGCGGGTTGAATTTTAGGGACAAGCCTAACGTGTAGTAATATTGTACTTGTACGTACCAAATCAATTCGCACTTCCCTCAACCAAAAAGAAAACGAAAAAATAAAACTATTCACACCACACAAAGAGAGAGTCTTGCCCCGTTTTACTATACAAATGCTATTCAAAGCTACTCCCTCCTTCCATCTATATAGGGCCTAATGCGTTTTTCGATGCTAACTTTGACCAAATATTAGAGCAATGATATATGACATGCAACTTACACAAAGCACACCGTTAACTTCGTCTATGAAAGGTTCTTTCAATGATATAATTTTCACATTGTGCATGTCATGTACTATTAATCTTGTCAATAGTCAAAGGCGGTCTTAAAAATCTCATTACGCCCTATATAGATGGAAGGAGGGAGTATGAATCCATGTTATATCCGATTAAATTTTTTCGCTTGCTTTATAATGCATGTAACCTACTCATACCAACATTTTAGTGCATTCCAAATGTCTATACTACCACTGCAATTCGAACTAAATTTGAATTCATTTCTCTATTTCAATAAGAATCTACAATCATGATTGTTGCCAACTTCAACCATCATAGTTTCCTTGCTATCCGCCAGATATAAATCGTACGGCCTATAATGCAGGACGACAAGCACACCATCATCAACAACTCCGTTTTTTTATAAGAGTGGAGATAAAATATATTAAATGTAGTATAACATGTTCATAAACACACCATGTGTATCACCGTTATATATATTCACACATGCGTCGGTTTAAAACACTATGATAAATTCTTCAAATATCCGAATTCGCTTTTTATAATGAAGTATATATGATCTCTATTCGTCTTTTACACCCACACAACCCTCTTATCTTTGTAGCTAGCGCTAACTTTCTCTTGTGCATGCACACGCCCGCATCCCTCTCACCCTCCCTCGGCATTCTCTAGCTCCATCGCGCAAATTCGTCTTTTCACTTTAGGTCGTTCACCCATGGTGTGTGTAGGCCCCCAACTCCTTCTTTACGGCACACATCGATCGATATGCCTCTCTAGCCAGGTGTGCCTAGCACAAACACAAGCTTCCCCTCTTCTCTTGTCACCGTCCATGCCTCACTCCCACCACTCTTTTCATCATTCTCGATCAAGACACTCCTCCCCGCTCGATATAGTATGCCTCTCGTACCACCTCCTACATGCATCCCTCTCTCTCTATCCTTCTCCTCGTGCCTCATTTGCTTCTAACACACACATGCATGTATACCGATCGATCTCCCAACATATACCTAGATCGACTTTAACTACCCCCCCATCGATCGACGTACCTCACAAGTTATGTCTCTCCTTTCTCTAACAAAGGGCGATTGATCTTCCTATGTAGTTATGTCTGCTTACCACAGCCACATTGTCCCCCCTCATCATTCGTGCATGCCTCCTGACCCGTCTCTCACACGCACGTGCACAGACAACAAGCAGCCATCTCCTCTCTTATTGATATTGCAGGCGTGCCCTCCGTTTGTCTAGCAAGCCTATCCCACCATTTGTTAGAAGCAACTCCACTACCACCCCCTCCAACACTCTAGCTTTGTCTCTCTCCCAACCTTATTCCTCTCATGCACATATGCATGGATGCCGATCGATCTCCCTTAATACATGAGGCAGATCGATCTCCTTAATACATGAGGTAGGCCTCTCCTCCTCCACACATATACCAGCCATTGTACCTCTATAGTTAATTGGGCCTCCTCTTCCCCACCACACACCGATAGTCGGCGCTGCAGGTAGGTATCCATGCCATAGAGACAAACTGCACATGTCCCTCTCACGCTCCAAATGGGCCAGCCACTCTATATCTTTGACGTGGGCACACACAAATTGATGGCACTTTATCGATCGATCACACAGCACACACACACACACATCATCATCCCTCTTTTCGATTCTATGGACACCTCAAGCCGATGATACCTCCACTCTCTTCTCGTGGATCGCCCCCTCTATATATATGTTATATCCAGGACTCTATTTCACACACATTGCATATGTTACATTTTTGATTGCCCCCCCCCAAAAAAACTCTCAAGAACCCACACACTATATCTCTCTAGGTTTGTATCTCTCTCACACAACCCCACGTAGGTGGTGTACGTATACAAGAAGAGAATAGGTGCACCGTGCACGTACTCACGCTTCGTGCCCAGCCACACCTGCGGGTACACGGTGGAGCTCATTTCTTTACGAAATGGCAGCCCACGTGCTAATTTGAACGCTCGGAAGCGGTTGTTTACCTAGGGAGGTCGTGTACCACGCCGCACGAAACAAAGTTCGACTTGACGCGTTGCCGCGTTATTTTTAAATAAAGTTATAGCGCCAATGGCACGCATACAGAATATAAAACGATTTTTATGGAGAAAAGGTAGTCCGCTCACTATATACAATGGAGCCTTGCGTGCCTGGTTTGTCGCTCTTGAGTATCTCACACAAGGCTGCGGTGGCCTCTCTCTCTCTCACCGTTGGTCACCGATCCGCCGCATCCCGTCCGCCGGGGAAAGGGAGGCGGTGGCTCTCTCTCTCTCACCGTTGGTCACCGATCCGCCGCATCCCATCCGCCGGGGAAAGGGAGGAAGTGCATCGTTCTCCGTTCGACGGCGCCGAGGCAGCACGTCCCGATCTGCGGTACACGCTGTTCTCTCTGACCAAGCTCCTGCGCGGCAGGGCCTACGCCACCTGCTCGCAGATTCCGCCGCCGCCGCCACCTAGTTACATCCCGACGACCTCCGTGTATCCCCTCGGCCTTGCTCCACGCCCGCCTTCCCACGCCGCTGCATGTGGATCTTCCATAGTTCTTTGCCCAAAACGTAGCTCGTCCGGCGTACTTTCCATATTGCATTCTCGTCCTCACACCGTTTTAGACAAACACAACCGTGTTGTTATCTTCCCTTAGGGCAAGGAATATGCTTCTTTTTTGTCGTTGCATGTGTCATCAACTGTTATTGGCCAGTAATTGTTTCCTTTCTACCTCTTTTTTGCAAACAGGGCTATCCATTTCACCTCGTTGCTATTGCGACCTTTTGGTGAACTGCACAAATCACTTTTTTCTTAAGAGTGTTTTGTGCAGTTGTACTAAAATGTCACACGGGCAACGTCTCTACATTTCAGTGCGATTGCACAAAGGGAGATTGGTTTTGCTCTATCCTCCTCATCCAACTCCGAGCCTAATCTTCTCCAACTAGTTAGTCTTAAGAGAGACTGCAAAGGTGACCGGCTTCTATTTGTGTGTTTATTGTTTCATCAGCAGTCCTCTATTATCGTAATCACACTTAATATCTTTGGAACAGGGACGCTCAGCTCTATTTTAGTGGAACTGCACAAAATGATCGGAATGTTGCATGCTCCAGATAGCTACTTTTTTCCCAACATGCCTTGTTGATTTAGACAGAGCTGGGGGGACGTTGCTGCCAATGAAAGCATGGATCAATTTTAATTTAACACCTTCTCACAACTCTGTCTTCAGTTGTGATGTAATTATTAGCTCTGATCTGCTAATAATTGACATGCATTAGCAAGGAAGTTAGTTTTTTATTGTTTCCGAAAGAGCATCGATGGCAAGACACGCTAAACAAAAGCTGAAAGCTCACACCATTGTACAATTTCATGTCGCTGGAAAATTATTTGTATAGTACGTCAATTATGTAAACAAATGATGGAAGCTTGATAGCATTGCTAGAAGCCTCTTCATCATCCGGGTCCATGTGCCATGCACAAAATTATACTCCTTCGTTCCTAAATATTTGTCTTTTTACAAATTTCAAACGGGCATATTTTAGAGTGTAGATTCACTCATTTTGCTTCGTATGTGTACTCCCTCCATTCCTAAATATTCTATTCGTCTTTCTAGAGATTTCAACAAGTGACTACATACGGAGCAAAATGAGTGAATCTACACTCTAAAATATATATATACATCCGTATGTGCCAGTCCATTTGAAATCTCTAAAAAGACAAATATTTGAGTAGTCACTCGTTGAAATCTCTAGAAAGACAAATATACTCCGGAGTATATTTAAGAACCGAGGGGGTAGTGCACAAACGCATGGGAGACTCAGCCCGGTCGTTGCGCCGCATTAATAGTGAGTAATGAGCAGTCAAATCATAAGCCCCACCTTTCCCACTGTAAGTTGCTCTGAAGAAGCAACCATCAATACGCTCTTCTTTGAATCCGCTCATACTACTCCATCTGTCACTGTTTATACAACGCGCTAAAGAAAAAAGAAAAAAAAATCTATGGGACCAAGGCGACTAGCGACCGACCTGAAAAATAGCATTGGTAGTTATAGCACGGCATACACACATGCATGCAGTGCTTCCACCCCGGGTACACACATGCATGCACTTACTCCACTCCGTAGTAGTACAGTACATGGAGAGAAAATTGTGGACTTGATTGAGGTTACCACGCCCTAATTAATTGAGCATTAAACCAAACGCGTCTAAAGTCTCTCTGGTGGTGGAAATGTATCGAGAGAAATGCATCAGAATAAAGCTACCAGTAAACTCGACGGAGGGAGGAGTAGTATGAAGGTGCAAAACCAAATGCAGCGTGTGGCGGTCGGTCAACACACCTCCTCTTGGCATATCACCGACATGTGGGACAGGAGTGTGAGCAAACCGATCTCAATTGACGGCAAAGAGCCAACCCGCCGTTCCTTGAGAGAGACGAGAGCGAGAACACACGAGACGGGCTCGCACGGAGGCCAAGATATATTCGAGCATGGTTGGTTGATCGATATCATTCATTACATGTTGGGCTGCTGTTTTCCGCCCTTCTCCGGAATAAACGTGTACTTTATCAGAGATAAAAAAATTAGAGTACAGATGCTCCACCATGCGGTTCTAGTAGTAGTACTACTGCGCTTGGCTCTTCGTCTCTTCGTGAAGTCGAACAAGGTACTCCGCATGTTGGGTACTACAGTGTATGCCTCTGACAATCTGACACCGAATGGATTGATGCATGTCCACCGAGGGTAGGTTGCATTAGTCAAAAGGTGTAAGCGAGCTTCACCTTGTCCTGCAAGCTTCTCCTCGTTCTGCGAGTTGACGGGACACACCAAAAAGTAGTGCTAGTCCATATACTCCCTCCTTTCCGGCTAATATGGCTTAATCTTTTTTGCGGGTAAATGAGAGAGCTTTATTCATATATAAGCATTCTTAGGACGATCAGCCAAGACACTGGTCACTAGGAAGCGAGGTACCCCGCAAAAAAAGAAGTAGGAAGCGAGGTGTTTCATCAAGCCAGCTCTCGGCCACATTCAAAGTGCAGCAAGCACGGTTCACACGAAGATGCGCCGCAAGGTTTGCTGACCTGTTTACATGCTGAATAACAAAAAAAGAGGAAATATTACCGAGCGCTACTATTTGTAACAGGATATGAGCCAGAATTAAGCGAGAATTGTGGCGAGTGTTCCATGCAATCAACTTCCATTATCACATGCGAGAACCCTCGAAGAGAACCAAATGTGTTGAAGATTGCTTTATCACATTTTAAAATTATAATAAGAGTGCAGACGCTCCTCCATCCGGTTCCTAGTACTAGTATAGTATGTACCTTTATAGACTATAGTAGTAGTACTAGTACTAGTAAACTTTGCGCTTGGCTGTTCGCCTATTCGGGAAGTCGAACAATAGTACTAGCACTAGTAGTATAGTGTATGCTTCTGGCAATCTGACACCGAATTAACTGTTGCACGTCCACCGCCTGAGCGAGGGAGAGCTTGCATTAGTCAAAAGTTTCTCCTTGTCCTGCGAGCCACCGCGCGCAAGCTTCTCCCGTCCTGCAACCTTCTCCTCGTTCGGCAAGTTGACGGGACACAGCAAAGTAATGCTAGTCCATACTGCCTCCTCTCCGGTTAATATGGCTTAATTTCAAACGAGATAAATACACTGTGCATCATTGTATATTTGTAAAAATACGGTCATGGACTTCATAATACGCCATTGCGCTCAATATATATATATTTTCCGGTGTTTATAAGGTCACTAGCTCACCCGACTAGTAGTATGTGTGCATGCACGTGTAGGTTGAGCACTTAGCGTGACCGTGTGTGTTCCGTCGTGTGCTCGGACATGCATGCATTAGAGCGTCGCGCTGCTTTTTGCGCCCATGTGTACGTGTGACTGTTGCATACACGTAGGGGGAGCGTGTAGGGGCCACTAAGGAGCAGTCAAATCACACAAGAAGTTAGTCGGAAGAAGCAACCATCATTTCACTCTTGAATGACACGACGCAATATAAAATGGTTGATATGGAGAGAAAAAAAAACCACTATATATACACTAGCAGGAGCCTAAGCTACAAGCCTGCTTGCTAAGGTTGCTCTCTTCACAAGCATAGAACGCGGGCCTGATCCCGCAGCTGGGGAAGGAACAATGTTCTCGTGAGACTTGGTCGACATCGGCGAGGAGAAAACCCACGGTCGGTGCGTCCCAATCGGGGTCACAGCGGTATGGGCCGATGCGCGTCCCAACCGCCCTTCTAGCTACAGCCCGACGTCCCGTGTAGTCCATCTTCCTTTTGGAGCGGCTTGCTCCATCGCCGTAGCTCCATCTCCATGTCGATCTTTCTCTACTTCTACCGGCTTCTACTTGTGATGAGTTTATGTCTCATGAACTAGTGCCGAGACTATTATTCTAATCACACTTCTTCAATATCTTTGCCATCGGGGATGCTCAGTCGATTTTAGTGGAACGCACAAAAGCATCATATGATCCGAGGGTGCCAGCCATCTTTCCTTGATGTGTTCTACCGGCCAGGGAATTAAATCATGTTTAGGGTTTAGGGTTTAAGTCGAGTGACCCCATCAGTAGTTTTTCTTTCCTACACGCCTCACAACTTTTTTCTTTAGTTGTGAAGTAAATATTGGCTATGATCTGTGAATCATTGAGATGCATCAGCATGCGTGTTAGTTTTCCTTTGTATTTGATGGAATGTTGTAACGGGGCAACCTTGGAATAGGAATGAAAATGGAGTGGAAAGTTTCCGTTTTTCTGGAGAAAAAATGGAAACGGAGAGAAACCAACGTTTCGTTTCGTTGGATCGCGCCATCGAGCAAAACCAACGTTTAAATCACGTCTGTCGTGTTCGTGTCTCACCCTCCTCCACGGCTCGACCCCACACGGTCGCTCGGCATGCCACTCACCGCAAACCGAGTATACGATAACTTTCCGCATGCTTGTCGATGGATCACGCCATGGAGTACTAGCACTCTCGAAGAGATTGACGAGTTGGGGAGGACAGCTAGCTGTAGCACGGACTCCCAAGAACTTTTTACATGCATGTTGTAGCCGGCTATTGCGACCTTTGAACGCGGAGCAGCCGCGTGCACCCGGAAGCGGCGCGGGCGACGCTCTCTCGGCCGGCGCGCCGCTTCAATGCCGGCGCCAGTGAGAGGTCGCGTCCGCTCTGGCCGGGCATGAATGCGGCATCGACCTTTGGCGGGAAGCACGCTGGTGATGAAGAGGGTTGGGTTGGTCGAGGACCGCCGTGGCAGCGGTCCGGACGCGCAAACAAGAGATGTTGTGTACGTTAATATTGTTGCGTATATAATTAACAACGTAAATAATGTGCCGTTGGACAAATATGATTGGAGATGGAGATGGAAATGGAATTTTACGTAAACACGGATATGCATGTCTATGTCTATGTGTGTGCGCCGACGACTCTCGCGACCGAAGCGGGGCGTGTTTTGATCGAGTTTTCTTTTTGGTACGTTAGAAAATCAGTTTGTCTAATTCACATCTAGATGTTATTTAAGGATATCACATCTAAGCTCCCACAAGTATATAATGTAGCAACAAAAAAAAACTAGGACAAAAAAATAGACCACAAACAGTGGACATCAACTTAGATGTGACATAACTATGTCACATCTAGATGTGTCCTAGACAGACCCTTAAAAATTGTCCGCCAATTTTCGTTTCTTTTTTCGGGAACGCCAGTATTCTATTTAAAACCACTGCTATGGAGAGATTTTTTACTCCATTATAGCCTCTTGTTTGATAGAGTTTCTCGCGTCTCGCTCTCTCACCCTCTCCATATCAAAACAAGATGACAGTGTCCACTCTATCTCTCTCCTCACCGGTGGTCACAGATCCGGCCGAATTCCGTCCGCTGCGGGAGGTGAGGAGGTGCAGCGTTGACGTTGTCGCCGTCGGCGACGGAGGGAGTCGATGTGCACCGTCCTCTCGGAGCCGGCGCTGGCGCGGACGAAGATCCTTTGCGCCCTTGTTCGCTGTCGTCGTGTAGGCAGATCCCGCCCGCCCGCCTAAACGACATCTCGCCCACCTAAGGTATAACTTCTTGTACTGGTCCAGCTCCCCAGGTGCGGCTTCCCCAGCTCCCCATGCATAGTAGTAGCTAGGGTTCGTCGGCTGGTCCAACATCACCTACTAGTACTATTATAGAGGAAATGCCACTCAAAAATTTGTCCTGATTTATGCCTCGGTGGAGGTATACATGTTGTTTCGACAAAAAGTACATGGTGGTTGTGCGGTCATTGTTCATATGGTGGTAGTACTATCACTGGTTAAATGAAGAAATACTTTTTTTCTCGGGTATCCTGGTTTAGTTCCCATCAAGATATAATTATGATGCTTCTGTTTGTTGGTGTACTTTTCATTAATTCTTATTGACAATTGAGATATCGTTGCTAACCCTTTTTTATATTTTTGGAAACAGCGATACGTGTCTCCATACCCGGGCATGTCTTCCTAAATTTTAGTGGAACTGCACAAAATTGATGGCCATTGTTGTTCCGCCTCACTCTCCTCCTCGCCACGTGGTTCTTCCTTCCTCGAGCTTGATTCTTGAGAAGAAGCAGACCACAGTGAGGATTTGTCGAACTTCATAGGTGCCTCACCCAAACTTGATGCCAAATGGATGATGCATCACCATGATGACCTATCGATGCTCATGGTTGCGCCTCATGGTTGCGTCGGTTGGTGAAGCTGATCGATTTTCAATGAAAAACAAGCTGTCTTCCATCAGTGCTTTTGCTTGTTACGCACAAAGATGATATCCTTCGTCAGTTCACCTTGGTTGCGTTGGAGACGCAATCGCCTTTCACGTTGGTGCAATTTTATCACACAATTGGCTATGAACCAAATGTTTCCTCAAGAAGGATCGACGTTGGTACTAAGAGCATAAGTTTTGTATTGATTTCTAAGCCTTCTCACAACTTTGTCTCCAGCTCCCTGTAATTTTATTTGTCCAGCTATTAACTTTGATTTAAAAATGGTGTGGACTAAAAACCGGATGGGCGAGTAGCCTCCATTTTATTTACTCAAGATATTAGATTTGATCAAGTCAAACTTTGTAATACTCTCAAACCTTTCCGATAACTGAAATTAAAATTCTTTATTTGTACACACTCTCACACGTTTCCGATAATTTGGCGCATTTGTGGTTGTTCACTTAAGGGAGGGTAGTGTACCACACGTGAAGGACAGGAAGTGCGACTAGGACGCGTGGGCGTGGATCGTTAGTTCATCGGAAGTAGTACTAGTTTTCTTCACTGTACATTAAATAAAGAGTTTCGTTTCATACTTACACAATTTAAAACGATTGTTATGGAGAGAATAAGAAAACCACTCCACTAGTATATATTAGTCGATACAAGAGAGTACTATATGGACGCTGCTTGATTTAGTGCACCTGCCTTTGGGTTTATGACATGTGGGCCCAAAATGTGGTGGCTCACTGTCATACAGCCAAAAGCAGTGCAGTGAAGGCACCGGAGCTCAGTCCGACATACAGTAGTATATATATAAGCGGGAGCCTCGGCGCTTGTTCGCTAGGGTTTGCACTCTCCACACGCCGCCAAGACTACATATATGTTACACGCTGGAGGCTCAACGCTCATTTGCTAGGGTTTGCTATATTCACAGCCTCTCACCCTCTCTTCACTAGATCTAAACAAGACTGCGTTGGCCTCTTGTCTCTCTCTCCCTCACGGTGGTGAAGGAGGCGTCCAGATCCCGTCGACCGGGAAGGGAGGAGGTGCAGCGTTCACTCTATCGCCTTCGGCGAGGGAGGCAATCCACTGCCGGCTGCAATATTCTCTTTCACCCAGCACCTGTGCGGGAGGGCCACTGACCCCTTCTTCCTTGCTGCCGTATGTAGTGTGGGCAGATCCGGCCTCCCATCGCACGCCTTGCCACATCCCGACGACCCTAAGGTATAAGTTCCTTTGAAACCATCGTTGCTCTAGCTGCATGTGGATCTTTTTCAATCTATAGTCGAATCTAGGTCTTGGTTCAAAGAGGAAAGAAGGGTGCGGTGGGCTGGAGCAAGAATCTATGACGTGGTTCAATGAGGAAAGGAGGGGCGGAAAGTAGTATAGATTGGCTATCCAGCCGCTTTGTAGATCGAAAAGGGAAAAAGGGGGTAACCCAGTACACACATCTGTAAGGAACCGATCTCTTTGTTGAAAAGGGAAAGAAACTGGGGGGTCGGGTAGTTTGTGCAGGACTAGATTTGCTGCCCTCACTTAGGAAAAAGGTTCAAAGAGAACAAATATGGGACCAACGTATATATGCTGCTTGGCTACATACTCTGCATCACCCATTTATACGTGTGGATGCACATGGTGTTGCCATGTCCCATACAGCTATTTTTCTTTTGTTAATCTAAGAATGCTGCCGGAAAATTGAAGCAATGCCACTGTTAAAAGTAAATTACATTTTTTAACGAATGTTGTTTCAAGAGAATGTCTCTGTTAATATGAATCAATGCAACCGTTTTAGAAATGCTACTATCCTACTTTGTTTTCCATCCAAGATAAGTTAGATGCTTCTTTCTGTCACCGTTTGTTTCATCCTCCTTTATCGGCAAGTAATTGTTTCCTTTTTTTCCTCTGTTAAAACAGGGGTATCGATTCAACTTGTTGCTATTGCAACATTTTGCTTCGCTACTCGAAATACTTATGTTTTAAGAGTGTTTTGTGCAGTTCAACTTGAATGTCACACCGGTGACTTTGCTTAATTTTTGTGGAACTGCACAAAGGAGATCGAGATTTGTTTCCACTCTTCGTGGTGAGTTGTTTCAAATCTTGGTCTCATCCACATGATGTGCAAAGATGTGCTTTGAGATGTTGTGCTACTTGTTTTGGTACTGTTTTAAATAAATGTTGAATTGAAGCTATTGTATTGTTGTCTTTTCCCATTAAGTAGTGAACAAAATGGGACCAACCTGGACATGATGCTTGTTGCTTTGTTACAACAAATTCAGCATCACCCCCTTTATAAGCCAGTAATTGATGCCACTCCCAGAATTAACTACTGAATCTTATTTCAAAACTACAACACTTGTTAGGGATTGGCGGGATTACCATTTTTGTGGCCGCATGTTTCATCCTCCTTTATTAGCCAGTAATTGATTCCTTTTTTGCCTCTGTTTAAACAGGGATATCTATTCAACTTGTTGCTATTGTGACATTTTGCTTTGCTACGCGAAACACTTTGCTTGATTTTAGTGCAACTGCACAAAACGAGATTGGATTTCCTATTCGTGTTGGCAGATTCGTATTTTATCCTGGTGGTCTCATGAAAGGTCAGTACAGGCCTTCATCCACATGATTGTGCAGTGTGCTTTGAGATGTTGTGCTACTTGTATTGGTACTTTTTTAAATAAATGTTGAATTGAAGCTATTGTATTGCTGTCTTTTCCCATTAAGTAGTGAACAAAAATGGGACCAACCCAGACATGATGCTTGTTGCTTTGTTACAACAAACTCTGCATCACCCCCTTTATAAGTAGATGGAAGCACATACTGTTGTTGTGCCCACTCTCCCCTGGAACTGTTTATGCTTTTCGTTAATCTAATGCCACTGGTAAAATTAAGCAATGCCACTCTCAGAATTAATTAACTACTGAATCTTAGTTCAAAACTGCAACACTTGTTAGGAATGGTACTATCCTGCTTTGTAGTTCTTTCTACATGTTTAACCAAGGTATTGTTAAGATAATGTCTCTGTTAAAATGAATCATCGCATTGTTTTAGGAATGATACTTTTTCGCTTTTTCGTTCTTTATACATGTTGAAACAAGGCATTGTTAAGATAATGTCTCGATTAATATGAATGAATCACACCGATTGAGAATTGCTACTCTCTGCTTTGTTTCCCATTAAGATAAGGTAGATCAAGAGATGTTTTTCTTCCGAGAGTACAAGTCATCAACCGTTATTTCTCGAGAATTGTTTCCTTATACCTTTTGTTGCTTACAGGATATCACAATTAAAGCTCGGTTTTATTCCGACTTTGATTTTAGTTCAACTGCACAAAAGGAGCCAATGTGTCCAAGGCAAACTGCTGCATTATCGGGTCCAGCTTGGTCGCTCCACTTTGCGTAAAGAAGCGATCACTGTTTATGCTACATTACGTAGGAAAGACCGAGAAGCTTTATAGAGTATTAGGCCTTCCACTATGTAGGCCAAAAGAGGTGCCAATTTCACCTTTTCTTAGTTTGGCACGAATCCTCCATTGCTTCAGCCGGTGCCATAAATATTAGACACCGTGACATGACTAGTCTGCAGAGACCATTGGCAATTTAACAACAAGTGGAGTGCCCTGGGCAAAAGTGCCCAAACAAGTACAAGAAGCTTACATGACTCCACGATCATAGGCATTACATATTTTGAATGGGAAAAGCTTGTCAAAGTTTAATCATTGATGTTAGCAAGAAGCTTACAGACTCCACGATCATAGGCATTACATATTTTGAATGGGAAAAGCTTGTCAAAGTTTAATCATTGATGTTAGCAAGAAGACGTTAGTTTAATATATTGGAATTGGAAAACCTTGTCAAAATTTGCTCATTGATGTTAGCGTAAGACATGCATTTGATATTTTTTAGTGGGACGCCCTTCTTTGTGAGCAACGCCGAGTGTTTTTTCCTATTCACGTGTTCAGTTTAGAAGTAAATAGTTACTCGCTGAGATATTCCTGTGTTAAGAGTTTGTTCGAATATTGTCTATGTAATGCCGTGCCTTGTGTTTGATTGCAAAGTTGAGCTTGAATGTTGTGGCATGCGGCATCACGAGCTGTTCACCGTGCCTCCCGAGAATAATGCTTTGTATTGTTTTGCATGTCGATCTAATGCCGTGATTTGCTTGTTAAGAAGATCATCCTCTTCGTTGTTTCCGTGCTTAAGAAGTTCATCGTCTGATGTTTCATTCATAGCCTATACGACAAGTCGGGTAGGTTAGACGTGAAACCATATGATCTTCCGACCAACTCATGATATTAGGTTGTGATTGGATCATCGTTTTCCAACCAAAACCGCTTGTAAAACTGATGCTTGTAAATTAAAGCAGATGGTCTCGGGCGAAGGCGCTTGGTTGGTCGATTTCGACTAGTAAAATATCAGAAGTACTTCACACACGATAAAAACACTGAACGACACTCGGACGATTGCTAATCCAGCCGTTAGCTGATGTTTCAGCCTTGCCCATGGATGGCATGATACGCACGTCGTGCATGTATCGTCTGGTAATGTCGTCCATATACCAGTGCTCGTAAAATATACACTGGTCTCTCAAATTACACGCGTAACCCGCCGGTTTTACTTACAGACCTCGGGCCCTCGGTTTCATTACGCCTGTATTTTAGGCGTTGTTTCCGATGACGAGTAAATTACACTTGTATGTTAATACAGGTTTGAAATAAACCAGAGCTCCCAAGCGCGGCCTTACCGTTTCATGTCGTCTCAGTTTCTCAAAGGTGCTCATAGGTGTCCGATGATCCTGGCTTCCTGAATGAGCAGCGGGCGCTGTATCAGACCTCCGTAGGGCCCGCGAGGCCCTCTCCATTGTCCTTCGAGTTGTTGCGCTCGCTGTGGCGCCGAGCATTGTTAACATGGTTAACGAACATGAGGATTCAGGAGATGACTTTATTTTGACTGGATGACACTAGGGACCCACTAGGGCCATAGCCGAACGTACGCAAGTGCCTCCTTATTATGTACAACTATTTTTTTTGTTGCTTTCTCCTGGTTTCCTGACATCATAGTCCCACACCATTGCCAACATATGTAGTCAATATAAACGAGAGAATTGCACAAGGTGGGGCCGACAGCTGGGACCAAGCAGCTCGAGCAGTATTTGTGTTTTTGAGGCATGAGCACTGCAGAGTTTTTCTTGGTGATGATTTCGTTGTTGTTCAGTGGAGAGCATTAGGCTTAACAGGAAAATGGGCTTTAAAAAATAATAAATGTGATGTAATTATAAAAACTGGGCAGTAACTATAAAAAAATGCACCAAACACGAAATTAGTTTATAAAATATTATTTATGGATTTTGAAAATCTTAAATTTTCATTGTTCTTGCAATAATGTTTCGTTGGATTTTTACGTAATACAAATTTATATTTAATCTGACTAGAAATTTCGGGATAAAAATATTTCGGATCCCATCAAAATGTGGGAAATTTTATTGAATTCTGTCTTCAACGGTTGGTTGAAATTATTAATCGTTGTCCTAGCTAGAAAATGGGTTGTACTTTCAAAAAACTGTAAATGGGCTATTGTAAATTCCATTAGAATTCAAAATGGGATGTACATTCTTACAAAACGCAAATGGGCTATAAGTTCTCGCCACACACTTGTGGGCCTACTAAGACGCTGCGTCCCTAAAAAAATAAGTTGACGCGTATGCAAGGCTTTGTCAACTTATTATAGTCAACACACGGTTCTAACAAAGAAGTGGCCATTGGATGTCTATCCAACGAATGTCGTGCTTCTTCAATCTCGGATATTCTTAGCTTCGGCCGCCCAAAAAATGATTCCCCCCCCTGACATCTGGGGCGCACCATTTCGGAGGCTGACCTGTGGGCCTACTAAGTTGGAGCGTATCAAGGGCTTTGTCAACTTAGTCAATATAAACGATTCTAGCTTCAAAGGACCGTGACGATGTCCATCCAACGGCCGAGTGCTTCTTCAACCTCTGGTCTTCTTGGTCCAGCCGCCCAAAGCAGCGCGGTCGTGCCGCTTGCTCCTGCCTGCCCCGTGGCGGGCTGTGTGCTGCGGAGGCCTCACCGCCCCATACTACTCCCACCGCTGGCCGTGCCATCCCTCCACTCACCCACACCCTCGTTATTCTGCGGCGACGGCAGCCTCACACCGCAGCCAACCAATGAACCTCAGATTCTCCTCCTCGCTGGCTTCCATCGCTGCGTTTTCCCGGCTCGCGTCGTCCCCTTCCTAGGCGTCGCCGTCGTCCACCGCCTGGTGCTCTCGGTGCGGCGTGGTCAACGTGGTCAACGAGCGACTTCCATCGGAAGAGTACTGTACGTGGAGAGGCTGACAGCTGGGTCCACGGCGGACGCAAGGAAGTGCCTCCTTATTACGCGCAAAATAATTATTCCTCCACCTGACAGCAGGGACCCACCGGACGGGCCACCTTATTTTGCGAAAAAAATGTTTCCCCCCTGACTGCTGGGACCCATCGGACGGGCCACCGTATTTCACGAAAAAAGTTCCCCTCGCTGTCAGCTCGGACCCACCGGAAGTGCCTCTTTATTACGCACAAAAAAATGAATACCCCCTGCTAGCTGGGACCCACCTTGGTGGGTGGCTGACTTGTGGGCCTAGTAAGTTGACGGGGACAGAGGGCTTTGTCAACTTAGTCAATATGAACGATTCTAGCTCCAAAGGACGTGACGATGTCCATCCAACGGCCGAGTGCTTCTTCAACCTCTGGTCTTCTTGCTCCAAATTACCAAAGCAGCGCCGATCGTGCCGCGCCGCTCCTGCCTCCCATGGCCGGCTGTCTTGCCGGAGGCCTCACCGCCCCTACTATTCCCACGGCTGGCCAGCCCGGCGACGGCAGCCTCACACCGCAGCCGAACGAGTGAACCCTCATACTCCTCTCCGCGTGGGCATCCACTACGGCGTCTTCACCGGCTCCGCGTCATCCCCTTCCTAGGCCTCGCCGTCGTCCACCGCCCTGGTGCTCTCGGCGCGGCGTGGTCAACGTGGTCAAGGAACGACTTCCATCGGACGTGGACTGTACGTGGAGAGGCTGACAGCTGGGTCCACGGCCGCAGCAAGGAAGTGCCTCCTTATTACGTGGAAAGTAATGATTCCTCCACCTGACAACAGGGACCCACCGGACGGGCCACCGTATTTCGTGAAAAAAGTGTTTCCCTCCTGACTGCTAGGACCCACCAGCTACACCTTCGCACGCAAGGAAGTGCGTCCGGGCAAAAAAACGATTCGCCCCCCTGACTGCCGGGACCCAACAGCTACATCTTCGCACGCAAGGAAGTGCGCCCGGCAAAAACGATCCGCCGATCTGCTGGGACCCACCAGCTACATCTTCGCACGCAAGGAAGTGCTCGATACGGGACCCACCTGGTCGAAGCGTACGTAGCGTTGTCATTCTGGTCGCGAACATGTACGTACATACTGGTCGATATAGAGGCGCGCACGTGTCGTACTAGAGGCGCGCACGTGTCATAGTAGAGGCGCGCACGTACCATGTACATGTACGTATAGTGGCCAGGGTGCAAGAAAGAAAATACGGCCACGTATGTGTACGTATGGCCAGGGCTCGTGTACATGGCTGGGTCGGAACGGAGAAACAGCGTCGTCGTCGTGTTCATGGGGAGGCAACGGAATGCGTCGTGTTCATCGGGAGGCAATGGAACGCGTGGGAGCCAACCGGCTGGGTCGGAACGGAATGCGTGGTCGTGTTCATCGGGAGGGCTTGGACGGAACAGGCGATGGAAACGAGGCCTGGCGTACCGCACAACGGAGGAAACGGACCTCCCACGCTCGAACGGGTCCTGTTGATCGGAGGGGTGTGGCGCATCAAAAACGGAGGAAACGGACCTCCACGGTCAAACGGGGTCCTGTTGATCGGGAGGGTGTGGCGCATCGCAAACGGAGGAAACGGACCTCCTACGGTCAAACGGGGTCCTGTTGATCGGGAGGGTGTGGCGCATCGCAAAACGGAGGAAACGGACCTCCTACGGTCAAACGGGGTCCTGTTGATCGGGAGGGTGTGGCGCATCGCAAAACGGATTAAACGGACTTGTGTTGGAGCGCTAAGGTCAAACGGGGTCCTGTTCACGGGAGGTGTGGCGCATCGCAAAACGGACTCCACGGATACTGTTCATCTCCACCGCCGACCTCCTCCAGCCTCCACGGCTACCGTCGACCTCCTCCACCTCCACGGCTCCTGCTCATCCAGCCTCCACCGCGCTACTCCACCGCCATCGCTTAACCACCCTCCACGGGCACCCTCCATCGCTCATCGCTCATCCAGCCCTCCACACCACGGGTCCTGTTCAACCACCCTCCACGGGCACCCTCCACCGCTCATCGCTCATCCAGCCCTCCACACCACGGGTCCTGTTCATCCAGAGGCAAACGCCACCGCCATCGCTCATCCAACCCCCCAAAGAACGCCATTGTTCATCCCAGAGGCAGATCGATCGGCTTGATTAGCAGCAGAGCGGCGAATCGCCGATCGGTTCGATTAACAACCATCAATCGATTGCTCGGTTCAAGAACGCGTAGCTTGTGACCGCAATCGCCGGGTTCGATTAGAGCCCAACGCCGCTTCGAGTTGATTAGAGCCAACGCCGCACACGCAGCAGACGACGTACGAGAAACGCGATCGCTCGCCCCGACCTCCCACCGTAACCGCAACTCCCGAAATTTTCCTCGCCTCGCTTCTACCACGGTTTTTTCCGTCATGGACGGCCCAAAGAATGTCATGCAGCTGCGTCTCGGCCCGCCTGTGACGAAAAGCCCATTTTTTCATCATGATTTTTGTCATAGAAGTAGGAGCCCACCACATCTATGATGATACCAGGTTTTTTCACAATTATCGTCATAGAAATGTCATATGTATGACAAAAATTTTTTTCGTTCGGCCCAAAATGTCACGGATGTGTCTTTTTTTTCGTAGTGATACTAGTGACAATCTGTTTGTCTATGTATTCACACATGTATTATGTTTCCGGTTAATACAATTCTAGCATGAATAATAAACATTTATCATGATATAAGGAAACAAATAATAACTTTATTATTGCCTCTAGGGCATATTTCCTTCATTGGATGCACCGGCGAAGTTTGCACCAACTCTCAATGTGAGAAAGGGCAATGCACGGTACCGAAGAGGCTAGCAATGATGGAATGGTGAGGGTGCGTATAATCCATGGACTCAACATTACTCATAAAGAACTCACATACTTATTGCAAAAATCTACAAGTCATCAAGAACCAAGCACTACTCTCATGCTCCTAGGGGGATAGATTGGTAGGAAACGACCATCGCTCGTCCCCAACCGCCACTCATAAGGAGGACACTCAAAGAACACCTCATGTTTCAAATTTGTTACATAACGTTTACCATACGTGCATGCTACAGGACTTGCAAACTTCAACACAAGTATTTCTCAAATTCACAACTAATCAACTCGCACAACTTTGATATCACTACCTCCATGCCTCAAAACAATCATCAAGCATCAAACTTCTCTTAGTATTCAACACACTCATAAGAAAGTTTTTACTAATCATGAATACCTAGCATATTAAGATTATTTAAGCAAATTACCATGCTATTTAAGACTCTCAAAATAATCTAAGTGAAGCATGAGAGATCAATAGTTTTTTTAAAACAAATCCATCACCGTGCTCTAAAAGATATAAGTGAAGTACTAGAGCAAAAACTATATAACTCAAAAGATATAATTGAAGCATATAGAGTATTCTAATAATTTCTGAATCATGTGTGTCTCTCTCAAAAGGTGTGTACAGCAAAGATGATTGTGGTAAACTAAAAAAAAATAAAGACTCAAATCATACAAGACGCTCCAAGCAAAACACATATCATGTGGTGAATAAAAATATAGCTCCAAGTAAAGTTACCGATGGAAGTAGACGAAAGAGGGGATGCCTTCCGGGGCATCACCAAGCTTTGGCTTTTAGGTGTCCTTAGATTATCTTGGGGGTGCCATGGGCATACCCAAGCTTAGGCTCTTGCCACTCCTTGTTCCATAATCCATCAAATCTTTTACCCAAAACTTGAAAACTTCACAACATAAAACTTAGCAGAAAATCTTGTGAGCTCCGTTAGCGAAAGAAAACAAAAGATCACTTCAAGGTACTGTAATGAACTCATTATTTATTTATATTGGTGTTAAACCTAATTTATTCCAACTTCTCTATGGTTTATAAACTATTTTACTAGCCATAGATTCATCAAAATAAGCAAACAACACACGAAAAACAGAATCTGTCAAAAACAGAACAGTCTGTAGTAATCTATAACTAACGCAAACTTATGGAACTCCAAAAATTCAGAAAAACTAGGAAGACCTAGGCAATTTGTTTATTGATCAGCATAAATTGGAATCAACATTTTATCACGTTCTGGTGATTTTTAACAATTGTTTTCGTGAACAGAAAGTTTCTAGAATTTACAGCAAGATCAAATTACTATCATCCAAGAAGATCCTATAGGTTTAACTTGGCACAAACACTAACTAAAACATAAAAAGACATCTAACCAGAGGCTATATCAAATATTTATTCCTAAACATAAGCAAAAGAGCAAAAAACTAAAATAAAATAGGGTTGCCTCCCAACAAGCGCTATCGTTTAACGCCCCTAGCTAGGCATAATAGCAAGGATAGATCTAGGTATTGCCATCTTTGGTTTTAGGGAAGAAAAGAGAAAACTTGTTATATATGGAATTAATATTTCTATTTTGATAAAGCACGTGGCTATTAATGGTAGAAGAAAGATTAAGCACATTGCGGATTCGTTTTGGTAAGAGAGCAAAAGGGATGTGGATTCAGCTTTGTTATTCATGGGGTGCCCAAATATAGTTTTCATCTTTTCATAGGTATCTATGGGGTCCCCTTCAAGGAAACCCTCTTCAAAAATAGAATCTAAAACTTGTTTGAACGAAGCGGGCAACCCAACATAAAAGCTTTTTAAGTAAACCTCAATTTGATATTGGGGTACATAGCAGCCCGGATCCTTAACAGCCTATCCCAAGCATCTTTCAAAGATTCATCGAGTAAATAACGAAATATTCTAGAATCATCTTCATCAAAATTATTAAGATTCTCATTGATAACTCCGGCAGGTTTTTCCATAGTATCTCTATTTATGAGTTTAGATAAAATAGCAGGATTGTCTAAAGTGCTAAAACTCGGGAGAGAAACCCCAACCCTTTTTGATTCTGACATGGCGAAAGGAAGGCGAGCGGAAAAGAGAGGGCGAATAAAACGGCAAGGGTGAAGTGGGGGAGAGGAAAACGAGAGGCAAATGGCAAATAATGTAATGCGGGAGATAAGGGTTTGTGATGGGTACTTGGTATGTTGACTTTTGCATAGACTCCCTGGCAAGGGCGCTAGAAATCCTTCTTGCTACCTCTTGAGCACTGCGTTGGTTTTCCCTTGAAGAGGAAAGGCTGATGCAGCAAAGTAGCGTAAGTGTTTCCCTCAGTTATTGAGAACCAAGGTATCAATCCAGTAGGAGGCCACGCACGAGTCCCTCGCACCTACACAAACAAATAAATCCTCGCAACCAACGCGACAAGGGGTTGTCAATCCCTACACGGTCACTTACGAGAGTGAGATCTGATAGATATGATAAGATAATATTTTTGGTATTTTTATGATAAAGATGCAAAGTAAAGAAAGTAAAATAAAAATGGCGCCAGAAATAGCTTGTTGTCGGAAGATTAATATGATGGAAAATAGACCCGGGGGCCATAGGTTTCACTAGTGGCTTCTCTCAAGAGCATAAGTATTTACGGTGTGTGAACAAATTACTGTTGAGCAATTGACAGAATTGAGCATAGTTATGAGAATATCTAGGTATGATCATGTATATAGGCATCACGTCCGAGACAAGTAGACCGACTCCTGCCTGCATCTACTACTATTACTCCACACATCGACCGCTATCGAGCATGCATTTAGAGTATTAAGTTCATAAGAACAGAGTAACGCTTTAAGCAAGATGACATGATGTAGAGGGATAAACTCATGCAATATGATATAAACGCCATCTTGTTATCCTTGATGGCAACAATACAATACGTGCCTTGCTGCCCCTCATCACACGGGAAAGGACACCGCAAGATTGAACCCAAAGCTAAGCACTTCTCCCATTGCAAGAAAGATCAATCTAGTAGGCCAAACCAAACTGATAATTTGAAGATACTTGCAAAGATAACCAATCATACATAAAAGAATTCAGAAGATTCAAATATTGTTCATAGATAAACTTGATCATAAACCCACAATTCATCGGTCTCAACAAACACACTGCAAAAGAAGATTACATCGAATAGATCTCCACGAGAGAGGGGAGAACATTGTATTGAGATCCAAAAGAGAGAAGAAGCCATCTAGCTAATAACTATGGACCCAAGGTCTGAGGTAAACTACTCACACTTCATCTGGAGAGGCTATGGTGTTGATGTAGAAGCCCTCCGTGATCGATGCCCCTCCCGTGAGCTCGAACATGCCCCAAGATGGGATCTCACGGATCTGTAAGGTTGCGGCGGTGGAATTAGGTTTTGGCTCAGATCCGGTAGTTTGGGGGCGTGAGGTTTATATAGGAGGAAGAAGTACATCGGTGGAGCAACAAGGGGCCCATGAGGGTGGAGGCGCGCAGGGGGGGGGGTAGGCGCGCCTCACCTCGTGGCTTTCTGGTTGATGCCTTGACGAGGGTCCAAGTCCTCTGGATCACGTTCGTTCCGAAAATCACGTTCCCGAAGGTTTCATTCCGTTAGGACTCCGCTTGATATTCTTTTTCCGCGAAACTCTGAAATAGTCAAAAAACAACAATTCTGGGCTGGGCCTCCGGTTAATAGGTTAGACCAAAAAATAATATAAAAGTGTAAAATAAAGCCCAATAATGTCCAAAACAGAATATAATATAGCATGGAACAATAAAAAATTATAGATACGTTGGAGACGTATCACCTCGCAGGAGGCCAAGCTACTCCATGAAGGACGGGATAGACTAGGAAGGAGGCATGGCTCGTTACGTAAGGAAGTCGAGTGTTAGAATTGTGTTGAATATTATTGTACGAGGTAGGTTACAGTTGGACTTAGATTTGGACTGTGTGTAGACAGGGTAGGAATTGTGTCATAATAGGACACTTGTATCCTAGGCCTCTCATCTCTAGCGAGGGTAGACACACGATGTAACCTATGCCAACATAATAGCACAGGAACGCAAGGGAAGCCGGTGGCATGTACCGGCGTCCAGGGTGACCGGGTGCGGTATTGTAGCGGTGTCATGGGGAGGAGCGCTCATAGTCAGGTCCCGGGGATGTAGCCATATCGATGAACCTCGTTAACAGATCTCGGTGTCGTGTTCGTGTGATTGCTTGGTCCTCGATGATCGACGGTATGCCTCGGATTTATTCTAACACCAAGGGGGAAGGTGCGGCTGGGCGGAAGGTGCATGTGTGGTACGCTTTTGTTATGGGAGATCTTGGGCATAATTGATATTGCATAGAGCCATATACCGTAATCGGATGACGGGAGGAAATCAATGAACCAAACACCTCTTGTGAAAAACAGCCCCTTTGCTTTTGGGGACTTGGCTTCTCCTTCTGGAGACACTCTCCACATCAATAAAAACCTCCGTGTTTGTGGTGGTTGCCATTCTGCATACAAATACTTCTCCCTTGCCACCAGAAGAAAAATAGTATTGAGAGACATGTTGGGGAACGTAGTAATTTTAAAAATTTCCTACGCACACGTAAGATCATGGTGATGCATAGCAACGAGAGGGGAGAGTGTGTCCACGTACCCTCGTAGAACAAAAGCGGAAGCGTTATGACAACGCGGTTGATGTAGTCGTACGTCTTCATGATCCGACCGATCCAAGTACCAAACGCACGACACCTCTGAGTTCAGCACACGTTCAGCTCGATGACGTCCCACGAACTCCGATCCAGCAGAGCTTTGCGGGAGAGTTCCGTCAGCACGACGGCGTGATGACGGTGTTGTTGATGATATCGACACAGGGCTTCGCCTAAGCACAACTACGATATTACCGAGGTGAAATATGGTGGAGGGGGGCACCGCACACGGCTAAGAGATCAATGATCAATTGTTGTGTCTATGGGGCGCCCCCTCCCCCGTATATAAAGGAGTGGAGGAGGGGGAGGGCCGGCCCTCTCTATGGCGCGCCCTAGGGGAGTAGGAGTCCTTTCCTAGTAGGATTCCCCCTTTCCTAGTAGAAGTAGGAGCCCTTCCAAGTAGTAGGAGTAGGAGAGAAGGAAAGGGAAAAGAGAAGAGAAGGAAGGAGGGGGCACCGCCCCTCCCCCTAGTCCAATTCGGAGTAAACCTTGGGGGGCGCGCAGCCTCCCCTCTCTCTTTCCCCTAAAGCCCAATAAGGCCCATATACTCCCCGCTAATTCCAGAAACTCCCAGACTCAAAAAAATACCGAATCACTCGTAACCTTTCCGATGTCCGAATATAGTCGTCCAATATATTGATCTTTACGTTTCGACCATTTCGAGACTACTCGCCATGTCCCCGATCTCATCTGGGACTACGAACTACCTTCGGTACATCAAAACACATAAACTCATAATACCGATCGTCACCAAACTTTAAGCGTGCGGATCCTACGGGTTTGAGAACTATGTAGACATGACTGAGACACGTCTCCGGTTAATAACCAATAGCGGAACCTGGATGGTCATATTGGCTCCCACATATTCTATGAAGATCTTTATCGGTCAAACCGCATAACAAATACGTTGTTCCCTTGTCATCGGTATGTTACTTTCCCGAGATTCGATCGTCGGTATCTCAATACCTAGTTCAATCTCGTTATCGGCAAGTCTCTTTACTCGTTACGTAATGCATCATCCCGCAACTAACTCATTAGTCACATTGCTTGCAAGGCTTATAGTGATGTGCATTACCGAGAGGGCCCAGAGATACCTCTCCGACAATCAGAGTGACAAATCCTAATCTCGAAATACGCCAACTCAACAAGTACCTTCGAGACACCAGAGAGCACCTTTATAATCACCCAGTTACTTGTGACGTTTGGTAGCACACAAAGTGTTCCTCCGGTAAATGGGAGTTGCATAATCTCATAGTCATAGGAACACGCATAAGTCATGAAGAAAGCAATAGCAACATACTAAATGATCAAGTGCTAAGCTAACGGAATGGGTCAAGTCAATCACATCATTCTCCTAATGATGTGATCCCGTTAATCAAATGACAACTCATGTCCATGGCTAGGAAACTCAACCATCTTTGATCAACGAGCTAGTCAAGTAGAGGCATACTAGTGATACTATGTTTGTCTATGTATTCACACATGTATTATGTTTCCTGTTAATACAATTCTAGCATGAATAATATGATGGGGAACGTTGCATAAAATAAAAATTTTCCTACGTTCACCAAGATCAATCTATGAGTTCTTCTAGCAACGAGAGAGAGAGAGAGATGCATCTACATACCACTTGTAGATCGCGTGAGGAAGCGTTCAAGGGAACGGGGTTGAGGGAGTCGTTCTCGTCGTGATCCTATCACCGGAGATCCTAGCGCCGAACGGACGGCACCTCCGCGTTCAACACACACGACGGTCAGCGTGGCGTCTCCTCCGCCTTGATCCAGCAAGGGGGAGGAGAGGTTGATGAAGATCCAAAGAAGACGACGGCGTGGTGGTGGATGCAGCAGGCTCGGCAGGCTTCGCCAAGCAAGCTGCGGGAGGAGGGAGAGGTGTTGCAGGGAGGGAGGCGCCAAGACTCGTGGTGTGGCTGCCCTCCTCCCCCTCCTTATATAGGCCCCAGGGGGCGACCACCGAGATTGAATCTCCCAAGGGGCGGCGGCTGGGGTGGAGTGCCCCCAAGGCAAGTGGTGCGCTTCACCCTAGGGTTTCCAACCCTAGGCTAGGGTCCTGGTGGGCGCACCAGCCCACCAGGCTGGTTCCTCCCACTTCAGCCCACGGGCCCTCCGGATAGGTGGCCCCACCGGTGCACCCGGGACCCTTCCGGTGGTCCCAGACAACACCGGTGACCCAAACTTTCCCGATGGCGAAACAGCACTTCCTATATATAATTCTTTACCTCCGGACCATTCCGAACTCCTCGTGACGTCCGGGATCTCATCCGGACTCAACAACTTTCGGTTTGCTGCATACTCATATTCATACAACCCTAGCGCCACCGAACCTTATGTGTAGACCCTACGGGTTCGGGAGACATGTAGACATGACCGAGACGGCTCTCGGTCAATAACAACAATGGATCTGGATACCCATGTTGGCTCCTACATACTCCTCAATGATCTCATCGGATGAACCACGACGTCGAGGATTCAAGCAACCCGATACTATTCCCTTTGTCGACGGTATGTTACTTGCCCGAGATTCGATCTTCGGTATCCCAATACCTCGCTCAATCTCGTTACCGCAAGTCACTTTACTCGCACTATAATGCATGATCCCGTGACCGACACTTGGTCATTTTGAGCTCATTATGATGATGCACTACCGAGTGGGCCCAGTGATACCTCTCATGTAATACGGAGTGACAAATCCAGCCTCGATCCGTGTCAACCCAATGACACTTTCGGAGATACCGTAGTGCACCTTTATAGTCACCCGATTACGTTGTGACGTTTGGTACACCCAAAGCACTCCTACGGTATCCGGGAGTTACACGATCTCATGGTCTAAGGAAGAGATACTTGACATTGGAAAAGCTCTAGCAAACGAACTACACGATCTTGTGCTATGCTTAGGATTGGGTCTTGTCCATCACATCATTCTCCTAATGATGCGATCCCGTTATCAATGACATCCAATGTCCATAGTCAGGAAACCATGACTATCTATTGATTAACGAGCTAGTCAACTAGAGGCTCACTAGGGACATGTTGTGGTCTATGTATTCACACGTGTATTACGATTTCCGGATAATACAATTATAGAATGAATAAAAGACAATTATCACGAACAAGGAAATATAATAATAATCCTTTTTATTATTGCCTCTAGGG
Organism: Aegilops longissima; assembly: GCA_021605205.1. Taxonomy (NCBI): domain Eukaryota; kingdom Viridiplantae; phylum Streptophyta; class Magnoliopsida; order Poales; family Poaceae; genus Aegilops; species Aegilops longissima. Next base: position 677,584,847 of record CM038682.1, on the reverse strand, counting down.
AATATTTCCAACAGTCTCTCACTTGCACTAGAGTCAATAATCTAGTTACATTGTGATGAATCGAACACCCATAGAGTTCTGGTGTTGATCATGTTTTGCTCGCGGAAGAGGTTTAGTCAACGGATCTGCGACATTCAGATCCGTATGCACTTTGCAAATTTCTATGTCTCCATCTTGAACATTTTCACGAATGGAGTTGAAGCAACGCTTGATGTGCCTGGTCTTCTTGTGAAACCTGGGCTCCTTGGCAAGTGCAATAGCTCCAGTGTTGTCACAGAAGAGTTTGATCGGCCCCGACGCATTGGGTATGACTCCTAGGTTGGTGATGAACTCCTTCACCCAAATTGCTTCATGCGCTGCCTCCGAGGCTACCATGTACTCCGCTTCACATGTAGATCCCGCCACGACGCTCGCTTGGAGCTGCACCAGCCATCGCTCCACCATTCAACATATACACGATCCGGTTTGTGACTTAGAGTCATCCAGATCTGTGTCGAAGCTAGCGTCAAGTAACCCTTTACGACGAGCTCTTCGTCACTTCCATAAACGAGAAACATGTCCTTAGTCCTTTTCGTGTACTTCAGATATTCTTGACCGCTGTCCGGTGTTCCTTGCGGGATTACTTTGGTACCTTCCTACCAAACTTACGGCAAGGTTTACATCAGGTCCGGTACACAAGATGGCATGCATAATAGACCCTATGGCTGATGCATAGGGGATGACACTCATCTCTTCTATATCTTCTGCCGTGGTCGGACATTGAGCCGAGCTCAATTTCACACCTTGTAATACAGGCAAGAACCCTTTCTTGGACTGATCCATTTTGAACTTCTTCAATATTTTATCAAGGTATGTGCTTTGTGAAAGACCTATGAGGCGTCTCGATCTATCTCTATAGATCTTGATGCCTAATATATAAGCAGCTTCTCCAAGGTCCTTCATTGAAAAACTCTTATTCAAGTAGGCCTTAATGCTGTCCAAAAGTTCTATATCATTTCCCATCAAAAGTATGTCATCTACATATAATATGAGAAATGCTACAGAGCTCCCACTCACTTTCTTGTAAACGCAGGCTTCTCCATAAGTCTGCATAAACCTAAACGCTTTGATCATCTCATCAAAGCGAATGTTCCAACTCCAAGATGCTTGCACCAGCCCATAAATGGATCGCTGGAGCTTGCATACTTTGTTAGCATTCTTAGGATCGACAAAACCTTCCGGATGCATCATATACAGCTCTTCCTTAAGATAACCGTTAAGGAATGCCGTTTTGACGTCCATCTGCCATATCTCATAATCATAGTATGCGGCAATTGCTAACATGATTCGGACGGACTTAAGCTTCGCTACGGGAGAGAAAGTCTCATCGTAGTCAACTCCTTGAACTTGCTGATAACCTTTAGCGACAAGTCGAGCTTTATAGATGGTAACATTACCATCCGCGTCCGTCTTCTTCTTAAAGATCCATTTGTTTTCTATCGCTCGACGATCATTAGGCAAGTCTGTCAAAGTCCATACTTTGTTCTCATACATGGATCCTATCTCGGATTGCATGGATTCAAGCCATTTGTTGGAATCTGGGCCCGCCATCGCTTCTTCATAGTTCGAAGGTTCACCGTTGTCTAACAACATGATTTCCGTGACAGGGTTGCCATACCACTGGTGTGGAACGTGTCCTTGTGGACCCTGAAGTTCAGTAGCAACTTGATTCAAGTACCTTGATCATCATCATTAATTTCCTCTCCGATCGGTGTAGGCACCACAGAACATTTTCCGAGCTGCACTACTTTCCGGTTCAAGAGGTAGTACTTCATCGAGTTCTACTTTCCTCCCACTTACTCCTTTCGAGAGAAACTCTTTTCAAGAAAGGATCCGTTCTTGGCAACAAAGATCTTGCCTTTGGATCTAAGGTAGAAGGTATACCCAATGGTTTCCTTAGGGTATCCTATGAAGACGATTTTTCCGACTTGGGTTCGAGCTTTTCAGTTGAAGTTTCTTGACATAAGCATCGCATCCCCAAACTTTTAGAAACGATAGCTTAGGTTTCTTCCCAAACCATAATTCATACGGTGTCATCTCAACGGATTTAGACGGTGCCCTATTTAAAGTGAATGTAGCTGTCTCTAGAGCGTATCCCCAAAATGATAGCGGTAAATCAGTGAGAGACATCATAGATCGCACCATATCCAATAGAGTGCGACACGACGTTCGGACACACCGTTATAATCGAGGTGTTCCAGCGGCGTGAGTTGTGAAACGATTCCACATTTCCTTAAGTGTGTACCAAATTCGTGACTTAAATATTCTCCTCCACGATCTGATCGAAGAACTTTATTTTTCGTCACGTTGATTCTCTACCTCATTCTAAAATTCCTTGAACTTTTGAAAGGTCTCAGACTTGTGTTTCATCAAGTAGACATACCCATATCTACTCAAGTCATCGGTGAGAGTGAGAACATAATGATATCCTCCATGAGCCTCAACGCCATTAGACCGCATACATCGGTATGTATGATTTCCAATAAGTTGGTTGCTCGCCCATTGTTCCGAGAACGGAGTCTTGGTCATTTTGCCCATAAGGCATGGTTCGCATGTGTCAAATGATTCATAATCGAGAGACTCTAAAAGTCCATCAGCATGGAGCTTCTTCATGCGCTTGCCACCAATGTGACCAAGGCGGCATTGCCACAAGTATGTGGGACTATCGTTATCAACTTTACATCTTTTGGTATTCACACTATGAATATGTGTAATATTACGCTCGAGATTCATTAAGAATAAACCATTGACCATCGAGCATGACCATAAAACATATCTCTCATATAAATAGAACAACCATTATTCTCGGATTTAAATGAGTAGCCATCTCGATTAAACGAGATCCCGATACAATGTTCATGCTCATACTTGGCACTAAATAACAATTATTGAGGTTTAAAACTAATCCCGTAGGTAAATGTAGAGGTAGCGTGCGACGGCGATCACATCGACCTTGGAACCATTCCCGACGCGCAAGATCGTCACCTCGCCCTTCGCCAGCCTCCGCTTATTCCGCAGCTCTGCTGTGAGTTACATATATGAGCAACGGCACCGTATCAAATACCGGGAGTTACTACGAGTACTGGTAAGGTACACATCAATTACATGTATATCAAATATACCTTTAGTGTTTCCGGCCTTCTTGTCTGCTAAGTATTTGGGGCAGTTCCGCTTCTAGTGACCCTTCCCTTTGCAATAAAAGCACTCGGTCTCGTGCTTGGGTCCATTCTTTGACTTCTTCCAGAATCGGCTTACGGCGCGGCTACATCTTTGCCGTCCTTCTTGAAGTTCTTCTTACCCTTGCCCTTCTTGAACTTAGTGGTTTTATTGACCATCAACACTTGATGTTCTTTCTTGATTTCAACCTCTGCTGACTTCAGATTGAAAATACTTCAGAATGGTCTTCACCATCCCCTGCATATTGTAGTTCATCACAAAGCTCTTGTAGCTCGGTGGGAGCGATCAAGGATTCTGTCAATGACCGCCTCGTCCGGAGGTTGATCTCCACTGGGACAGCGGTTGTGCAACCTGACATTTTGAGTATGTGCTCACCGATGTAACTGTTTTCCTCCATCTTACAACTATAGAACTTGTCGGAGACTTCATATCTCTCGACCGGGCATGAGCTTGAAAACCATTTTCAGCTCCTCGAACATCTCATATGCTCCGTGTTGCTCAAAACGCTTTTGGAGCCCCTGTTCTAAGTGTAAAGCATGCCGCATCGAACGAGGGAGTAATCATCAAGACGTGACTGCCAAGCGCTCATAACGCCTTGGTTCTCTCGATGGGTGCTTCACCTAGCGGTGCTTCTAGGACATATTGTTTCTTGGCTTCTATGAGGATGATCCTCGTGTTCCGGACCAGTCGAATAGTTGCTGCCATCATCTTTCAGCTTGGTTTTCTAGGAACACGTTGAAGTTCATGGTGACATGAGCGTTGGCCATTTGATCTACAAGACATTTTGCAAAGATTTTAGACTAATGTTCATGATAATTAAGTTCATCTAATCAAATTATTTAATGAACTCCCACTCAGATTTGACATCCCTCTAGTCATCTAAGTGTTACATGATCCGAGTCGACTAGGCCGTGTCCGATCATCACGTGAGATGACTAGTCATCGTCGGTGAACATCTCCATGTTGATCGTATCTTCCATACGACTCATGTTCGACCTTCGGTCTCTTGTGTTCCGAGGCCATGTCTGTACATGCTAGGCTCGTCAAGTTAACCCTAAGTGTTTTGCATGTGTAAAACTGTCTTACACCGTTATATGTGAACGTAAGGATCTATCACACCCGATCATCACGTGGTGCTTCAAACGATTTAACTTTAGCAACGGTGCACGCTTAGGGGAACACTTTCTTGAAATTATTATAAGGGATCATCTTATTTACTACCGTTCTAAGTAAATAAGATGCATGAAACATAATAAACATCACATGCAATTATATAAAGTAGTGACATGATATGGCCAATATCATATAGCTCCTTCGATCTCCATCTTCGGGGCTCCATGATCATCTACGTCACTGGCATGACACCATGATCTCCATCATCATGATCTCCATCATCGTGCCTCCATGAAGTTGCTCGCCAACTATTACTTCTACTACTATAGCTAACGGCTTAGCAATAAAGTAAAGTAATTACATGGCGTTAAATCATTGACACGCAGGTCATACAATAATTAAGACAACTCCTATGGCTCCTGCCGGTTGTCATACTCATCGACATGCAAGTCGTGATTCCTATTACAAGAACATGATCTCATACATCACAATATATCAATCATCATTCATCACAACTTCTGGCCATATCACATCACATGACAATTGCTGCAAAAACAAGTTAGACGTCCTCTAATTGTTGTTGCATCTTTTACGTGGCTGCAATTGGGTTCTAGCAAGAACGTTTTGTTACCTACAAATAACCACAACGTGATTTGTCAACTTCTATTTACCCTTCATAACGACCCTTTTCGTCGAATCCGCTCCAACTAAAGTGGGAGAGACAGACACCCGCTAGCCACCTTATGCAATTAGTGCATGTCACCGGTGGAACCTGTCTCACGAAGCGCACGTGTAAGGTCGGTCCGGGCCGCTTCATCCCACAATACCGCTGAAGCAAAATAAGACTAGTAACGGCAAGAAAGTTGACAACATCTACGCCCACAACAAATTGTGTTCTACTCGTGCAATAGAGAACTTACACATAGACCTAGCTCATGATGCCACTAATGGGGAACGTTGCATAAAATAAAAAAATTCCTACGTTCACCAAGATCAATCTATGAGTTAATCTAGCAACGAGAGAGAGAGATGCATCTACATACCACTTGTAGATCGCGTGCGGAAGCGTTCAAGGGAACGGGGTTGAGGGAGTCGTTCTCGTCGTGATCCTATCACCGGAGATCCTATCGCCGAACGGACGGCACCTCCGCGTTCAACACACGTACGATCAGTGTGACGTCTCCTCCGCCTTGATCCAGCAAGGGGAAGGAGAGGTTGATGAAGATCCAAAGCACGACGACGTGGTGGTGGATGCAGCGAGGTTCGGCAGGCCGCCAAGCAATCTGCGGGAGGAGGAAGAGGTGTTGCAGGGGAGGAGGCGCCAAGACTCAGGTGCGGCTGCCCTCCCTCCCCTCCTTTATATAGGACCCCAGGGGCGGCCCCGAGATTGAATCTCCCAAGGGGCGGCGGCGGGGTGGAGTGCCCCAAGGCAAGTGGTGCGCTTCACCCTAGGGTTTCCAACCCTAGGCGCAGGGGCCCAAGTGGGCGCACCAGCCCACCAGGGCTGGTTCCTCCCACTTCAGCCCACGGGCCCTCCGAGATAGGTGGCCCCACCGGTGGACCCCGGGACCTTCGGTGGTCCCAGTACAATACCGGTGACCCCAAACTTTCCCGATGGCCAAAACAACACTTCCTATATATAATTCTTTACCTCCGGACCATTCTCGAACCCCTCGTGACGTCCGGGATCTCATCCGGACTCAACAACTTTCGGTTTGCTGCATACTCATATTCATACAACCCTAGCGCCACCGAACCTTATGTGTAGACCCTACGGGTTCGGAGACATGTAGACATGACCGAGACGACTCTCCGGTCAATAACCAACAGCGGATCCGGATATCCATGTTGGCTCCCACATACTCCTCGATGATCTCATCGGATGAACCACGACATCAAGGATTCAAGCAACCCCGTATACTATTCCCTTTGTCAAACGGTATGTTACTTGCCCGAGATTCGATCTTGGTATCCCAATACCTCGCTCAATCTCGTTACGGCAAGTCACTTTACTCGCATCAGAATGCATGATCCCGTGACCGAAACTTGGTCACTTTGAGCTCATTATGATGATGCACTACCGAGTGGGCCCAGTGATACCTCTCCGTAATACGGAGTGACAAATCCAGCCTCGATCCGTGTCAACCCAACAGACACTTTCGGAGATACCGTAGTGCACCTTTATAGTCACCCGATTCGTTGTGGACGCTTGGTACACCCAAAGCACTCCTACGGTATCCGTAGTTACACGATCTCATGGTCTAAGGAAGAGATACTTGACATTGGAAAAGCTCTAGCAAACGAACTACACGATCTTGTGCTATGCTTAGGATTGGGTCTTGTCCATCACATCATTCTCCTAATGATGCGATCCCGTTATCAATGACATCCAATGTCCATAGTCAGGAAACCATGACTATCTATTGATTAACAAGCTAGTCAACTAGAGGCTCACTAGGGACATGTTGTGGTCTATGTATTCACACGTGTATTACGATTTCCGGATAATACAATTATAGCATGAATAAAAGACAATTATCACGAACAAGGAAATATAATAATATTCCTTTTATTTTTGCCTCTAGGGCATATTTCCAACATAATAAACATTTATCATGATATAAGGAAATAAATAATAACTTTATTATTGCCTCTATGGCATATTTCCTTCAGTCTCCCACTTGCACTAGAGTCAATAATCTAGATCACATCGCCATTTGATTTAACATCAATAGTTCACATCACCTTGTGATTAACACCCATAGTTCACATCGTCATGTGACCAACACCCAAAGGGTTTACTAGAGTCAGCAATCTAGTTCACATCGCCATGTGATTAACACCCAAAGAGTACAAAGGTGTGATCATGTTTTGCTTGTGAGAGAAGTTTAGTCAACGAGTCTGCCAAATTCAGATCCGTATGTATTTTGCAAATTTCTATGTCAACAATGCTCTGCACGGAGCTACTCTAGCTAATTGCTCCCACTTTTAATATGTATCCAGATTGAGATTTAGAGTCATCCGGATCAGTGCCAAAACTTGCATCGACGTAACCCTTTACAATGAACTTTTTGTCACCTCCATAACCGAGAAACATATCCTTATTCCACTAAGGATAATTTTGACCAATGTCCAGTGATCTACTCCTAGATCACTATTGTACTCCCTTGCCAAACTCAGGGCAGGGTATATAATAGGTCTGGTACATAGCATAGCATACTTTATAGAATCTATAACTGAGGCATAGGGAATGACTTTCATTGTCTCTCTATCTTCTGCCGTGGTCGGGTTTTGAGTATTACTCAACTTCACACCTTGCAACACAAACAAGAACTCTTTCTTTGACTGTTCCATTTTGAACTACTTCAAAAACTTGTCAAGGTATGTACTCATTGAAAAAATTTATCAAGCGTCTTAATCTATCTCTATAGATCTTGATGCTCAATATGTAAGCAGCTTCACCGAGGTCTTTCTTTGAAAAACTCCTTTCAAACACTCCTTTATGCTTTACAGAAAATTCTACATCATTTCAGATCAACAATATGTCATTCACATATACTTATCAGAAAGGCTGTAGTGCTCCCACTCACTTTCTTGTAAATACAGGCTTCACCACAAGTCTGTATAAAACTATATGCTTTGATCAACTCATCAAAGCATATATTCCAACTCCGAGATGCTTGCACCAGTCCATAGATGGATCGCTGGAGCTTGCACATTTTGTTAGCACCTTTAGGATCGGCAAAACCTTCTGGTTGCATCATATACAACTCTTCTTTAAGAAATCCATTAAGGAATGTAGTTTTGACATCCATTTGCCAGATTTCATAAAATGTGGCAATTTGCTAACATGATTCGGACAGACTTAAGCATCGCTACGAGTGAGAAAACCTCATCGTAGTCAACACCTTGAACTTTGTCAAAAACCTTTTTCGACAAGTCTAGCTTTGTAGATAGTAACACTACTATCAGCGTCCGTCTTCCTCTTGAATATCCATTTTTTTTCTATGGCTTGCCGATCATCGGGCAAGTCAACCAAAGTCCACACTTTTTTCTCATACATGAATCCCATCTCAGATTTCATGGCCTCAAGCCATTTCGCGAAATCTGGGCTCATCATCGCTTCCTCATAGTTAGTAGGTTCGTCATGGTCAAGTAACATGACCTCCAGAACAGGATTACTATACCACTCTGGTGCGGATCTCACTCTGGTTGACCTACGAGGTTCGGTAGTAACTTGATCTGAAGTTACATGATCATCATCATTAGCTTCCTCACTAATTGATGTAGGAGTCACAGGAACATATTTTTGTGATGAACTACTTTCCAATAAGGGAGTAGGTACAGTTACCTCATCAAGTTCTACTTTCCTCCCACTCACTTCTTTCGAGAGAAACTCCTTCTCTAGAAAGGATCCATTCTTAGCAACGAATGTCTTGCCTTTGGATCTGTGATAGAAGGTGTACCCAAAATTTTCTTTTGGGTATCCTATGAAGACGCACTTCTCCGATTTGGGTTCGAGCTTATCAGGTTGAAACTTTTTCACATAAGCATCGTATCCCCAAACTTTAAGAAACGACAGCTTAGGTTTCTTGCTAAACCATAGCTCATACGGTGTCGTCTCAACGGATTAGACGGTGCCCTATTTAATATGAATGCAGCTGTCTCTAATGCATAACCCCAGAACGAGAGTGGTAAATCGGTAAGAGACATCATAGATTGCACTATATATCCAATAAAGTACGGTTATGACGTTCGGACACACCATTATGCTGTGGTGTTCCAGGTGGCATGAGTTTGTGAAACTATTCCACATTGTTTGACTTGAAGGCCAAACTTGTAACTCAAATATTCGTCTCCGCGATCAAATCGCAGAAAAACTTTTATTTTCTTGTTACAATGATTCTCCACTTCACTCTGAAATTCTTTTGAACTTTTCAACTGTTTCAGTTTCATTAAGTAGATATACCCATATCTGCTCAAATCATCTGTGAAGGTCAGGAAATAACTGTTGGAAATATGCCCTAGAGGCAATAATAAATTAGTTATTATTATTATATTTCCTTGTTCATGATAATCGTTTATTACCCATGCTATAATTGTATCGGTAGGAAACTCAGATACATGTGTGGGTACATAGACAACACCATGTCCCAAGAAAGCCTCTAGTTGACTAGCTCGTTGATCAACAGATGGTTACAGTTTCCTGACCATGGACATTGGATGTCATTGATAACGGGTTCACATCATTAGGAGAATGATGTGATGGACAAGACCCGATCCTAAGCCTAGCACAAAGATCGTGTAGTTCGTATGCTAAAGCTTTTCTAATGTCAAGTATCTTTTCCTTAGACCATGAGATTGTGCAACTCCGGATACCGTAGGAATGCTTTTGGTGTACCAAACGTCACAACGAATCGGGTGGCTATAAAGGTGCACTCTGGTATCTCCGAAAGTGTCATTGGGTTGGCACGAATCGAGATCGGATTTGTCACTCCGTAAACGGAGAGGTATCTCTGGGCCCACTCGGTAGGACATCATCATAATGTGCACAATGTGACCAAGAGGTTGATCACGGGATGATGTGTTACGGAACGAGTAAAGAGACTTGCCGGTAACGAGATTGAACAAGGTATCGGTATACCGACGATCAAATCTCGGGCAAGTACAATACCGTTAGACAAAGGGAATTGAATACAGGATTGATTGAATCCTCGACATCGTGGTTCATCCGATGAGATCATCATGGAACATGTGGGAGCCAACAAGGGTATCCAGATCCCGCTGTTGGTTATTGGCCGGAGAGTTGTCTCGGTCATGTTCAAGATGGTTCCCGAACCCGTAGGGTCTACACTTAAGGTTCGGCGACGCTAGGGTTATAAAGGAAGTTTGTATGTGGTTACCGAATGTTGCTCGGAGTCCCGGATGAGATCCCAGACGTCACGAGGAGTTCCGGAATGGTCCGGAGGTAAAGATTTATATATGGGAAGTCCTATTTTGGCCACCGGAAAATGTTCGGGATCTTTTGGTATTGTACCGGAAAGGTTCTAGAAGGTTCTGGAGTGGGGCCCACCTGCATGGGGGGACCCACATGAACGTGGGTAGTGGGGGCAAGGCCCCACACCCCTGGTCAAGGCGCACCAAGATCCCCCTTAGAAGGAATAAGATTATATCCCGAAGGGATAAGATCAAGATCCCTAAAAAGGGGGGATAACAATCGGTGGGGAAGGAAATGATGGGATTTCTTTCCTCCCACCTTTGCCAACGCCCCAATGGACTTGGAGGGCAAGAAACCAGCCCCCTCCACCCCTATATATAGTGGGAGGCGATGGGAGCTTCACCCCAAGTTCGGCGCAGCCCTTCCCTCTCCCAAGTCCTCCTCCTCTCCCGCGGTGCTTGGCGAAGCCCTGCAGGATTGCCACGCTCCTCCACCACCACCATGCCGTCGTGTTGCTGCTGGATGGAGTCTTCCTCAACCTCTCCCTCTCTCCTTGCTGGATCAAGGCATGGGAGACGTCACCGGGCTGTACGTGTGTTGAACGCGGAGGTGCCGTCCGTTCGGCACTAGGATCTCCGGTGATTTGGATTACGACGAGTACGACTCCTTCAACCCCGTTCTCTTGAACGCTTCCGCTTAGCGATCTACAAGGGTATGTAGATGCACTCTCCTTCCCCTCGTTGCTAGTCTCTCCATAGATAGATCTTGGTGACTCGTAGGAAAATTTTGAATTTCTGCTACGTTCCCCATCAATAACGATACCCGCCGCGAGCCTCAACACTCATCGGACCGCATACATCGGTATGTTTTATTTCCAATAAGTCAGTAGCTCGCTCCATTGTTCCGGAGAACGGAGTCTTAGTCATCTTGCCCATGAGGCATGGTTCGCAAGCATCAACTGATTCATAATCAAGTGATTCCAAAAGCTCATCAGCATGGATTTTCTTCATGCGCTTTACAGCAATATGACCTAAACGGCAGTGGCACAAATAAGTTGCACTATCATTATTAACTTTGCATCTTTTGGCTTCAATATTATGAATATGTGTATCACTACGATCGAGATCCAACAAACCATTTTCATTGGGTGTATGACCATAGAAGGTTTTATTCATGTAAACAGAACAACAATTATTCTCTAACTTAAATGAATAACTGTATTGCAATAAACATGATCAAATCATATTCATGCTCAACGCAAACACGAAATAACACTTATTTAGGTTCAACACTAATCCCGAAAGTATAGGGAGTGTGCGATGATGATCATATCAATTTTGGAACTACTTCCAACACTCATCGTCACTTCACCCTTAACTAGTCTCTGTTCATTCTGCAACTCCCGTTTCGAGTTACTAATCTTAGCAACTGAACTAGTATCAAATACTAAGGGGTTGCTATAAACACTAGTAAAGTACACATCAATAACATGTATATCAAATATACCTTTGTTCACTATGCCATCCTTCTTATCCGCCAAGTATCTAGGGCAGTTCCACTTCTAGTGACCAGTCCCTTTGCAGTAGAAGCACTTAGTCTCAGGCTTAGGTCCAGACTTGGGCTTCTTCACTTGAGCAGCAACTCGCTTGCCGTTCTTCTTGAAGTTCCCCTTCTTCCCTTTGCCCTTTTCTTGAAACTAGTGGTCTTGTCAACCATCAACACTTGATATTTTTCTTGATTTCTACCTTCGACGATTTCAGCATCACGAAGAGCTTGGGAATCGTTTCCATTATCCCTTGCATATTATAGTTCATCACAAAGTTCTAGTAACTTGGTGATAGTGACTAGAGAACTCTGCCAATCACTATCTTATCTGGAAGATTAACTCCCACTTGATTCAAGTGATTGTAGTACTCAGACATTCTGAGCACATGCTCACTAGCTGAGCAATTCTCCTCCATCTTGTAGGCAAAGTACTGTCAGAGGTCTCATACCTCTCGACACGGGCATGAGTATGAAATACTAACTTCAACTCTTGGAACATCTCATATGCTCTGTGGCGTTTCAAAAAACGTCTTTGAAGCCCCGATTCTACGCCGTAAATCATGGTGCACTAAACTATCAAGTAGTCATCATATCGAGCTTGCCAAACGTTCATAACGTCTGCAGTTGCTCCTGCAATCGGTCTGTCACCTAGTGGTGCATCAAGGACATAATTCTTTTGTGCAGCAATGAGGATAATCCTCAGATCATGGATCCAATCCGTATCATTGCTACTAACATCTTTCAACTTAGTTTTCTCTAGGAACATATCAAAAATAAAATAGGGGAGCTAAACGCGAGCAATTGATCTACAACATAGATATGCTAATACTACCAGGACTAAGTTCATGATAAATTAAAGTTCAATTAATCATATTATGTAAGAACTCCCACTTAGATAGACGTCCCTTTAATCATCTAAGTGATCACGTGATCCAAATCAACTAAACCATGTCCGATCATCATGTGAGATGGAGTATTTTTCAATGGTGAACATCACTATGTTGATCATATCTTCTATATGATTCACGCTCGACCTTTCGGTCTCCAGTGTTCCGAGGCCATATCTGCATATGCTAGGCTCGTCAAGTTTAACCTGAGTATTCTGCGTGTGCAAAACTGGCTTGCACCCGTTGTAGATGAACGTAGAGCTTATCACACCCGATCATCACGTGGTGTCTCAAAGACGACGAACTTTGGCAACGGTGCATACTGTGGAGAACACTTTTATCTTGAAATTTAGTGAGAGATCATCTTATAATGCTACCTCAATCAAAGCAAAATAAGATGCATAAAAGATAAACATCACATGCAATCAATATAAGTGATATGATATGGCCATCATCATCTTGTGCTTGTGATCTCCATCTCTGAAGCACCGTCATGATCACCATCATAACCGGCGCGACACCTTGATCTCCATCATAGCATCGTTGTCGTCTCGCCAACTATTGCTTCTACGACTATCGCTACCGCTTAGTGATAAAGTAAAGCAATTACGTATGCATTGCATTGCATACAATAAAGCGACAACCATATGGCTCCTGCCAGTTGCCGATAACTCGGTTACAAAACATGATCATCTCATACAATAAAATATAGCATCATGCCTTGACCATATCACATCACAAAATGCCCTGCAAAAAAAGTTAGACGTCCTCTACTTTGTTGTTGCAAGTTTTACGTGGCTGCTACGGGCTGAGCAAGAACCGTTCTTACCTACGCATCAAAACCACAACGATAGTTCGTCAAGTTAGTGTTGTTTTAACCTTCACAAGGACCGGGCATAGCCACACTCGGTTCAATTAAAGTGGAGAAACAGACACCCGCCAACCACCTGTATGCAAAGCACGTCAGTAGAACCAGTCTCGCGTAAGCGTACACGTAATGTCGGTCCGGGCCGCTTCATCCAACAATACCGCCGAACCAAAGTATGACATGCTGGTAAGCAGTATGACTTGTATCACCCACAACTCACTTGTGTTCTACTCGTGCATATAACATCTACGCATAAACCTGGCTCGGATGCCACTGTTGGGGAACGTAGTAATTTCAAAAATTTTCTACGCACACGCAAGATCATGGTGATGCATAGCAACGAGAGGGGAGAGTGTGTCCACGTACCCTCGTAGACCGAAAGCGGAAGCGTTATGATAACGCGGTTGATGTAGTCGTACGTCTTCACGATCCGACCGATCCAAGTACCAAACGCACGGCACCTCCGAGTCCAGCACACGTTCAGCTCGATGACGCCCCACGAACTTCGATCCAGCAGAGCTTTGCGGGAGAGTTCCGTCAGCACGACGGCGTGATGACGGTGTTGATGATGCTATCGACGCAGGGCTTCGCCTAAGCACCACTACAATATTACCGAGGTGGAATATGGTGGAGGGGGCACCGCACACGGCTAAGAGATCAATGATCAATTGTTGTGTCTATGGGTGCCCTCCTCCCTCGTATATAAAGGAGTGGAGGAGGGGGAGGGCCGACCCTCTCTATGGCGCGCCCTAGGGGAGTCCTACTCCCACCGGGAGTAGGATTCCCCCTTTCCTAGTAGAAGTAGGAGCCCTTCCAAGTAGTAGGAGTAGGAGAGAAGGAAAGGGAAAAAAGAAGAGAAGGAAGGAGGGGGCGCCGCCCCTCCCCCTAGTCCAATTCGGACTAAGCCTTGGGGGCGTGCAGCCTCCTCTCTCTCTTTCCCCTAAAGCCCAACAAGGCCCATATACTCCCCGGCGAATTCCCGTAACTCTCTGGTACTCCGAAAAATACCCGAATCACTCGGAACCTTTTCGATGTCCGAATATAGTCGTACAATATATCGATCTTTACGTCTCAACCATTTCGAGACTCCTCGTCATGTCCCCGGTCTAATCCGGGACTCCGAACTACCTTCGGTACATCAAAACACATAAACTCATTGTAACATCCCAAATTTTCAATTTGGAATGTTATACATTAAGTCATCATGCATATCATATTTTCTTGCATTTTTCCGATCCTAGAAAATTTCACGCAACTCAAGGACCCTCGGAGAGAGTTGGAGATTTCATTATTTTCATATTTGGGTTTTCTCAAATTTTGAAAATAGGATCATTTGGATTTATTTATTTATCTTCAAAAAAATTTCCAATAAAAAAAATTACGAGAGGGAATAATATGACTTTCCCAACATTTAGGAAAAATGAAGATTTAATAAATAAATCAAATTTTGGTTTTTCGAAGTTTATTTGCTTTAGGGAAAAAAATGAGTATTTTTAAAATATGCATTTTGGCCCCGAATTAAAGTTCATTTTGTTCGACTCATTTTTTGAGTCGGGGAAAATTAATTTTGTTTAATTTGGAGTTCGTTTGGATTTATTTTAAAGTCGTTTCGTTTTGTTTAAAAATATAGCGCTACGCCCGCCCGGGCCAAGGGCCCACTGCCCAAACCGCCGGCCACCCCTCTCTCTCCTCACACAGACCACACACAGCGCCGCCGCCGGGCGAGTCCGAGGAGGACTCCTCCTCCTCCCTTGCTTGCCCTCCCCAAGCAACCCCCTCCTATATATACCCGAGCCCCCCTCTCCTCCCCAACCCGAGCCGCCCGAGCAGCCACGCCTGTCCGCCGACCTCGCCACCCGCCGACCTCGCCGCCACCCGCCGACCCCGCCGCCGCCCCACCGGAGCCCCGGAGCCCGCCGGCGACCTCGCCGGAGGTAGCCACCGCGCCACCCCCCGGTCCGGTTTGTTTTAAAAAAAAACCGTCCGGTTTTTCTTTCGTTGTTTGTTTTTTTAAACCCTAGATTGGTTTATTTTTTTAGTCGGTTTTGTTAATTAGTGAACGTTCACCGATCCGTTCGTTTTAACGAACGTGTTCGTCGGTTAGTTTCTGTTAACGAACGTCCGTTTGTTTAACCGTTCGCTATTTTTCTTTTAATCGGATTTAATCCGTTATTTTTCGATTTCGATTCCCGATCCAATCTTCAAATCAGTTTATTTTCTCGCTCGTTTATCGGAATCAGGTGATTCAAGCGCCTGGAGTTTCGTTTCGAAACCGCCGTTCCGACTAATTCACTTAAACAAAGTTTTGCTACTGTAAAATTTGACCTAGTTTCAAATTGCTAAAACCGAGTTGTTTTCTTTCGTCATCCGACTTTCATTGCTTTATTTGATTTGATTCTTTTTTGCAACCAGGGTTCTTAAGTTGAACTTTCTGGTTAGATCTTTTATTCGAGATTTACCTGTGCATTAGATGAGTACTTATTGTATGCTTGTTGTTTGTCTGCGTTAGATCACCCGGAGTGCGCCGCTTGTTACTTCGAGTCTCTAGGTTTCGCGGATCATCAGCAAGGCAAGTAACACTTGATCATACCTTTTCTACTACCCAGTTTTATGCATTAGCTCTATTCCTCAAACACTTGCATGTTTAGGATCAACTTAAATTGTGGGATGGGAAGTAGATTGAGGTAGTACCTATTACCTGTTTTACTTATGAAACCTTGGGAGTTACTTCTACGTTTGCTTATTATGCCATGCTATGCTAGTAGACGTGGATTGGGTGAGTGAATATCCATGACAGATGTGAGATTTTTAATTAATGGTTTATCTAAGGTGGCGACCTAAACACACATCCGGGTGGATTGAGGCACTGGTTTCTATCAGACTTGCCTGTTTTTCTTTGGACCGCCACCTGTGCTCTAAGGGATCATAAGATTATTCAAACTAGAAACTTGTGTGCAGCCACAAGCCAATATGGGCTCGCATAGTTGAGTAAGTTGTGCGAACTCTTACGGGTAGGCTAGCTGATGTAGGGGATGTAGGTTGGTACGGTCTACCCACATGTAAGGTGCTAGTGCTTCGAAAGATCGTGTCTCGGTCATCCGTCTCTCAAACACCTTGTAAAGCGAGAACCAAACGGAGGCGATCGAGTCTTGTGGGGAAAAGTCGCAAACCTCTGCAGAGTGTATAAACTAATCATGATTAGCCGTGTCCCCGGTTATGGACGTTTTGAGTATCTAGTACTTGAATATCATGTGAATCTCATCATGTTACTTCTAATTAATGTTATTGGGTTTTAAATGAGTACTTTTAATTGGGATTGAGGATCTGTCAACCATTCTCAATGTTTAACAACCACCATGATAGTTAAACAAAATTATTCCTTTGCGTAGGGAAAAATTAGCTTTATGCAAAACTGAATCAGAGAGCTTTTCCACCAGCCATATATGCATGTAGTATAGGCTTATTCTTTCATTTTCTCTATGTGTTACATTGCCAAGATATTCCATGTGTGACAATTGCTGGCTGCAACTTTCATGTTGCAGACTTTTCAGACGACGAGTAAGGTGTTAGGTCGTGGTTCTATACTCAGTGATGCCGATGGAGTTGATGGACTCACTTATCTTCCAAGCCTTCCGCTGTTATCGTTATTAGATGGCCTTAAGCCATATTTATTGTAATAAGTCCTCTTTTGGACAAACGCTGTAATGAGTGTGTGATTGCTACTCGCTATAAATCCTTGAAATCTTGTGTGGTGTCAGACATCGATCCAGGATGACACTGAGCACAGAGACTTGATCCATTCGGGTCGGGTCGCTACACTCATAGTACCGATCGTCACCGAACTTTAAGCGTGCGGACCCTACGGGTTCGAGAACTATGTAGACATGACTGAGACACGTCTCCAGTCAATAACCAATAGCGGAACCTGGATGCTCATATTGGCTCCCACATATTCTACGAAGATCTTTATCGGTCAAACCGCATAACAAATACGTTGTTCCCTTTGTCATCGGTATGTTACTTTCCCGAGATTCGATCGCCGGTATCTCAATACCTAGTTCAATCTCGTTACCGGTAAGTCTCTTTACTCGTTATGTAATGCATCATCCCGCAACTAACTCATTAGTCACATTGCTTGCAAGGCTTATAGTGATGTGCATTACCGAGAGGGCCCAGAGATACCTCTCCGACAATCGGAGTGACAAATCCTAATCTCGAAGTACGCCAACTCAACAAGTACCTTCGGAGACACCTGTAGAGCACCTTTATAATCACCCAGTTACGTTGTGACGTTTGGTAGCACACAAAGTGTTCCTCCGGTAAACGGGAGTTGCATAATCTCATAGTCATAGGAACATGTATAAGTCATGAAGAAAGCAATAGCAACATACTAAACGATCAAGTGCTAAGTTAACGGAATGGGTCAAGTCAATCACATCATTCTCCTAATGATGTGATCCCGTTAATCAAATGACAACTCATGTCCATGGCTAGGAAACTCAACCACCTTTGATCAACGAGCTAGTCAAGTAGAGGCATACTAGCGACACTATGTTTGTCTATGTATTTACACATGTATTATGTTTTCGGTTAATACAATTCTAGCATGGATAATAAACATTTATCATGATATAAGAAAATAAATAATAACTTTATTATTGCCTCTAGGGCATATTTCCTTCAAGACAACCACAAGTTTCATCATTTTCATAAGGCGGATTGCTTATGTGTTGGTTATTGGCGATGGATCAATAAGTTATTCTTTTATTCTTCAATAATGCATCATAACATTGATATAATCATCTAGCATTGCCTAGAAAACGGAGTTTAGCATGTCTTGAGGTTTACTTACTCCAAAACATATAAACAAGACATACAATCCTGTCATGGTGATTACAAGGTTGGCAGCAGTCTCTCATTCAGAATCACGGGATCTTTGGGTAATATTGTGGTGATGCATTTCAGCTTGCAGTATCACTCTTTTTTCTGAAATGAAGCTCGTGGCATTCCATTTTTATTTGCGGAGGCTGCATTTTCACAACATTGATAAATTTTCCATGGATTCTATTCATTTTCGTCAGGAGAAAAGATGAGATTCTTCAGAATGTAAATTGGAATCGGCACAATTTTTACTCTTATGGATTTGTTTTTTTTTTAGTTAAGCTCTGATATTGAAAAAAAATTATTGCTTCAGCGAACTCAAGATCAAGAATTTGTTGCACATCACTCATTGAGCTTTTGTTTCCACCCTATGGACGTTCATCCAAGTGTTATCTTGAAAATCCCATTGTGGCACCCTGTAAAGAAAATTTGAGTGACACTTTCAGGAGTAGAGGGCCCAGTAGGGATATTGTTCAATCTATTACTTCCAATCAGGGGCGGATCCAGATTGGAGATTACCCGGTGTCCACATAAAAGAATGCATTCCTACAGGACAAATAATTCAATGATCTACACACTAAATCAATGGGTTACATTAAGCGAGTTCAAATTGGACCCGGTGCCGGTGACACCGGCTAGCTCTACATAGCTACGCCCCTGCTTCCAATAAAATTATTACGTCAGTAAACAGATGTTACCCGGCCGTGATCGAACTTACAATCCTAAGGTGGGATTGTCCACTTTGTACGACGTTGACAGTGAAATCGATCCACAGATCAAACACTTCAATTCTTTACTTGCAGCCTTACAGGAGAATAAAACGATGTGAAGTGTCCAAGGCTGTCGTTCAGATGTGATATTCAGCAGAAGTCAGGCGATAATATCATTGTTGTTATTTAAAATCTGCCAAACAGTTTTACCCTTTTGTGTGTGTAGTAATAAACATGCACTTAGAGCATCTATAGCCGGACAACCCAAACACCCTTCATACATCCGGGCGGACGCCCCGGTCAGTGACCGGTCATAAAAAAGCGACCCAGACGGGTGTCTCAAACGGGTCTCAAACATCCGGGGCACCCCTCATATCCAGCCAAAATCTAGGGTGGATATGGGGCGCCTGGGCGTGTCCGTCACGTCGGACCCGAACCACGTTGGCCCACCTGACCCCACATATATTTCTCCCCATCCGCTGCTCGGACCAAACCCTAGTCACTTTACTCCACTCCCTTCAGCCACCCAAGCTCCCGTCCGGCGATCTCCGGCCTTCTCCGGCATGGTGGCCAGCGGTTCCAACGACGAGCAATACAGATCCATCGACTGTGGTGTCGTCTCGTGCGGTTTGGAGGAGGCAATGGTCGTCTGCATTGCACTCCCCCGCTCCTGGGAGGACAAGCCCGATCGACGACGGGATCTGTCCGGCGCGAGTCCATTTCATCGGCACATCAGGCGCTCGGATCCTCCGGTGCTGGATCATACTGGTCCTCTCGGGAGCCTTCTTTCCATCTCCCTTTTCCCATCACCGGTTCACCGGAGTATGAGTCCTATCGGGACCGGTGTGCCTGCCGTGGAAAGGAGAGGATGAGGGCAGCCAAGGCCCGCCTCACTGCCGGCATGGCGGTAGCGGAGGCGACTAATACGACGGCACGTGCGACCGCAGAGGAGGAAGCCATCTGCGCCCGCATGGTAAAGAAGCGGAAACGGAGAAACACACACACCCTCGCCTCGCCCGAGAGCAGAATCGGGCGGTCCGTGCCATGGTCGGACTGCCCCCAAGAAGAACAACGACAGGTCAGACAGTTCCCGCGATGAGCAGATCCGGCTCGATCTGTACTGCGTCTTCGACCGCTACTTCCGCGAGAAGGACGGCAAGGGCGCCGGGAAGGGCAAGGGCAGTCGTGGATGATCTTCTCTATAGCTAGCATGTAGGTTAAACATGCCAATTTTTGGTAGTCTGATGGCAATGTTCTGATGTAGTAGCCGGACGATGTGTGTACTGCATCATTTACATAATTACATGAGTTTGTATGGATTTGAGGTATGTTAAATTGAGGTGTCCAATTGTGAGAAGGAAAATTTAAGGCGTGACCAGTTACTGTCCGCGGACGCGCGTCCACGAGCGTTTGAGGGACCAGATTTGCCAAGTATGTCTGTAGATGCTCTTAGGGTATATTGTCACTTATACATCGACTGCAGTCACTACTTTTCTTCTCAAC
Source organism: Aegilops longissima (assembly GCA_021605205.1). NCBI lineage: Eukaryota > Viridiplantae > Streptophyta > Magnoliopsida > Poales > Poaceae > Aegilops > Aegilops longissima. Next base: position 677,564,186 of record CM038682.1, on the reverse strand, counting down.
TGGTCGCTCCAAATATCTAAGAAAAAGTGAACTAATGTCTGGCAAATACTGGGGTGAAGTTTTTAGAGACTATCTTCGATGCAGATTAACCCTAGCTGCCACTCCATCTCATTCCCCTTTCACCGCCGCAAGGGTGCACCGCTTGCGGCGGCAGGGAGGTTGCTGATCGTGGGAGCCTGATATGGAGGGCTCGGTGGACTGTTGTGGGTTGGCAACGGGGATGTGTGACTGGGTTGCGGTCTCCAGCAGGCAATGTTCGACGCCGGCGTTGGTGTTCCAGCGTAGCGATCTTCAGCGAAGGTCTGGCCTGGCTAGGCATCGAAGAAGAGGAGTTCGGTGCATGGTCCTGGACGGCGAGCTCGACATCAATCTCAGACCTGGCGTGCAGCGACATGGGTGTCGTGTTTGGTTTGGGGAAGCGAGACGATGACATTGCTCCAGTGTAGAAATAATGTTCTCCCCGCCCTTTCCATGTGCCCCGTTGGTGTGCTCATCACCGGTGAAGGGCGTGTGGAGTCGTGTTTCTAGCGAGTCTTTCGAGATCCGAGTGATTTGGTTTTCGATGGATCCATCTGGATTCGGCTGGCTTTTGTGGTCTTCAAAGTTTCTACACGCCCTTATCGGTGTATTCTTCTTCGTGGCAACAATTTGCTTTGCAGATCACAGTTGATGGCGTCTTCCCGGCCGCCGCTTCTACGAGCTCCCGGGTTCAAACAAGTTTGCTTCGCCGAGGCAGAGGCCTGGTGGCAGCATCGAGCTATGCGCACGGGCACCATCGGTGGATGCAGGCGGAATAAGACTTCGACACTTTGAAGGATTTGAATGTAATTTTATTTTTGGTGTATAAGCACCCATGATACTTAATTTAAGGCTTTGGGCCCTTTTGCAAAAAAAAATTGCATATACGAAATGTTAGAATTGGTCGGTCCGGGGTCCAAGTTGGTGCAACAATTTAAACACCAGCATACACGGAAGTGCAGACATATGTCGCCGTGGAAACGAGCGGGTGCCCGGGAAAGTGTTATCAATTCTCATCTACGGCATCTCAAAAAAAAAAAACTCATGTCCATGGATCTTTTCGCCTGGTCCAACTAAAAGGAGGGAGCATCAATAGCCAAAGCCCATCAGAAATTGACACAGCTCGCTCTTGTCCATTCCGAGGTGAGGATCTCGACTCGTGGAACATGATGTTAGCCTTGATTCCATCGTCCCCCCACACCAAGATGCCCCCCTCCCTGCCGTTTGGGCTTTTCCTCCTCGTCTTCCCCCATACGAGTCAAATCATAAGCCTAGGGATTAACATCCTACAAATACACCTTAATTCAACTCTTCCGCTTCTCCCACTCTATAAATATACCCCTCCCTCTCCCTCTCTCTCTCTCTCACACACACACTCATAGCTAGGCAGACCAAAAACATGGAGGCCACCGCACTTGTGCTCCTCCCTCACAGTCACAGTGGCCTCACGGCCAGAGCACCGCCCTGCGTGGGTGGAAGCTACGTGATGAAGAAGAGCTACGTGAGGAGGATCAAGCGGAGCTCCACGGTGCGAGGGGTCATGGCGAGGCCACAAGAGGCAACGCTAGCTCGTGTCCCGGCACCGGCGCCAACAAGGCCGGTGAGAGAGACGGCCGCGGCCACCACCACGACGACGGTGTACCACGACACCTGGTTCGACAACCTGGCCATTGGCTACCTCTCCAGGAAACTTCAAGAAGCTTCCGGTTCGTGCTTGATCGTATACATATTTGCCAGCTTTGGAATGATCCTCCATCCTTCATGTGGTTTTACCCATGTGAGTTCCTGATGCATGTGAAGAGACATAGTTTTATTATAGCGAAATAAACAAGTGTTACTTTTAGCTATCATTAATGGTAACGGAGACCTATTTTGATGATAAGCAAAGCCGCCACGGTTTCTTGGCGAGCCCTCATGATCTTTGCCTCGACTAGGAAGACGGCCGTGTGGCTCAGACATTTGTGTCCCACGCGGCCACACGTATTTGTGGAAGGTCTTTTTCTTTTTCAAGACGGGAGATGGTCGGATCTAGGGAGTATATATAAAAGTCGCTACGTCGACAAAAGAAAAGTTCGTGGTTAATTAAGTTGGGGAAAAAAGTGATCGTAAAAAAATGTTGAATTAAAAATGGGTAATTTGAGGTTAGATGCTTCACAAGAATAAAATGGGCATTTCCCAGATGCTTCTTTTCGTCGTTAGCTGATGGCCTTGCCACCTGACGGGTGCTACTATGGTCCATTTTTGTCAGCATAGGCCGAGTAATTTAACTTATAGTTAGCCAATAGTTAATTGATCAACGTTGATCACGTAATGCCATGCTTGGCTTGATGCTTTCGTCCGTACGTGGCACGAAAGTTCTGTACTACACACATACAGTTGATTACTGTTGCTGTCCGTACTATATCTGTATATGCGACCATAAATATTACCGGGATAGCTCCCTTTTTTTCTGCCAAGAAGCCATGTGTAGTGGTATTATGCATCTCGGTTGGGTAGGACTTAGGCCCACATGCATGTATATATAATGTGAGATTATAGTGATGGAAGAATAAAAGGAAAAATATCAGACGATCAAACCAATTTGATAATATGCTGAAGAGCTTAGCTACGCGATCGAGCGGAGTAGCATATGCATATGTATTGCAAAACAAGCGCAAGTGCGTATCAGCATATATAGCCAGGCAACTACGAGTGGCCATAACTTGCCGATCGTATAACAATAAGAATGTGAGGTGCACACTCTAGGAATCTTTCAGTGGTGAGACTGTCCTTTTTGTTCTTCTTCTTCACACGATACTACCTAGTGGTAATGGAGAAGTCAAACATCATGTAGCATCTAGGAGTTAGCCACTTAGTTAGTGTGTCTACTATGCGGCAGCTGTAAATTCCTGACACTGATCAGATTTTTCGACCCGAATTACATCCCGTATCTATGACGCACCCCTGTTTGATTTTTAGAAAATTTCCCCCCTCTAGACTAGAGTAAAGCGTCGGTGTTAGTCTGCTGTTGTGCACTATAGTTTTCTACAGTAATACAGTTTATTTAGATGTGGTGCAAATTAAGGATGGTCAACACTTGCTGACTGGCCTGAACATATCATGCATGTATGACAGGGATAAAGAACGGAAAACATGGCTACCAAGGATTAATAGAAGCCGCTGTGGCAATCTCCAGAATCTTCAGGCTCGACACACAGTGCGAGATTGTGGCCGGCGCTCTCGAACGAGCAATGCCAAGCTACATCGTCACAATGGCAAGTACACGCCCCAGCCCCATGCATAATTAACTTTATAACAGTATTCAGCAGGCTATGTCATCCCACCAGTGTTTTTCTCAATAAAAACAAAATTACAAAAAAAAAATGTCTCTACTTTTTCCCTGGATTTGGTTTGACAGAACTCTGTTTGGGCAGATAAAGGTGATGATGCCGCCTTCAAGATTTTCCAGGGAGTACTTCGCTGCCTTCACCACCATATTCTTCCCTTGGCTGGTTGGACCATGTGAGGTACTATATCAACAGATTCTCTCTATGACATGTTCTTGCTCCATGTAGTAAATATGTAATATCAGTTCATAATATAAGTAGCCTGCCCTCAATGAGGGCATCATCATTCAAAGAAAGACTCCATGCTAGTGCTTCTGGTGAGCCCTGCCCAAAATGAACCGATATAAAGCCACATGCCAAGTTGATAAATATTGCAAAAGTGGTAGGAATATACAACACATTTATAGTACATATATTAATATTTCTTTAATGCAGTCCCACAGGGAATACACTCCCCACTTTGGATAAGTTTTCTGAGTGATCATTATTATGTCATTGAACAAGGTCAGGGAATCTGAAGTCGATGGAACGAGAGAGAAGAATGTGGTGTACATCCCCAAATGCAGGTAATTCAATCATAACCGAGGAACTGTTCCGCTGAGTAGCTAATGCTAAGGAAAATAAATGCAAGAAAACAAATTGTGGAATGAGTTTAACTAGGTTGAATATAAGGTGTCCCAAATATATTGGTCCAAACGGTTGCTCTGAGCATTCATAGGTGCAAAAACAATTAACTTATTTTGATATAAACAGATCTTATAAGTAAATCCACTTGAAAGAAAAGGCAAGAAAGTACTAAGGCTGACATGCCACTTGTACTGTCCATGTCGCAATTGTGGCAGACTGACGTTCCTACTCACACTCCACAAACTGCCTATGCGAATAGATGAAAAATTATCTTCTGAAAATAAGAAGAAATGAAAAGTAGAGGCCAATGCAACATACCAATACTACCCATGCTTGAGACACTATCCCAATTAACACCGACACAAGGAAAATATTTACTAAGGTGCAGACATACCAACAAATCTTGACGTAAGTGGTGCTTATCTTTCTTAATTTGTTATCTTACTCGGCGACAGGTTTCTGGAAAGCACCAACTGTGTCGGTATGTGCACGAACCTTTGCAAGATCCCATCCCAGAAGTTTATGCAAGATTCGCTCGGAGTTTCTGTGTACATGTCACCCAGTAAGCTTCCTTTGCTCTGATCCACGATAGGCTATCCTGAATAGTGAGTATATCAGTGGGTACGCAACAACTGAAACATAATCGGTTCGAATACAAGTGAAATGATAAAATTAATATTCCGGCCCTCTGAATAAATTCAGCAAGAGATTAATGGATTATCACTTAAGATATTGAAACCTGAAAGTGTATCTTAACTACCCTGGTCGGTGACCAAATTATAATGCAAGTGTAACAGTATACTACTAATGTTGACTTCAGTGAACTTAGAATGACATCTTTCCACTTTAAGTAGTGCTATAATAGGTCCCTAGCCACCCAAATGTTTAGACTAGCCCTTGAAGGGAAATGTTAACTCAAAGCATCCATGATATCAAGATTCTCATATGAATAATACAGAACTCGATACTTAAATGAGACATTGCCATCTATACCTAGGTTCTTTACCTTTTTTGGTTATGGGAACCACAGGCCACCATTTGAGGAACCAAAAGGGTTGGAGTGGGACCAACGTGTTTGCAGGTCACACATTAATTGCAAGTGTTGGACAAAATAGGGCTAGAGGAAAGGGGGGCTGGCAGACAAGTTGTACTGTCTATTCCAACTGTTCCACAACCCAGGACTAGACAAACACAGTATAGGCACCTTCGCTTTAAAGTGCAGGGCCATCATGTTTCAAATATCAGAGCAATATGGTTCAGTCTCACTTATGAGAAGCACTTGCGAGTGTTGGTTCTTCCAGGGTGATTCGCTGTATATTTCAGCTGCAACAATCATTATTTCTAGGTCATATGATGTTGAAATTTTATGACGGCAGTCCACCCAACTAGGATCAACTTGAGTTGGGATATGCAAGGCATGATTCTCCTTTTGTGCTTTAAAGTACATAGCTCCAGGGGCAGCCAGTGAATGTTGCTTACTGCCACTACAAAAGTGCTAACTGTCTTACCCCTTGGGGCTTCACTCCTGTATATTACAATGGAGCGCTTCCAACTCCATGTCTGATGCCCACAAAACCAAATAATCTATTCTTTCTTTATCTACTTTCTTTTATTTGGAATAAGTTCAAACAAGCCTTTAAGGACGTTACTAGTTAATTAAGAGGAAATAGAATATTACGTACTTATGTCAATCATATTGTTGCTGTTCAGATTTTGAAGACATGAGCTGCGAGATGATCTTTGGACAGCAACCTCCTGAAGATGACCCAGCACTGAAGCAGCCCTGCTTCAGCACAAAATGTATGGAAGTCCCCAAATGAGCCATTCAACATACTCAACAAATATTATTCTTAAGTTCTTATGCTTTTTGACTTTTATGCAGGTATCGCGAAGCAGGACTATGGTGTGAGTTGCTAGCATACTTGATCAGATAGAAATCATTAATGATTAAACACTCCCGAAATATCAGTGAAATGCCCACAGCTCCATAGTTGTATTTTTCTTGAGAAACTTGCAGAAGACATTTTAATACATTCAACTATTACGTCAAATTGTTACCCAGAGTGGTCTAAGATGAAATGAAGAGCAGCGAAAATCATCATATCACTCAGAGCAAGAAATGTGTAACATACTAACATCACTTGGTGGATCATGTTGTATACTTATAGGATGCGTATAGCTGTTCGGTAAACACTTACCTGGTTACCATTGATGTGCGTCCACATCAAGTACGGACCAGTAACAGAAGAAATTAGTTCAGATCGTTGGTTCAATCTTTGTAAGAACAAGACAAAGTCTGCTCGGACTGTGAAGGTTAAACGAGTGTAATCATCTGAGCTCTGGCAAAGCAATCCAAGACGAGACAATCCAGGACAAGGCTACAATTTGGTAGATGGCAAGAGCAAAATGATCGAGGGAGTTGTGTGCATCACTGAAAGCGCAAGTTTCAACATGAAGGCCTTAATACTACTCCATTTTGCTGTTTCTTTAGTTTCTTATAGTTTACTAGCTTATCTCGTCTATCTGGCACAAAGTCTCTTGTTCACAACCTTGTAAAATTTCAAGCCATCTTAATAGGAAACTATTACAATTCTCAGCTAAGGTTGGTGTTTCAGAATAGGTTATTGGCTTTATCTTTTAGTTTCATATATTATTTGATCTCTGTTTTGAAGAGCAGCATATCTTATCTCTTACATAATCAAATTTGTTAGAGGCTTTATGTGAAGACGGGACCTCATACATTTAGGTCCAGCAAGAAATAAATAGAGAAGTGCGCCCAAACCTTGCAGGACTCAGAGCCTTGCGTTATGGCCATGGAAGAGCCTAGTCGCGTGATCGATTGAGGACGAGCTCTCCAACTACCCTCTTGTGTGTGTACACACACACACACACCATTCTAAGGTATAGCAAATGTGCACCAACACAAAAAGAAGGGCAACGCGGAAAGCAAGCTTTATTTCGGGGATGTGAAGGTTATCTATATTACTTGATACAACTCCGTTATTATTCAGAAATTTCTTGTTTCTGTCAGTAGTCTGGAGTTAATTACGTTTTTTACACTGTTCACTCACTCATACACAGGCTCAGACCACACCTGCAGATAGTGTAGCTAGAGGCAAAAAATAACATGAGGGCATCACTTTGCGCTGATTGTGATACATTTTAGCCCAGAGCTTCTGACAGTACATTATGCAATCACATAAGATCTTTTACCAGTTAATTACATACTGCCTCCGTCCGGGTTTATTAGTCCCCTTTGGTATTTTGGGTCCATAATTTTACTAATGAAATATAAGTTATACTCCCTCCGTTACTAAATGTAAGTCTTTTTAGAGATTCAAATATGAACAACATACGGAGCAAAATGAGTGAATCTACACTCTAAACAACGTCTATATACATCCGTATGTAGTCATATTAATAAAATCTCCAAAAAGACCTAGATTTAGGAACGGAGGGAGTATTTAGCAAAAATAGTATCATTGAAAAGTACTTTCAAATATGAATCTAACAAATATAACTTTAATGACATATCACTTATATTTTGCTAGTCAAATATACGGTCAAAGTATGACCCAAAATACAATGGCGACTAATAAACCCAGATGGAAGTAGTACTAGAACAGGATATTACGTCTACTTGGCAGAAAGTGTACAACATTTTCTGAATATACGAAGTTGGCACTGGCATATATCTAATTAATCCATCAATCTGATACGTCTAAGTATCTTCTGGTATTTTGTAAAACAATCAGCCAAAAACTGGATCACACTTACAAACTCTAATATCTATTAAGGGAAATAAGTGTCTCAGAAAGGAGGGAAAATAGTTCAGCACCTTGCTAGATTGTGGGGCATATCTTCAGAGAAGTTGTTCTTGGTCCGAGAAAAAGGAAAAAGGGTTTCCACATCCTGATTCTGGAAACATTGGTAAGTAAATCATGACTGACTTGACCAAAAAAGTAAAAAGTATCACAGCTTCAACATTATTACAGAAAAGAATAGTTAGGATCTACCAGCCTGAAGATGCCACTTTAGGGGACCTAGTGCACTTACAGAACATATTCACATAAAGAATTCATACAACACCAAAGTCAAGACAAGGATAATCATCATTCAGCACTACCGACATGGCATGCACTATTACCATGTTTTGGCTGCTGAGTTATTTCTGTGGCTTGCTTTGATAATTCTACTGGCGTTGAAACTGACACTACTCAGAACAGTTCCTGATCCCTCACTGAATGTGCCACACAATAATATGTATTTTTTATAATAACTACCAAATGAAAACATTCTCTCTTTCCCTGACACTTATTTTCCTTTAAAAGCATATAAACTTGTATGGTTACAGTAGTACTAGTACCGCAAATGGTGCACATAGAAATTTAACATTAAGGAGATGTACACTCATGTTTCTATTTATTAATATTGAATGTCACTAGAAATGCAAATAAAAAATCTTAGCATTAAACAAGGTCCCCGGTTTCCTAATTTAAATAGTCCGCAAAAGATAAATCTCCAAAAAAATTTGAGATTTAAGTTTAATGAGGGGATAAAATCATATCTCAAAGTCTGTTCTCGACATGCAGATACGGACATATGGTCACTACTCCCTCCGTCCCGAATTAGTTATCTTAGATTTGTCTAGATACAGATGTATCTAGAGTTAGACACGTTTTAGTGTTAAGTACATCCGTATCTAGAAAAATCTAAGACAACTAATTTGGAATGGAGGTAATAACCAGTTGCAATTTAAGAGACATGAAAGGACAGAAACCCAATAATTCATCTTTTCATGGTGTCCAGCTAAGAGATTCTAAATCGAATTTGATATCATGATACAATATGTCTGAAACTTAAAAGAATGCCATGAGCCCAAAAGGCATAAACTCCAGAACTCCATATAGTTCCATTTCTAAATTCCTTTTCAATAGCACTGAAGGATTGTGAAATAGAATGCTAATACCAATCTTTCATTCACAGAGGTAGCTGCACAAAATTTCCTACCGAAGGGACTAAGATAGAACATCTAGCAACTCACATAGAGACATGTGCATTCCAGTTACTTTAAAGGACAGACCCAGTGCTAATAGCTCCCACACCAGGGGGGTCTGGGGAAGGATTATACGAGGCAAGCCTTACCCCTGCACAATGCAATGCAGAGAGGCCGCGTCGGAACCAGGACCTCTTGGCACAAGTGGGGAGTACTTCACCACTGCGCCAGGCCTGTCCTTCGTGCATTCCAGTTACTTGAGAAATAAAAATAGAACAGGAAATGCCAAAGTGCAATAAACAATAATCCCCTCATAAATCACATAAATCACTACTCCTATAAAGACGTCAATCGGTGGTGGCGGTTAATCACCTTCTGGCTCCTTTCTGCTGTGAGCCGTTAATCTATTGCAAACGTCTGAGATGGTGGTCATGCTTGCCACCAAAGTTGGAATAAAAGCAACATGTTGGGTCGTCTAACTTGATTCATCCATAGCAATGCATAGGTATTTACCTAGTATTGAAAATATTATATCTTGAGATTTTAGCATTACGACCAATCCCCCTCTTGAGTTTTTGTCCTTCAAACCACTTTTCACACTGAGTACCTTAAAAATATCACACCTGGACTAACTATTAACACTCAACACATGGTTTAGTCATGCATTTGATGCTTTTCGAGAAAATGCAAAAACTTTTGCGTTACATTTCATTGAAAAGGAAGGGTTAATGTTATGGTCACACTACAAGGTTTTGTTGGGTTCACAACTTATAGTTCTATCAGTGGATGTATTTGTGAATTGTAATTAAAATATAATTGAAAATCTCATGCTCAAATAGCAGTTCCAGAGTGTTGAAGCAAAGGTGCATGCCCTAACTGGTGTCACATCAGTAGTATTTTCCACGTGTACAAATAACTGTGCTTAAGGTCGGTGGTTTGAACACGAAAGTAAAACTCGGGTCAAGGCAAAGAGCTGTAAGTTGGATGACTTGAGTATTGGTTATGCTAAAAGAACTATGAAACGTTACCATTGAATGGTAAGAATATGATACATCTAGACAATAATATCAGAGCCTGCTTTAGAACTGAGAACATGATAGATGAAATATAAACAGGGGTGAGAAAAGAGGACGATTTAACCATATTTGAGTCATACCATCCAGCATATATTTGCAACATTTAGCCACCTTCAGTCCAGCTGCAGCCTGGTTTCGAGTCTAGCCCTCTTGACAATGATAGTCTAAGGATATTGTCAGCACTATCCCTTCTCCCAAGCGAGACATAAATATCAGCAAGCATTTTATAGTTGGCCCGATTTTCTGGATCTAGAGACAAGAGATGTCTGGCAGCTGCTTCTCCAATCACCAAATTCCCAGATGAACGGGAAGCACTTAGCAATATCCCCCATAATATATGATTGTCTACACGTTCAGAAATAGTACTTTTTATCAGGTCATATGCATCAGCCAAGCGTCCACTACGACAGAGCATATCAACAACACATGAAATATGCTCAACATCCGGCTCAAGACCATATTGCTCTTCCATGAACTTGAGCAAGCCCATTCCCTCTTCAACAAGACCTGTGTTCTTACATGCAGACAGCACGGCAAGAAAGGTGTAGCGATTCGGTTTCACTTCTGCTTTCTTCATCAGCTCAAAAAGCTGGACAACTTCAGCAGCATGTCCATTCCAGGCATATACCTGAATCATAGAAGTCCAAGAGATTACATCCTTGTCCACAATCCCAGTAAAGGTGTCAAATGAATGTCTAAGATCCCCGCATCGACCATACATGGTGATGAGTGAATTAGCAATTGCCCTTTCACTCTGGAAACCTCTTTTAACGATCTGACCATGTGCTTCCACCCCCTTCTTCAGTGATGGAATCGAAGAAATCATAGGTAGGATCTCCAAGAATGTGACAGCATCTGGATCAATGCCTACCCTCTGCATTTCCACTGCAAATCCTATTGCCTTTCCCACTTCCCCAATAACTCCACAGCCTTTGATCATGGCATTCCATGCAACTATGTCATCTCTCATTGCTGCAACTCCATGTAGAAGAGCAATTGAAGAATCTAACTGTCCACACCTTGCATACATATATATCAGGGCAGTTACCAAAGATGGATCTCTATTGAATTCACTAGAATCAGCCAGCACATAGCTTTGTTCAATCCATCTTCCTTGTTCCCACTCCCCCAACTCAGCGCAGGCCGCAATGACATTAAGCAAGATGGACCTAGTGGCCGACACAGTCGAATTTGACAACATCCAGTGGAAAAGGTTAAGAGCAGAATTCGGTCGTCCATTCCGAACAAGCCCACCAATAATCGTACTCCAAGTGATGGAATCTTTCACCTCCATCTGACGAAACAACATCACAGCCTCCCTCAAACAGCTGGAGTAAAGATAAAGCTCCAGAAGAGCGTTGCAAACACAGACGCTAGGGTGGAAACCAGACCTAATCACAACAGCATGCATCATATAGCAGATCTTCCAAGAACCATAGGTTGCAAACCCGGAAACCAAGCTCACCAGCGTCGCCTCAGTCGGAGACACTCCATCCACCATCCTCCTCCTTGCAAACAACCTGAGAGCCTCTCCCATGCAATTCGCACGGGCATAGCCAGCAATGAGGGCATTCCACACCACATCATCGCGGTGCGGCATTTCATCAAACACGTTGAGAGCGGCCTCCATGTCACCTGCTTCAGAATGCATTACGACCAGCGCCGTCCCGACCAGGAGGTCCGTCGAAAGCCCTCTGGAGCACGCTTCGCTCCCGATACGCCGGCCGAGCTCAAACTCCGACGCGCGAGCGCACGCCGTCACGACGAGGTGGTATGTGTGGCGGTCGGGCGGACACGACATCTCTCGGAAGACACCGACCGCCAGGCGGGGGAGGCCGAGAGCGAGGTACCCGCGGATCATGGCGTTGTAGAGGAGGGGCTTAGGCGGCGGCGCCGGGACGGGGAGCGACGCTGCCCGGGGCCGGGGAACAGCGTCGAACGCCCTGCGCGCGGCATTGGCGTCGCCGAGGCGGAAGTAGCGGGATACGAGGAGAGATACGACGTAGCCGTTGCCGGCGAGACCCGACGCTACGGCGATGGCGTGGGGGCGGCGCACGTCGCCGGCGGTGGAGATGGAAGCGGCGAGGGCCTCTTTGAGCGCTTGGTACTGGTAAGTCCCGACGGGCATGTCTTGACAGGAAAGAAAGCAGGGAGAATACTTTCTTAGTGTAAGGGGAATACTTATACTTTCTTAATATTTTTATTTTATTTGATTGAGAAAATCATACAGTATTTTCTTCCTGGAGAATACTTGTAGTACATTTTTACTTAGACAGGACTGCTGTGGCAGTTGGAAATGTGGTACTCCCTCGGTCCAAATTAATTGACACTGCTTCATGAGAGAGTAAGAAATTTTTACTTGGAGGCTTCAGTGAAGGCATGGCAGTTGGAAACATGGCCATTCCAAGGAAGCAACTTGTTAGAGGGAACGGCCATTTTTGGCTCTAGACTCTAGAGTACATATGCTCCTTGGTGTGTAGTAAATTTCAAATAAATAGTAAATAAAATTTAAAATTTCTGTTTTTTTAGATGTTACTGTTAGTGTAACAAGCGTGCTTACCATTTTTCATGTGAAATGTGATAGCAATGCTTTGTCGGTGAATGAAACAAAAATAAGTGTAATATTTGGAGGTAAGATTTGGCGTTCAACTTGTTTTTTCTTTTGCAGGTCAAAATATTTAAGCTTTTCTCCTAAAAATTTGTAGGTAGCATTTGGGTATGACAATGAACACAATTTGTTTTTATTTATTTTCCGGCATTTGCCAAAAACAGCTTTGATGCGCAGGAACATATGCTCCTAAGAGCCGAATTGAATTTTCGCTAGTTAGAGGTATCTCTTAGTACCATGCTATGTGGTGATGCGCAGGGATGCACAAGAATGCACCATGTGTTGTTTCCTAGTGTGGTCCCGCAGCACAACGTAGGTGCGCTTAATGCGAAGCACAGGCGTCGGAGGAGCACAAGTCTACTTCGTTGTAGAGCAGAGGTGTTCTATGTCGGGGTGAACCACAGATGTGCCTGAAAAGAGAAAAAAGAAAGTGAAGCATAGATATGCTACGGGGTGGAGCACATGTGTGCTCTAGCAGGTGGGGCATGAGTATGGTTCGCCGTCAGTACAAAGTATGCTTCCAGCGAAGCACACTCAAGCTCCATGATGAAGCATAATTGTGCTTCTTTCGGTGAAGCGTATCAAACCGAAAAAAAGATACTGTCATTTATGTCAAGTATTTATTTTCTCTATAATGTAACATGAATTTATCTAATATTGGCACCAATTGTATTAAACAAAATTTTCAATAGTTGGAAAATTCAGACTGCAAGTACACTTTGAGCTATTGGCAAACAATGTAGCATGATGTGTGCATCAGGAGTTCGTGACACAGGCTTTTTCCTCCCTTCTTGATGCAACAAATAAATTCTGCATTGTTAAGTTGTAAACTTTTCTCTAGGGAGCATACATACGTATATGTTATTCTCCAGAAGAAAATAGCACTAACTTGGAATAGTTCAAGCACAAAAGCAATCTTCTTACTCATGGAAAAAATGTTAATAGGAGGGAACATGCATCAGATGAAACCATAGGAAGAGATCGAGTGGCAGATGCTTGCACAAATCAGATCCAAGGCTATTGCATAAAACAAATCCCTTGCCTTGATGGATCAATTGTGATCATAAATTTACACTCATTAATTCATGGTAAAATTAAGAATCTCACTCGCGCTACTGGAAAACATGCCAGTGAAATACTCCTAGACACCTGCAACCAGACTACATAGCTAACAACTTGTTACTTATCCATTTGTTTCTCTGCTTTGCTCGGCTAAGTAAGACCACCACTGCAGAGTCTACTTCATCTGCTTTGCTCGGCTAAGTTAGAGTACCACCAGTAAGAACTGCACACTGGAAGAACTTTCTTCTTCTCCTCCTCCTTGGATCACTTCATTGAGCACACATCCATGGATATGCAGGCATCACCTATACGTCTCCATGTCCCGTCGACGAGCCATTGCAATGAGCTGAGCTTGAGCACGCCATGCTTCTTGTCTTGCTTCGAGCAGCTCCTGTGGGGACTTGGTCACGTCGGAGGGTGTAACGCCCTCGATGCGGCTATATCTCCCACATGTCGAAGCACGACTTAGAGGCATAACCGCATTGAAAGCAATGTCGCAAGTGAGGTAATCTTCACACAACCCATGTAATACATAAGGGAAAGAGATACATAGTTGGCTTACAATGCCACTTCACACAAGACATAAATAAACATCCATCATCCAGATTACACTCAAGGTCCGACTACGGAACCAAAATAAAAGAAGATACTCCAAATGCTACACAAATCCTCGATCGTCCCAACTGGGCTCCACTATCGATCATCGGGAAAAGACACATAGTAACGACCACGCCTCGTCGAACTCCCACTTGAGCTCGGTTGCGTCATCTCGTGACCGCATCGTCGGCACTGCAACTGTTTTGGTAGAATCTGTGAGTCACGGGACACAGCAATCTCACACCGCGAGATCAAGACTATTTAAGCTTACAGGAAGGACAGAGTTGTGAGGTGGAGCTGCAGCAAGCGACTAGCATATATGGTGGCTACATTCGCAAAAGAGAGCGAGAAGAGAAGCAAGGCACGATCGTGAAGCTAGTAGCGATCAAGAAGTGATCCTGAACTACTTACATCAAACATAACTCCAACACCGTGTTCACTTTCCGGACTCCGCCGAGAAGAGACCATCACGGTTACACACGCGGTTGATGTGTATTTTAATTAAGGTCAACTTCGGGTTTTCTACAACCGGACATTAACAAATTCCCATCTGCCTCATAACCGCGGGCACGGCTTTCGAAAGATAATACCCTGCAGGGGTGTCCCAACTTAGCCCATTATAAGCTCTCACGGTCAACGAAGGATATTCCTTCTACCGGAAGACCCGATCGATCTCGGAATCCCGGACTACAAGACATTTTGACAGCAATAAAACAAGACCAGCAAAGCCGCCCGAATGTGCCGACAAATCCCGATAGGAGCTGCACATATCTCGCTCTCGTGGCACACCGGATGAGCCAGACGTCGGGTTGGCACAGACCCTCGATTGCCCAAAGGCGCCGGACATCGCTCAAGTTGGACCAGCACTCGAAGGAGAACCGCCCGGGGTTAAAATAAAGATGACCCTCGGCTCGCGAAACCCGGGGAAAAAGGCTTAGGTGGCAAATGGTAAAACCAAAGTTGGGGCTTGCTGGAGGAGTCTTATTCAAAGCGAACTGTCAAGGGGTCCCATAAATCACCCAACCGTAAGGAACGCGAAATCAAGGAACATAACACCGTATGACGGAAACTAGGGCGGCAAGAGTGGAACAAAACACCGTGCATAAGGCCGAGTCTTCCACCCTTTACCAAGTATATAGATGCATTAATTAAACAATAGATATTGTGATATCCCAACAAGTAAACATGTTCCAACAAGGAACAAACTTCATCTTCACCTGCAACTAGCAACGCTATAAGAGGGGCTGAGCAAAGCGGTAACATAGCCAATCAACGGTTTGCTGGGGAAGGATGGCTAGAGGTTTGACATGGCAATATGGGAGGTATGATATAGCAAGTTATAGGCATCATAGCATAGGCATAGCAAAAAAGCGAGCATCTAGCAAGCAAAGATAGAAGTGATTTCGAGGGTATGGTCATCTTGCATGCAAGGTTCTCAGAGTTGTCGAAAGCTTGATCCTCGTAAGCGTTCTCAACAGGTTCCTAGTTCACGTACTCGTCTCCCGGCTCTACCCAAAGCAAGAACACAAACAAAGGAACCACAATAAATCACGGTGCAATGCACAAGCAACATGATGCAAAACATGGCATGATATGCGAGACGTGATATGCAATGCGTATGCGTGCTCCGGAAGGAAAATGATGAACCAGACATCAACTTGGCAAACCAAGTATGCCGCTGGAAAGGTGAGATGATTTCGGTTGAAATCGATATAAAGATCACCGAAATCGGATGCACGGTTTGCAAATGACAAGCAAAACAAGAATGACACAAATCTGCCATTAACAGCATGATACCACTTAGCAAGCAACAAGAAATTAAGCTACTGCACCTAAACGTACCAACAAAGCATATGGCAGTGATCTACTCAAGATGCTTGACAAAAGATGAACACTGAGCTACGGCTAAATCACATCATAACAGGTCCAAACAAGCATGGCAAAAGTGCAAAATATATCAGCTTCACAGACTCAGGAAAATACTGAACATGGCAGAAACAGCATCAGGAAGCAATGTTCAGAGCAAGAAAACAGCATGCTACAGGAACTTATAATAGCCAAACAAGGCATGGCATGAATCTACTCAAAGCATAGAACAAAAGTCCCTTACTGACCATACCAAAAAGGATCAGAAAATATAATAACACCCATGTCAATATAACAAGTTTCGTTAACAGATTCAGCAACAGGGCATGACAAAAACAGATAACAAGTAGGCATGTTTAAGAGCTCGATGCACTCACTACAGAGCATTACATGATAAACTAAGCATACATACATCAAGAAGACATGACATAGAAGATATACATGGCAAGAACAACATCATAGCATACACGGATCAACTACAACAACCTTGGCAAAATTGAATAACATGTAAACAATCTGACATGAAACATTTTATAGCAAAAGTAGAGCTCGATTGACTCAAGCTATGGCACTCCATAATTGCAAAAAAGGGCATGGATGGATAGAGCATAACCATATGTTCAAAACATCCTTACTGAAATATCTCAAAATATGCATGGATCTCTCGGTAGCATCAAGTTAACATGGCATAAAAATATCAGCAAAACAGGGGCTGAAATCAGCAACATCATGAAGCCTAGTTTGCATGCTTGTGCCAGTCACCACAGAGATCACAAAAATACATGGCATACACCCCTGTAAATATGGCATGACATATGACAAAACACATGTAGGACTCAAGATCATAGGGTGCACACATCAATCATGGCAAAAATGACAAAAGTGCATGTTCTGATAAGAATCTGAAACTAACATCATATAGCCCTCTTCTAACAGCATTTCGGGCATCGAGATGAGCTCAAATGTAAATGATGCAATGAGGTGGAATTATCTACTCTTCGGGACAAACATTTCGGTATGCTACACGCCCGAAACGGAGCCACGGGTGCAAAATTATGATGCGTTGAAGATGCAACAAAATAATCACAGGAAAAGACTTAGAGGATTCGGGGAAGAAGGAGAAGTCAACCCTCGTTGGATCTAGGGTTCGGCTCGGCGTGCGAACCGAGGCAGGCGGCGGCTCGCCGGAGGAGGAGCAGCGGGCGGGCGGAGAGGAGGCGGGCCGGCCGGAGGCGGGCCGGAGGCGCGGGCGGCGCCGGGCGCAGGCGGCGGTGGCGGGGCCATGGTGGTGGGCGGGCGGGCGGCGGCAAGGTGGCAAGGCCGAGGCGGCGTGAGCTCGGGCAGCGGAGGAGCGGGTGAAAGGACATGCGGTGCCCCATGTGTGGTTTTGGTAATTGATGACATTCTCTATGGACTAATGGTTGCATTGAGTTATATTTGAAGGATTTGTCCATAGGCATTTCTTGAAGTCCATGTGTTGGTTTCAAGGAGTTTATGTGTTTGACCAAGGTGCTATTAAGGAATTATCCAAAGATTGGTCATGTGAGTGTTGAGCCTATTACAAGCATGTCTTGAAGAAGAAGATTGTGTGATCATTCATGTTTACCTTCAAGACATCATCCAAACGAAGAGAGTTGGAAAGAATCAAGGTTGATCAAGACTAAGTCAAGAGTGAATCAAGTTGATCAACTCACAAAGCGTAGAAGATGTACCGAGAGGGATCAAGTGATCCCATGGTATGGTAAGCATTGTCCATTACGCTTTGTGTACTAACCCATGGTCTTCGTGAGAGTTCTTTGTGGGGTTAGGTTGCGGTGTGCAAGTTCAAGTGATGCATCACGAAGAGATCAAGTGCTTGAAGCTTGCCGTCCATTTGGTAACAATGGACTTGTGAAGATGTGCGGAAGAGTGGCTCACCCATAGTGGAGTATGGGGGAGCAATCAACTTGTCTTCTTCGAGCCAACGCAATCAAGAAAAGTGGTCCAACTTGAGGGAGTCAAGATCGTCATCATCTAGCTCAAGTGGACCATGTGCAAGGCAAAGGTTTGCCCTTGATAGGTTTTCTATTTTACCGGTCTCTTGGTAGTTGTGGAAGACCGGGTTATAGGATCGTTTGCCGTACTATCAAGGGGGGCTCTCAAGTGAGTAGCTTGATCGTATCGTTCGTCGAGAGCTCAAACCATTGCATCCTTGCATCATGTTTCTTGGTTCTTGTTTGGTTCTTCTCTTTGTGAGATTTGGAGCTTATGGTCATTTTTATGACAAGCTCGAGTTCATCGAAAACGGAGTTCTCATGCATCTTCTATGATGTTTTCGATGTTGGAGGGTATGCCGGTTCTTCTCGGTTGGAGGTTTCACTCCTTTGTTTGCTAAGCATACCTCCCCTGCCTCGGTTGGAGGTTTCACTCCTTTGTCGCTGTTTTGATGCTACTCGTCGTCTTGTTTCAAACAAGCTTGAGTTTGCTCAATTCGGAGCTCATATGAAGAAGTTATGGCAGTTCTGGTTTTCCGGAGTTTTCTTTGTCTTAAGTTTGGTGCCGCCGGTAGTACAGGTCCTCAGCGGTAGTACCGCTTAAGCTCCTCAGCGGTAGTACCGCTCTCGAGCGTAGTAGTACCGCTCAAGCGGTAGTACCGCTCTCCGACGGTAGTACCGCTTGGGAGTTTAGGCAGTAGTACCGCTGTGCGTCTGGCTACTTCGCCTCGATTCTCAAACGTGTTTTCTCGTGTCGGGTTTTGCGGCACTAAGAGCGGCAGATAGTAGCGGTAGTACCGCCTCGAGCGGTAGTACCGCTTACTCCCGCTGTAGTACCGCTCTGGGGCCGATGGTCGGTCTTTCCTTCTAGCGGTAGTACTGCTGGATAGGAGCGGTAGTACCGCCCTCAGCCGGTAGTACCGCCTTTCCTAGCGGTAGTACCGCTCTGCATGGGCTGTTCGGTGGGGCAACGGTTGGATTTTCCCCTCCTATAAAAGGGGTCTTCTTCCCATTGAACCTGATCCTTTGAGCTCGTGTTCTTCCCCATTGTTGACCTTCTCCGAGCTTGCTATCTCTCAATCCCTCCATGGATTCTTGCTAGTTTTTGGGGGAAAAGAGAGGAGATCTAGATCCACATTTCCACCAATCACTTTCTCCTCTATGTGAGGGGAACCCTTGGATCTAGTTCTTGGAGTTCTTGGTGTTCTCCTTCTTGTTCTTCCTCTCATTTTCCTCCCTAGCATTAGTTGCTTTGGTGGGATTTGAGAGAGAAGGACTTGGCACTCCGTGTGCCCTTGCCATTGCATTTGGTGCATCGGTTTGAGTTCTCCACGGTGATACGTGGAAGTTACAAGTTGAGAAGCTTATTACTCTTGGGTGCTTGGTGCCCTTGAGCTTGTTCCTCTTGGGTGCTTGGGCGCCTAGACGGTTGGTAGTGTTCGAGCTCAATCATTGTGGTGTAAAGCTCCAAGCAAGCGCCGGGTCTCCAATTAGGTTGTGGAGATCGCCTGAGCAATTTGACGGTTCCGTGACCGCCCCAAGGGTTGCCAAAGTGTACGGGTTCGGTGACCGCCCCCAAGGGTTGCCATTTGTACGGGTTCGGTGACCGCCCTCAAGGGTCCCTTAGTGGAATCACGGCATCTTGCATTGTGCGAGGGCGTGAGGAGATTACGGTGGCCCTAGTGGCTTCTTGGGAGCATTGTGCCTCCACACCGCTCCAAACGGAGATTAGCATCCGCAAGGGTGTGAACTTGGGATACATCGTCGTCTCCACGTGCCTCGGTTATCTCTTACCCGAGCCCCTTTACTTATGCACTTTACTTTGTGATAGCCTTATTGTTCTTTGTCATATATCTTGCTATCACATAGTTGTTTATCTTGCTTAGCATAAGTTGTTGGTGCACATAGGTGAGCCTAGTTGTTTTAGGTTTTGTGCTTGACAAATTAACCGTTAGGTTTATTCCGCATTTGTTCAAGCCTAAACCGTAATTATTTAAAGCGCCTATTCACCCCCCCCTCTAGGCGACATCCTCGATCTTTCAGTGGGCGCGCCCATGTGGTCGGGCGGGAGGGCCCTGACGACGGCCTCGCGGGCCGCTGGGTCGGCGGCGATGTGGGCGCCGCCGACACGTGGCAGCTCCCGGTTGGTCCGGGGCGGCGGGCGGACGTGTCCGGCCCGAATCGGACACGTCCGGCGGCGGGGAGAGGAGCGGGGCTAGGGTTAGGGGTGGAGTGATCCGGGATTTGGAAATGGGGGGTGTTTTTATAGGTAGAAGGAGCTAGGAAGCTCCAAATGAGGTGTAGTTTTCGCCCACACGATCGTGATCCGACGACGGAGAGCATGGAAGTGACTTAGATGGGTTATTGGGCTGTTTTGAAGGGGTGTTGGGCTGCAACTTAAAAGAGGCCTTTGCGAGAGTGCGGTTAACCGCTGAGTACCAAACGAGCTCCAAATGACCAAACTTGACAGTGGTCTACGGTGGTGTACCAAGACCACTTGGCAAACCTCGTCCATTCCGAGAAAGTTTAGTACCCGCCACGGAAAAATGTAAAAGGGACGCCGGGAACATAGGAGTGCGGATTGCAAAACGGACAACGGGAAAATGCTCGGAATCATGAGACGAACACGTATGCGAATGCGATGCACATGATGACATGATATGAAATGCATGACATGGACAAAATGCAAAAATGAAGAAAAACCCAACCACGGAGGGAATATCATATCACAATGCCGAAAATGGCAAGAGTTGGAGTTACAAATAGGGAAAGTTACATCCGGGGTGTTACAGAGGGGTCGATGTAAGGGTCGTTGAACTGCACGGTGTCCACCATCTGCTCCACCTTCCGCCTGGCCTCTGCTCTGCTGCGCTCGATGTCACGCCGGCGGCTGGCCTCTTCTTCGGCGGCGGCAAGGCGAGCCCAAGCCTTGGCGAGGCGAGCATTCTCGATCAGTTCGCGCATGTTGATCGGCGGCTTCGATTGCGTCGCGCTCGCCGGGGATTCGGCGACCTGGTTCTTGATCATGGAGGGGTGAAAGCACGCAGGGCTTTTCGTATCCTTGCCGCTGGCGGGACACGGAAGGTTGGTCTTGGCGGTGGTGACCGCGACGCGGAGCTCGCCGCTGGAGCAGACGCCGCGTACGCGCTTCGCCGACGGCTGCGGTCTGTCGGGCACGGACATGGGACGCTTCGGCCTCTTGGAAGCGGCGGGGTTCACCATCAGGGAAGGGTTCACGCGCACGCGGGAAAAGCACGAGCGAAGGTCGGCGGCGGCGGCGCTACGGCACGGGGGCAGAGACGGCGGGAGCACCGTGGTGCCGCCCATGGTCGCGGCCGTGGAATCGCGAGAGCAGAAGACCAGACGAACGCGAGCTGGCGGCGGGAGGGAGCAAGAGTACCCGGATCGTGATCCTGGGGCAAGAAGACGAGCTCGCGGCTCGCCGGATCGGAGGTCGGGAAGCGACAGGGGCAAGAAAGGGTTGGAACCGGTGGTGTGGCGGCAAAGGAGTAAACCGGATTCTGGACTCGATGGGGATTGAATCCGAGTTGGGCCCTGAGACGCGCTGTTGGGAACGCGCTTCGATTTTCTGCGATTTCGTCCAACAATTCGAACGGGCTAAGCTTATCCAAACTCAAAGCCCAAAGTAAAATCTCGAAAGCCCGTCGCGGCCCAAACCGGACACACGGCCGCCTTAGCAGAGATGGCCGCCGGAGTCAACGCCGATGGTTCTGATCCGGCACACCAGCCTCCGCCCCCAGCCCCTGAAGATGGCGCCGACTCCGACTCCGAGGACTACGTGGGCGGCGGCGACAAGCCCCGGTGGCATTCTCAGCCGACGGCAGCCACCTCGAGCCGTTCGCTCGGACTCGGAGCATATCCGCGACGCGAGGCGAATCGAGAGCTCCGGCGTGCTGCGGGGCACCGGCAGCGACGTCAGACGGCCTCGAGCTCGGAGGTAGCCCACCGCTTGGTGACCTCACCTCCACCACCCTGTACTGTAAGCGCCCGTACTTGTGGCCTTTGTATTGTGTACAGTACAGACTACAGAAGCATATATAATTGCACATACAGAAGCATTATTCAGGACCAATTTCTTGCGAATTTACACCAGGATTGAAGAGCACAACGAGAAAAAAAATGGCCGGACAATCCGATGGCGTTGGCGCAACCGACTAGCTCCTCGGCCTGTGGAAGCATTTGAGCCTCCCGCAGAGCATCACCAGGACAAGAACCACCTTGCCCTGGTCGCTCCACCACCCGGAGAAGCTGTACGGCATGTCCTGGCAGACGCTCTGCTCCTCCGCGTGCAGCCGCCTCGCGCAGCTGTAACCGATGGACAGCCCTACGTTCCTATACGCGCTGCACGTGTGGAAATCAACGATTCAGTCACAAGCAGTTCCTGAAGAATTATGAGAGTGCTAAAGTTTCAGAAGATTTTCGTGTGTTCGGCTAGTTACCTTATGACCTCGAAGATCATGTTGAATGTGGAGAAATTGAGGGGGTCGGCGGAGAGCGATCTCCTCTCGGTGATGCAGACCAGCATTATCAGCACCGCGGTGCAGGCCAGTGGTGAAAACAGCATTTTATTCACTGACAGTCTTCTCTTGTTTGCCCCATCCTTGTGTTCCGTGATGCCCATCTCGTCATGTTCATGCAGTGAGAGAAATGATGTCGAGGCCGGGATGCACCTGAAAATGTACAGATACTTGTTAATTGCTCCTGTGGTTGTTTGCCTGCCAACAAGAACTTGGAGGGTGCGAAACTTACATCATGGCGATGAATAGTATTAAAACCGCAGGAGCGACGAGGGAGCAGTCGATGGAATTCTCCCCTGCCTGCCTTGTGTTCACCGCCATGAACAATGCGTTGGTGATCTTCTGATTGGGGGTCAGCCCCGCAAACACTGCAGATTCCCAGTTCAAGCAGCAGAAAAACGTGACGGCCAAGGCTATGAGAGCAGCGACCGATGCTGCAAGGAATACTGTCTGTTTGTTTGGCAGCAAGTGGTTAGAACCCAAGGCCTTTGTGTTGTTCATCATGAACTCCAACTCTTCAGGTTTAGCTCTGGTTGTTCTTAGTCCTCTCAGTGCCCATATCACCAGCCTCAGAAACACAGGAAGCAGCGTGTTGCCTGCAAGAATCTGGCCAGTGAGTAGCAGGAGGAGGCCCTGGTTTGAGGAAAACACCGCCATGCTCTCGTTCGTCGGAATCAGCCCTCCATTGGTGAAAGAAGAGACAGTGACTGATATAGAGAAAAGCATGGTGTTGATACTTTTCCTTGTTAGCACATCTCTTGCAGTTGAAACATGTGCTACGTACAAGAACACCAATAGAGAACCTACAAGAAGAATCAAGACCATGTATGCCAACAGCACAAATCCTATGTATTTGCGGCAGCTCTTCTTGAGGCCAGTGGTATTAACTGATGGTGTTGCCGGGATTGCCTCTTCTATCTGTGACTCATCTTGCACGGTAACCGATCTAACTCTACTATCTTCAGGGTCATGCTTGTTTTGCTTGCTCAACTCATGAATATGGCCAAGCAGGGAAACAAACATCTCACTGCCTAACAACATCAAGAGAGTTAGGATAACTACTTGAGAGGTAGAAAGATCCTCCATTTTGATTGTAGCTAATCCTGTAACTGTGACTGCAGATGTCGAAAGGAAAAATATATCGACATAGCGAGGACTGTAGTTAGGGTTGCTTGGCTTCAGCGCCATCAAGGCAGCAAAGCCAAGTACATCAATGATAACAAAATAGGACAAGTGAATCAAAAGTGGGCTAAGATGGAAAGCAATGAACTGAAAAATGAACACAGATGAATTGCTGACATGCCTTGCAGAACTAAGAAAAGTATGCAGCCGGATAGGCATTGGAGTTAGATAGATGGCAGTGTGCCTCTATATCTTTGATGTATGTGCCTTGATTCAGCAGGCAACTACAAGTACAAGTGAGCAATGGAAGTATATATACAGCCCGGTCAAAGTTAGTGGACAAGCAGACATGGACAATGCGGTTTGAGATGCCTTCCATATTTTCTTTTGGAAAAAAAGATACCTTTCAGAACTTAATGCTATGCGTGCGGATGTGCAGACGAGCTTAGAAAAGAACAGTTTGAATGCGTGCTAAATTTTTGTCCCACCATTTGCCAATTGTCATCTTTCTAAAGGCAACTATGACCAGCTCACCAGAGTAGGCAAGTGAAAGTGTTGTTTACATAGAAGGCAATTTGCCAATTGCCATGCCACTAAGGCAACCTTGATCAGGTGGTGTAACAGTTCTGGTTGTGGAATTTCCTGGAATTTATGGTAAACTTTTTTTTGGATGGATGTAAGATCACCTCTGAATTTTGCATTGTAAAGTGCAAACAAGATCACCTCTGAATTTTGCATTGTAAAGTGCAAACAAGAATGTGCATAAGACGATTTTGGTACTTTGCATTTGGCTCTTCCCTTGAAGACAATTTTCCCCATTGCCATGCCAATAAGGCAAGCTTGATCAGGTGGTGTAACAGCTCGTATGTTCTGGTAGTGGAATTGCCTGGAAGTCATGTTGAACTTTTTTGGGATGGATGTAAGAGCACCTCTGAATTTTGCATTGCAAAGTGCAAACAAGAATGTGCATAGAGCGATTTTGGTACTTTGCATTTGGCTCTTTCCCTGAAGATGTCCAGCAATAATGAGTCAGAAAGTGATTGCAGCTGCTATGCTACAAGGACACAGAGCATGTTTAGCTGTAATGGAACTCATGGCTAGGAAGTATTCTGTGCCATGCTTCAAGGGAAATGTACAGACACAAGTGGACAAGAACCTTTCTCAGTCCCTTTCTAGTCAGTTCCCTGCTGAGCATGGTACATCGCAAATCCAGGATGCAGTTACATCTTGATTGGTCCTAAGCTGAGGAGGTAAGATGAGTCCCAAGGTTATTCGAGTGCATGCGGCTAGGATTTCTCTACTCAAATTTGTGCTCAAATGGAGAGTGTTGCTTGATTGAAATCTTGAGGTGAAATCTGTAAATGTTACTGACTGAAGATGCTAATGGATTCACCTCACTTTGGAAGAGGACCCCAGAGAAGGTTCACTGAACTTAATAGCTCTACCCCTTTGCATGATTTGGTGTTTGTTGTGACTTTGGCTTCTATGATGGCCTTTCGTGTTCTATTTGTACAGTTATTTCTTCAAGTGAATCATTTGTGCAGTACTCAGACTGAATAGCGCCTCAACAAAATATGCCGAGGTATTGTTCATTATTTTCATGCAGACTTTAGGCATTGATTCCATAATCAACTAACCTTTGTTCAAAGCCATCATGGAAAAAAAACCAAGTACGTCGATTTAAAAAAATAGGACAAGTGAATCAAAAGCAAGCTAAGATCGAAAGCAATGGACTGAAAAATAAACACAGATGAACCGACGATATGCAGCTGGCTAGGCATTGGAGTTAAATGGAGTGGTTCGAGCTCTTTATAGTGTATGTTCCTGGCATTACAAGTGAAATTTTATCAATGGAGTATTGGAGTATATCATCAGTTCTTAAATTTTAATCTTTGGAAAAGGATATATTTCAGAATTTAATGTTATGTCTTAGGAGCATGCACCAACATGCTCAAATGCACGCTAAAGCAGCATAGAAAGAACAGTTTGCATGTGTACTAAAATTTCCTCTCACCATTTGCCAATTGTCATCTTTCGGGTAACCATGCCACAACAGCAGATTAGGCAAGTGAAGGCTTTGCTTCCATATGAAGACAAATTGCCAATTGCCATCCCGCCAAGAGCAACCTCGACCAGATCACCAGACTAGGTAAGTGAAAGTGTTGCTTACATATATGTAGAGATAATGGCACAGCATCTAGTAAGTGCTACTGGTAGTGGAGTTTCCCAAAACTTATGCCAAACCTTTATTTAATATTTAATGGATATAAGAGCATCTCTGAATTTCACAATGCAAACAAGGATGTGCAGAAAATGATTATGGAACTCTGCATTTGGTTCTTCCCTTGAAGATGCCCAACAGTGATGGTCAGAAAAGCGATTGTGGTGCTATGAAACAAAATGGTGACACGCTGCATGTTTAGCTGTGACCGAACTCATGGTCAGGAAGTGTTCTAATGCCATGCTTCAAGGGGCATGCATAGACCACCAGTGGACAGGAAACTTCCCTCAGTTAGTCACTTTCTAGTCTGTTGCTTGCTAGCCATGGTACATCATAAATGAGGCATGCTGTTGTTACATCTTGATTGATCCTGAGCTGAAGAGGTAAGATGAGTCCAAAGGCTATTCTTGCGGATACGACTGGGACTTCTAATAGGGCCGACATACTCAAATGGTAATTGTTCGGATGAAAAGTCATTGCTCACTGAAAATCGAGGTAAACCTGTTATTGTTATTGATATGGAGATGCTAACAAGTAGTTACTTTGGAAGGAGACACCAGACAAGGTTCAGTGAACTCAATAACCCGCAACTGAATGGCTCTATCGCTTTGCATGATTTGTGTGTTCGCTATGACATTGCCTTCCCTGGTGGCCTTCCGTGATCTGCGTTTAAAGTTATTTCTTCGCATGAATTGATCACCACATGTTCACGTCCCGAAGCAATTATGCATTAGTGCAAAACTCAGACGTGTTAGCTGGATCTTCATGCTTGCTCTGCCTGTTGACTAGAATTGTGGTATGCCTTTTGTAGGCCTCAACAAAATATACCAAGGAATTGCTCATTATATTAATTCAAACTTCAGGCTTTGAGTTTCGATAATCTCTACTCCTAATGGAGCAGTTGGTAGCCTGGTACTCTGATTTTATTTTCGTCCGGTTTTATTTTCTCCCACCTCCCACCACCACCCACGGGTTTTTTATCCATCGGTTTATTTTTCGCTCCCCTCTTTTCTTTCCAAAATCAGCACTTTCCTAACATACAAAAGATCATGGATATAACTTTCCTAACTTATCCAAATCAATTGATCCCTCCCATTAATGCAATTTACTTTAGGAAACAAATAATAGATTTTCGAGAAACAAATAACGGATTTAAAAAAAATTAACAAGTAAACCATGACAAACAAATCTTATTATGAAATTGTTATATCTACTCCTAATGGAGGAGTCCGTACGTCGTTTTCTTAGGACTCCCCCTCGCTACCCCCTCCCATCGATCCTCCCTCCCATCGAGTTTTTAATTAGTATCATTTTTTTTCACAATGAAGTCAATCGGAAACCATTCAGATTCCATATATAATCAACAAACAAAACAAATCGACAGCCATTCAGATTCCACAAATCGATTGACAAGCGATTTCTTTCCTTCTTCCCTCTCGTATGCAATGCACAGCCCTGCGATCAGGTGTCGCATGCACCAGATTCTTTTCCATCCGAAACTCCCTAAAGTTTGTGTGTCAAAATTACAATTTAATAGAAAGAATACATGTTGTGTGCCACGATGGAAATATGCTGGGACAGGAGAAGAAGGATACGGCCTTGCGATCTCAATCGAGGACGGAAGACGCTGTCCAGCGGGCTGGCGGCCACCTCACTCACGACGCCGATCTAGACCTGCCTCTTCTGTGCCACTCGGCCGCTACGCTCGGATGCCAGATCAGGCCTTGCCCTCCGACATGGCTCATCCTTATCCACGCTGGTGCAGGAGGAGAGCAGAGATGGAGGACAGAGCTACCTCCATGTGCAGTACGACATCTTCGCGCCGACTCGATGCGCCGAGCAGCTGCAGGTCCAGGATGCTGATCCATCGGCCATCAGGAAACGGAGGGTGGGGCTCCATGGTCGCGTCGTGAATTTGATGTCGTGCATCTTCATAAACTCGCAGGCGATGTCTGTTGACAATGACCGGGCTGGTCATTGCCGATCCTGAGGTGCATAAGGGGCGCGTCCAGCCGACGCGCAATTTTGACCATGGCGTAGTACGACGGCAGGTTGCACATCAGGTGGTGGAGGATCTTCGGTAGCATCACGTTGTGCTGCTCCTTCGGTGCATCCACGCCTTGAGGATCAAGGTGACATCAAGAGCTAGGAGGATGTGCATGTAGTGACTTGCTCCATCAACCTCTATCAGGAAGCGCATGTCTGACGAATTTTGTTTCATTGATGTCATGTGTAACTGTAACTGTGTGTACATTTGTTTTTTTGTGTATGTTAGTTAGAACACCCGTTCGACAACGTGAGTATCCACTGCCCCGCGTACGACGACCGCGTCCGTGACCCCATCACCCTCTACGACTATATCGACGGCTACCTCGCCAACATCTGCCTCCTCAAAGTCATCATCGTCAAGCACTCAAGCAGGTCAGCTTCTCTTCCGCCTCGATCGATGCTCACAACTTGCGGCATGAATCTGCGCATGTGTTGCAAATTCGTGAAAATCTCTATGAATTTGAATTATACAGGGCCCTATGAGATTACCAGTTTACCATGAGGTGGACTATGGTCATGAAGTTCTCTCTCTTGTCGTGGAAGCCGAAGCTGGTCTTCACCGGGTTGTCGATCATGGGCGTCAACCCACGGAATCTCAAGTTCTGCAGCCATGTGGTTAACACTCATTCTTGCTTTCACCGTAACATGGAACATATGTTTTCCATTCGAATGTGCAGTGGATTCACCCGCGAGGGAATATATCAGTATTGTGTCTATTTTGTGTAGTAGTTTGTTTTAGAACTGACACTGATTTTTAATTCTTGTGTGTTTATAGATAAGTTAGTCAACTACTGATATTCAAAATACTCATCTTCATCATGTTGCAGCGATAACAACAATGGAAAAACGCAAGACACTGGTGTGCTGATCTGGTTCTGGCTCTCATAGTGAATGGCAATGTTAATACAAGGATGTGCTGATATGTTTCTGATTTAACTATCATGGTCTGACATTCAGACAAAAGAAAGTTGTATTGTCTGCCCTGAGTTGAAAAAGACCAAGGCTATGCAAGGAACATCACATCATTCAGGCAAGTGAAAAACACTTGTTAAATTCTTCGATGTTATACTGCACGCCCATTGCATACAATACTTTGCCAAAATGATAATGATCTGCAGGATGAATTATTCTTATGGCGGCTATTTCAATGCTCATAGAGAAGACCCTTGTGTTCTTTTGCGTGTTAAAGAAGATTATGATGGTGTAGAGTTCTCTAAAAACTCGATAGCAGCCATCAACATGATCAGATTTTCCACTATATATGATGCTGCAAAATTTGGTAGCTACAAATGTAATGCTGGACATTTCTTGGTTAGCAGTAGCTTGGTTTCATATCATAAGGTTGTAGGCATGATGAAGAAACTTTGAGATTGCAAGATAGTGAAGGCCTAATTATATTTTCCATAGATGAAAGGTGAAATTTTCCATTTCCTTCGATGTATATTTTGATATTATTTTTCTCTTCTTTTTCATCTTCCACTAATTCAAATATGTTTTATTGTCTGGGTCAATATTAATTTTGTTTTGGTGCCAACTTATTGGTCCTTTGATGATTGCTATGGTTCCCCTTTGAATGGTATGAAATATGTAAAGAAGAGTTGCTTCACGTGCTTAATTATGATTTTTTAAATCACATTGGGCACAATTGCACAGCGAGTGATGCAACTTTCTCATGAATATTTTTTGTATTTTGCCTCGGTCACAACATCATTGATCCCATGTATTTTTGTATAAATTGATGGCTTTATGTAATTCTAAGAAATATCCATTACAAAATATATTAGGTAATAATCTTTTCTCTTTTAACTTATTCAATTTATCACCATTTCAAAAATGTCCAATCCACACACATATTTACCAGTAATTTGCACCCATTCAGTTTGTGACCGCTCACGAGCGATATACCAATGCTAATATTTTTATAGCATGGCCTTTGATTGTTCATGTGCATGTAATTTAGACTATGGCCAGATCTCACATTGTCTTCACAATTATAGTGAAATGATGTTTAAGTCAAGGTTGTGCCCTGTAGAGCCACCTTTCAGCGGACAATATAGATGAAGGTTGTGCTTTCTGATCAAGTTGGAGCTGGTGCACAATTGAGGTGGTGATGATTCCCATAGTGGTACATGTAGCCGAATTAATCGTGAAGCATGACTGCTTGGGGCTGTTTTTAGAGTACATATTTTTTTACTTGGGGAGCTTGTAGTATGTCATATCTTAATTTGCTTTATATCTTGTGTATTCGTTCACTAATGCATGTATGTGTATCAAACAATGATGGTGCGTTATGCATATGAGTTCCTTGAGATTTGGTAGTTTTTTGAAATATTTTCACCATGTACAATAGGCTAGCACACACACCACATATGAATATCAGTTCTGAAGTATTGTTCCCATCATGGTACAAAAATTGACATGCAACTTTTATAAATTTTTTAATCCTGATATAAAAATATATGGGTTCCTTAATTCATATATTTAAGGGAATTCTTAACAGTCCACAATAAAAATTGAGCGGCGTCATGGTGTGCAAGGATTTGTTCTAATATAATATATGTGAAGATTGGTGGATGTGCCAACTTGTTGGAATTTTAGTAGGGATAAATTAGCACCCCAAAATAACTTCGCTAGCATCACATAGTGATACATCCTTCACATGCAACGGGTCGGAGTGGATTAATGAAATTAGTATGAACGAGTTGAAGAACTATTGTAGCATGTCAATGTCATACTCAAATTTGTTGTGAGCGTCGATGCAGAGAGAGAGAGAGAGAGAGAGAGAGAGAGAGAGAGAGAGAGAGAGAGAGAGAGAGAGCACTGACGGAGCTTAGTGTACTCCAGGGGGGCTGTCTTAAATACAAGGCGTGGCTGGGAGAAAAATCAGTATTTTTCCCTCAAGTTTCACATTTTGTGATCCGGCCCCCAGGAATTCCGGTGTAGCTCCGCCACTGAGAGGGGGGGAGAGGATGAGAGAGAGTGAAGACTGATTTTGTATGGCGGAAGAAGAAAAGTGATCCAGCATACAAAATATAATGTGGCTTATATGTTAAACAAAATCAGTGTTCACACGCTAGAATATTTTTGCCCCCGTTGCAACAAGACACATTATATATAAAATTAAAAATAACTGTTTTTCCTAAAGAAACACAACAATGCAAAGCACATATGCATCGATATAATCGCCGGCCCTACGTCTGCTCCCAGCTACCTCTGCTTCAAGGAGTCAATGTTTCTCCGCATCTAGGCCTTCAAGTAGTTCACTACAACGGTGTGCAATCCCTGGCACCAGTAATTGTACTCGGATGCTTTGGAGGGGAGAGGAGGGGGCATGTGACGCTATAGAGAGGAGGGGAGATAATGGTGAGAGGAAGGTGCCGGCTGAATGTCGTGTGTCGAGGGATACGACAGTGAGAAGCCGTGGCGGTAGAGACGCCCTAGCGGGGAGAGCAAGCTGGGGGAATGATATGTGAGTGTGAGTGTTGTGGCGCACACATGTGTGTGCGTGTGTGTGTTTATATTTATATAATCATATTTTAATTTGTTTATTAAATATGTGTATATAAGTTCACTTTTGTAGATCACAGATAAAACCTGATGGCTTGGATGATGCTTTGAAATTGATTGACAAGTCACTACATAACTATGATGGTTCGGACTGAAAAATCATCGAGTTTTACACAATCAGAAGAAATGCATAAAAATAATTGTTCTTATATATATTGCACACGATAATACAAAAGGTGTATTCTTTATATGTTTGTTTTTGCAGAGTATGAGAAACATGAAGATGGATTATGTTGACGTTAAAAAGTAATCCGCCGTTAAACATAATCCGTCAACAAAGGACCCAAGACGATATTATTGGAAGGGGCTAAAAATTAACCAAGTTTTATAAAAACAATACAAGTATATATATGCAATTAGAAAAAAGTTAAAAGGGCCGTGGCTACAGTGATAGAGCGACATTAGCTGTGCTTATAATTAAATAGGTTGTCAACGCCCACAAGTTTTTTCTATATTGTAAATTCTATGAAGTGCTCGCTCCCGCGACGCGCCCCGCGGGCGCGTCTCGGGAGAAACCCTAGCGCCACCGGCGGGCTTTCCCTCCTCCTCCCTCCTCTCCCTCGCCGCTGCAGAGAGCGCGCTGGCGAAACTGGTAGGCGCGGCAGCAGCGGGTGCTTTCTCTCTCGGCGGGGCCTTGGCTGGTTGAGGCGGCCGCCTGGGATGCGGCGCTGGCGGCGGGCGTGGCAGCGAGCTGGAGCCTGCTGGCGGCGGCTTCATGGCGGCGGCGTGACCGGCGCGGCGGTGGTGGGCGTGCCTTGGTCGCCAGATCTGGGTCCTTCGGCGCGGGTCGAGGCCGGATCTGGGACCTGGTGGCGCGGGCCGAGGGCGGCGCGGGCTGCTAGTCTCGCCGCCATGGCCTCGGCGGGTGGTGGTGCGATCGCGCAGCGGTTGGCTGGTGGGCGGCTGGCGGGATCCAAGCTTTGGCGGCTGGACGACGGTGGGCCGCGCAGATGGGCTCCTCGGTGAGCTTCCTTCGCGATTGGTGGCGGCCCTTGGGATCTCTCCTTGCCGGCGGGCGGGTGTATATTGGTGGCCTCGCGTGGAGCTGCGGTCGCCGCCGAGGTGGGGCGACACCGAGTTGTCCGGTGGGGAGGCAGGCTGGAGGGACGGGAGGCGCCGCCGAGCCCGGCCACCTGTCGGCCGGGCATTGGGTGTGCTGGCCCGGATGTGTCCGCTCCCCCTCCTCCCCCGTTCCCCGGCCATGTATGGGCTGACGCAACTCCGGCGTTGTTCGAGGCGGGATGTACGCCGCGGTTTCTTCGGTCGGGTGTGCCCTTTGGCCCAAGCTGATCACTTTGGTCGGTCTTGGGGGTGTCTGGATGCAAGGCGGCGGCCCCGGCGGCGGGAGGCACGAAGTTCGTGGGCTGGACTTGCGCCTCGGGTGCGGGCGAGCGGCCACGGCCACGCGGGTGGGTGGTCGTTGGTGGTTGACGGAGCTAGGTTGCTTCGGAGGGGTGGGCGTGCTGGGGTTCATTACCTTCCCAATCTTGTATTGGCCGACGGTGGCGGCGTCCGTGGACACCGTATCCTTCTTGTAGGCTCCGTCGCAGTGGCCTTTCTCCTTCGAGTTGCTCCGGGTGAAAACCCGATCTTTGGGATCGGATGGTGGCGGCTATCGTGGTCGTTCCCTTCTTGGAGGCACCATCTTGGAGTCCTGGTTCCGTCGTTCCCGTCTCACCTCCCCTCGGAGGAGGAGGTCTCTGGTGGCTTCAAGCAGTTCGTCCTCGCGCATTTGTAGTGGCTTGGTAGTCGTTGGGGTGGTGTGGCGGTGCCCGGCACCCTTGTATCTTGCCTTGGGTGTGTGTGTCGTGTGCGGTGATGCCGTGAGTTTGTATCATGGTCCTTGTGGTTTGGTGCTTTATATATAAAGCGGGGCGAAAGCGTTTTTCGGAAATTCTATGAAGTAATACTAACCCCGCCCTAACAATAAGAATAAGAATTCAATTGTCTTTCCGCTGCAACTCTGCGGAACTCACGTCAAGATGCCACATGTTTATGTTTATAGATGGTTTCCATTGCATATGCCCAACATCCACCAACATATTTTTTTTCATCCACTGATCCAGCTAGAAACCTGATTCGTCTTGCAAGTACGCGATAGTTATACCAGTTTGGCACACTTGCCTTTGCAATTAGTCTTGGCCAACTGTATCATACTTTCCAGGATTTACCCGTGGACACCGCGAACACCTTAAGCCTTCCATAGAGCATGACCAAGACTAGCAGAAACTTTCCTCCGTCACTCCACCATCCAGAGAAGCTGTATGGCTTGTCCTTGCAGATGATCCCTGGGTGCAGCTGATGCAGCCTAGAACAACTGTAACCAGTGGATAACCCTGCATTGCCATATGCGCTGCAAAACAAAGCATACAAAATTATTTAACTTAGTCAAAGGCATTCACGAGTTAGATTTTGTGTCCTAAGAGAGTTAAGTTTAGTGTCGTGTTTAGCTCTTGCAAACACAAAGTGGTATGTTTATGAACTTACTTCACTCTTCTGCTATGCTGCAACTGCTATTTACCATTAGTCTATGCTACCATTGCCGTGTTGTCTTTTCTCCATCTTTGCTAACCGGCAGAGTAATGAAATATTTCAGTTATATCAAAGAAGAACACACCTGATGACCTCGAATATCATGTTCAAGGTTGAGAAGTTAAGTGGATCGTTTCTGAGCCTTCTCCTTTCAGTGATGCAGGCAACTATCACAAAGATGATGTTACAACCGAGCGGTGAGAATACCAAATTCTGCACCAACGACCCTCTCTTGCCTTTTGTGCTCGCGTCGGTGGTTTTAGTATCTCCATTGGGTGGTGCAAATGTTGCTGATGATGGCAAATACCTGAGACCAAGAAGCAAATTGTCGCACATGAATTTGAGATTCCAAAGCAAGTAAGTAGTACCTACCAATCAAATGATATGAACTGAAACATTAGTTAAATGAAGTGCTATTCAGTCATGAACTTACATCATGACGATGAATAGTACTATAATGGCAGGGGACATGAGCGAGCAGTCGATGGAATTCTCCCCAGAGTGCCTCGCATTCACCACCATGAAGAATGCATTGACAGTCTTCTGATAAGAGCTGAGCCCATCAAACACTGAAGAGTTCCAATCAACAGCACAAAACAGCGTGACCCCAGCTGCTGCAAGGCCAACAACCGTTGAGGAGAGAAACACAGTCCGCAACCCAGGAAGCAAATTAGCGAAATGCACTTCCTCAGGGTTCTTGATCATGAGCCTCAGCTCCTTCACCTTTGTGAGCTTCCCCAGGAACCATACCAGTAGCCTCAGGAAGAGAGGGAACAATGTATTGCCTGCGAGCATCTGGCCACTGAGCAGCAGCAAGAGGCCTGAATTCTTTGAGAAGATGACCATGTTCTCATTTGTGGGCACGAGTCCTGCATTCGCAAAGGAGGAGACGGTGACTGATAGTGAGAAGAGCACGATGTTGATCCCTTTCTTGTTCAGTGGGGCACTTGCAGTTGGCACATGAGTTATATACAGAAAAACCAGCAGAAAGCCCAAGACATGGATCACAGCAAAGTACCCAAAGATCACATGTCCCAAACACTTGACAGATCCACTCCTCTTCAACTCTGTACATTTCTTTGGTGGAATTGCATGAGCAGCGTCTTCAAGCTGCGACTCATCACATAGTGCCATGCTGTTGGCAAAGTCTAGCACTTCAAGCTCGACAGGAACTGAGCTGATCTTCACGCTCGGAAGATCTTGCATGCCTTGAGGGTTCACTCTAAGCATGAGGCCTAAGAGTGAAACAAAGATCTCCCCTCCTACAAGCATGAGCAGTGTTAGGACCACAATCTGAGAGCTCGAGAGGTCCTCCATCTTGACGGTGCTGAGGCCAGAAACTGTTAGAGCAGAGGTTGACAAGTACAGCATGTCAATATAAGGAGGGCTGAACTCAGGATTGCTTGGTTTCAGCGACATCAAGAGGACTGAACCAAGTATAGCAATGGCAAGGAAGTAGGACAGTTGGATCCAGAATGGATGAACATGCAATGCGACGAACCGATAGATAAAAACCATCGAATCGACGACATATCTACTGATGCGGCTGAAGCTATGCAGCTTGATATGGATGAAATCCTGGTAAAATCTTTTCACCCGAACCATGGTGCTATATATGAGTGAGAAACAAATGCATATGTCTGTGACAAGATAAGTCTCATACTGGTGCTACTTATATGTGTGCACTGCATCATTGGCTTGGTACCATGAGCAGATCAATCTAGTCCTACGCTTCTATTTCTGGTTTAAAAAATAATCATGGGGCGGCAAGCCCACTACAATCATGTTATTCTCAATCAATCAATAGTATATTATTTCTCTGAGATCTTTTCCAAGATAAACATTGTCACTCACAATCATACAGTTAATTATGTGTGCCTTCATCCACAATAATGCATTCTTGTTTATTGGAGGTTGACGAAGAGTAATATCCACTAGCATTTCGAGTATGCCCCATGTGCAACTGCAGGAGGTGTGTGGCCATACAGACCAATCATGAGCGAGAACCTTCAATAATTGCAGGTAGTCTATCCGTAGTTAGACTACGTCGTACTACATGCTCCATGTTAGCAACTTCATGGTGTAGTAGACTAGGATCAAAGCATCTTCTGTTTGCTGGTCAAAGTGAGTAGGATATAGTAGAAGGATACATGCCAAGTTGCTTCCTTGCATAATTTGCACTTGGTTGTTGAGCAACCGGACGGTGAGTGATTCTTCTGGTGCACATGCGTGTCAGCCTTCAATTCGCAGCTGCCCGGTGTCAGAAAAAATGTATCCATCGAGGCCCTTTTTATCTCTATTATTGGCCATCATCACCAGGCTCTGTTTTCAGTTTCTCGTATCAAACTGTGATGGTGGTTTTGGCGGGGGTGCTAGTTCAGCAAGTTGCTTGAGATACTTGCACATGTTTATTCGACTATTTCACGACATTCCGACATGAGCCTCCCTCCCTCTGCCAAGTTTTCAGGGATCCAGAAGGGGTGAACATGCAATGCAACAAATCGATAGACAAAAGCTATTGAATCGACAACATATCTACTGGTACGGCAGAAACTATGCAGCTTGATATGGATGAAATCCTGGTAAAATCTTTTCACCCGATCCATGGTGCTACAAATGAGTGTGAGAAACAAATGCATGTGTCTTGTGACAAGATAGGTCTCATACTGGTGCTACTTATATGCGTGCACTGCATCATTGGCTTGATACTATGAGGAGATCAATTTAATCCTCTCATCCTAGTCTTGGTTTTAAGATCAATCATATGAGAGCAAGTCAAATAGTACAATCATGATGTACTCTCAATCAATCAATGGCATATGCTTTCTTTCCAAGAAAACATTTTGTAGGTACTCCCTTCGTTCCAAAATAGATGACTCAACTTTGTACTAAAGTTAGTACAAAGTTGAGTCATCTATTTTGGAACGGAGGGAGTAACTCTTAGGCACTAAGTTAGCAGTATTAATCTCAATAGCAGCACAAATTGAGGAAGAAATAATTACACCCACATTATCGCGCAGAATCATACATTCCATTGAATGTGTGTGCCTTCATTCACAATAATCACAATAATGCACCAATGTTTATTGGACGTTGACGAAGAGTAATCCATAAATAAGAGAAGGATGGATGTACAAGGCTCCTCAGAGCTCAGCGACTCTCGGCCGTCGGATCGAATTTTTGATGCGTTTTGGACCGTTGGATATCGCTCCCGATCGACCTCGTCCGTCGGATCAAAAAAAGTTACTGCTGGAATGAATAGTTACCGTCGTTCGTGCCACAGCACAGATTACCGTGCCCCCACAGGGCATTTTAAATCATTTCACATGGCTGGAAAAATATCCAATAGCGACATGGGTGTGACCTAGCCGTCTCTCCTCCTGCACTCGCAAGAGCCGCCTCCGCTCCCCAACCCTCTCCCGACCTCTCCCTTCCTCGCACTCGCCGCCCTATCCACATCGCGCCGCCGCCGCCCCTCAAACCTCGCCGCCACGGACCTCTCTCACGCCCGCGTTCTTCCTCCCGCGCTCCTACCCCTTCTTCCCCAGCCGCCGCCGCCGCCCCCATCCCCCCCGTCACGCCGTCGCGGGTCTCCGCGCGCAAGCGCACGACCTCGCCATCCCTGGGACGATCTGGGCCGGCGCGTTTCTGGACGATCTGGGGCGTCGAGCTTGGCCCTCCCCATCCCTGGGAGGGCGTCGACGAGCTTGGTGAGCGCCAAGCCGTCATCCTCGCGTCGACCTGCCCCTCCCGGTGCGCTTGGTAGCCCGACGACTCGAGCGTGGTGTCCACGTTGGCACGCGGTGGGCTCAAGCGGCCCTTCCCGCCGCCGTCGCCGACAAGCTCATCCGCGCACTCATGGCGCGGCAGCACGGCTCCGTCAAGCCGAATGAAGCATCCATCCCCGAGGGCGGCGAGCCGAACCTGGGCCTGGACAAGGGATTCAGCTTCTCCAAGCACTTCTTCGCCAAGTACGAGCTCGGCGAGGAGGCCGGCTACGGTCACTTCGGATACACCTGCGCCGTCAAGGCCAAGAAGGGCGAGCACAAGGGTCAGGACGTCGCCGTCAAGGTCATCCGCAAGGCCAAGGTCCGATACTCCTCCTCTCGCCATTGACATGCCCTCTCGTTCTTGACTTACTTGCTGCCATTGAGTCTCTTGCTGTTTATGTTCAGTTGCATACTCTGCATTTTAACACTTCTTTTTTTACCCGTGATTAGGTATCAGGCATGTCCGTCTGAATGATGTTGTCATGTGATCAGCATTGATCCCTAGGCGTTTAAAAACCAGTCTATGTTGCCATCTCCATCCAGCACACATACATGCTTGCGTCCTCATCTACGAACCGTGCTCCACTATGGAAGTTTTACTCTCCCTAATATTAGCCACACTGATTTTTTACTATCCCTGAGCTTATTTTTGTGAATTTGTCAGATTGCAGTTTGGATCGAAAGGTGCTCGATGATTCGCTTCGTAGGACCACTGCTGCTCGGATTGATTTCGTTGTTACACAGGTGTTTTGCTAATCAAGATTGTTCTTTGCACTGACTTTCATATGCAAAAAGCATACAATGCTAATATGGAATATTAGGCTTTCAAGTTTCATGGTACTTCCTATTTCTTCTTCTCGACACAACTTTGCTCATTCGAGAAAAAAATCACGGAGCCTTGGTTCCCATATTATTTTCTGTTTCGTGTGTGTTTATTGTATGATTGATTATATCCATTTCTAATAGGGATAATATGTTGATGCTAGAGGTTAAACTCTAAAATCTGATGGTCCTATGTTTGCTATAAAAGAGCAGCAAATCTGATGGTCTGTATCATTTTAATTGCACTGGCAGATGGAGTTCTCTGCATCATCAGGAGCATTCATACACACACCTGGAACTCAAAGCGAGATAGCCACCGTCATTCAGGTAGAATATTTGTTATTTTGATCGTCTGGATTGAGCTTTATAGCATTTACATCTCGTACTTCTTTTGGGAGGCTTTTTACGGTGCAAATTACTAGTCACGGGAGCGACTAGTATTTGAACAGATCCACCGTTGATTTCATGGGTAATCTAGGCACTTTATATTAGATTTTTTTTCTCTTAGCCCAAGGGCAGTTTAGTCCGATAAAAAGTTTACTAATCAACTGAAAGTCCCGATTGAATCTGCCGACGCGGAGATGCCCTCGCACGGCACTGCTCGACCCCGACGCCCAGCCGCCTCGCCATAGCCGTTCCTCGCAACCTCGCCATAGCCGTTCCTCGCAACCTCGCCGCCCGTCGCTGGCCGGAGCCCGGAGCCCAGCCGCCCGGCGCACAGGAGGCTCCCGCGGTCCCGCCTCTCCTTCTTGCCCGCCCTGCCGCCCGTCCCTCTGGTCTGGCCGCGCCTGAACCTCGCCGCCTGTCGCTGGCGGAGCCCGAGCCCAGCCGCCCGGCGA
The DNA here is from genome assembly GCA_021605205.1 of Aegilops longissima. Lineage (NCBI taxonomy): Eukaryota > Viridiplantae > Streptophyta > Magnoliopsida > Poales > Poaceae > Aegilops > Aegilops longissima. Next base: position 677,524,577 of record CM038682.1, on the reverse strand, counting down.
CAGGAGGCTCCAGCGGTCCCGCCTCTCCTTCTTGCCCGCCCCGCCGCCCGTCCCTCCGGTCTGGCGCGCCTCTCTGCCGTGCCCCTGCCCCTGCAAGAGCTGCGGTTTGCGCCCTGCGACCGCCGACGGCCGGCCTCCTGGGGCCCCTGCCCTCGCCCCGTGCAAATCCGGTGGTAGCCACAGCCCCGGAATACCCCAATTATAAAGGTACCGAAATACCCTAATTTCTGACTTAGGGTTTGATTTTTTTGCACTATGCTATCCCGTACATGAATACATACATAATTTTGCAGTAAAATTTAATTGAGAATTTTAGTTTGTTGTATGACCATATTGATCTATTTATTTGTGATATTGGTAATTAGTTAGAACGTTCGATGCGTATTGCTTGTCAAATATATTTTTTGAAGCGGACCACCCTGATGTGAGATGCTAGCTCCGCCACTGGAGACTAGTATTTGTCCTCGTTGTTTTTTCTCATGCGAATCCTGCAAACTGACAAGTAATGAAACGGCCTGACATAGATTAGTCCCAGATCATAGCAGGATGTATATTTCCATGTCAATTGTCTACGAAACATGAAATCTCCAGGATCACGAAAACACATTGATAGCAGAATGTTGTACAAATCCGTCATTCAGGAAACCATGTCAAAGAAGCACCACAACTTTTCAAACTACTAGAAAACTTAGCTGCACATAAAGATTACTATCTGAGGCTTTGCACTAAACTGATATTTTTCCTAATAATCAGCTCTTTCCTCAGAGGAATGTACAGTAGAGATTATATTCCTTTCCTAATAATAATCTTGTTCCTCAGAAGGATATACAGTACTACAACAAACTCATAGGATGATTTTTCTTCTTTGAGAAGCTGTAAGTTGCTATCAATGATTCTCTAGAGCAGGAATTGCTTGCCCGTATATGTAGCAGAAGTACTTTGATTTACATTTTTTATGATGTAGTTTGGCACTAGAGATGCCTAAATAACATTATTCAGTTTTTTTGTGGATGGCAGTTACACAACATGGATGCTCACCACGTCAGCATAGAGGAAATTGAAGAATATTACATGGTGGTTAGTCAAACATTCACAAGCGAGGAACAAGGTTTCGAGTTCTATAACAGATATGCTAAAGCCAAAGGGTTCAGCGTGAGGAAGGCCAATGTGAAAAACAAGGGAGGCATAAGAATCCAAAGGTTGTACATGTGCAGCAAAGAAGGATATAGGTCCTTGAAAAACTTTGAAAGGTCCAACCGGAAAAGGAAACCAAGGGCACTCTCTCGTTAGGATGTGACTTTCGACTGCAAATCGAGCTCAATATGGAAACCCGTGAATGGTTTGTCAAGGACTTTGTGGACCAGCATAACCATGAATTCACTAAGCCTGACCAGACACCTTTCTTATGGTCTCATCGTGGACTTAATGATCCTCAAAAGGCTGATGCCATTGAGTATGGTATTGGTGGTCTACGCACACATCAGATAATGGACGTAATGGAGAAGCAGCATGGTGGGTATGACAAAGTCGGGTGTGTGTCTCGGGACCTATATAATTTTATTGCTGAGTACAAGAAGCAAAGGATTGAAGGTTTTGATGCCCAATACATGCTGAACTATATGGCTGCACAGGAAGAGAGAGATTCTGAATTCTTTTACAGGTACAGCACAGACAGCGAAGGCCATCTGCAGAACATATTTTGGTCAGACGCGCAGTCGCGGTTGGACTATGATGCCTTTGGTGGTGTTGTTGTGTTTGACAGCACGTACGGTGTAAACAAATATAACTTGCCATTTGTCCCATTCATTGGATTGAACCACCATCGCAGCACAGTTGTCTTTGGGGTCGGCATTGTATCAGATGAGACCGTGGCATCATATAAGTGGTTGCTCCATTCATTTTTGGAGGCGATGCACCAGAACCATCCCAGGTCCGTGATCACTGATGGGGACCATGCAATGGCGAGAGCAATATTGCAGGTATGGCCGAACACAGATCATCGGCTGTGTAGCTGGCACATCGAACAAAATATGGTACGCTACCTTCGGAACCCGAAGCTCAGCGACTTTAGAAAATTGATTTACCGTGCTTTCGAGGTTGATGAGTTTGAGAGAGGTTGGCTCCAGTTCAACAAACACTATGGGATAACGGAAAAAGACACGTGGATCCGCAGGATGTACGAGCTAAGAAAGAAGTGGTCTGCAGCCTATACCAAAGGGAGGTACTTCCTGGGCATGAGAAGTAATCAAAGGAGCGAAAGTCTAAATTCTACGCTTCATGTGCAGCTGGACAGGAGAATGAGACTTATTGATTTGCTGCAACACCATGAGCATTGCATCTCAGTTATGCGAAGGAATGAGGCTGCAATGGATGCCGTGGCCTCGCAGACGGTGCCCTTCACTGAATTAACGGCTGACCCATCGGAGAAAAATGCGTCATATATCTACACCCCTATAATGTTCGAGAAGGTTAAGGGGGAGATCGTGAGGTTATCAAAATGGCAAGTCGAGGAGGTGAACAAGGAAGATAGTTTGACGAGGTTTGCAGTTGTTCATAAAGAGCGCAGGCAAGTAAGATTTGATGTGAGGTGTGTTTATGTGGGCTCGGTGATAGCGAGTGTGCACTGCCAATGCCGGAAGATGGAGAGTGAGGATATTCCATGCACACATATATTTGCTATTCTGAAGTGCGTTGGGTTAGACACCATTCCTAGTTGTTGTGTTGCTAAAAGATGGACGATGAAAGCCAAGCCTGCCTTCGATTCAGACAGGAGTGCCAGTACGCAGCAATGGTCAGAACGGATGGATCGTTTCCATGAGCTCCGTAACGATGCAAGTGTTGCTTTTTTAAGGCTTCGAAATCCGCAGCGCAATCAGAGAGGGTGATGGCATTTCTTAACAGTATTATTGATGAGGGTGAGAATGACGAGAATACTAACATAGCATCATTTGGTCCTTTGCCGGCGTATTTTTCTGGGGCACGCCAAACCTTCACAACTAAAGTTCTGGATCCAATACCAATTATTCCAAAAGGTGCTCCATCGAAGGGCAGGTTGAAGCCATTCCAGGAGACTATGAAGAAAAAGAAGCCCAAACATGAGTAAGGACGCGCTGTTTTTTCAGTCATGTGGAAGGCGGTGGTTTCGGTACGGGCGGAATGGACGCTCGGGTGTATGTCTCTCCTTCGCATCCGCCAAACAGGATCATTATTTTTTCATCGGCTACAATGACCATGGAAAGCACGCATGCCAAAATATATCGCGTTTCGACACTGTATGGATTTTCTGCGATTTTCCGGGCCGAAAAACCCTAAAATAGTGCCCGGACGTGACGCAACGTGCGTTCGGTGTCGGATTTCGTTCATTTTTGGCGTCGGGTACCCGGGTGGGGCCCCACACGCCCTGCCAAAAGTTGGGTGGATTCCGTGATTGCGCTGAGGCACGTCATGTGGAAGGCGGTGGTTTCGGTACGGGCGGAATGGACGCTCGGGTGTATGTCTCTCCTTCGCATCCGCCAAACAGGATCATTATTTTTTCATCGGCTACAATGACCATGGAAAGCTAGCATGCCAAAATAAGTACATATCAGCCGAGATTTCTTGGGTGCTGTTTGGATACCACGATTGTAGAGAACAACTTATCGTTAGCCACGATTTCAACAACCTACGGTAGATAGACTTATCTTCACCAAAAATCTGACGAAAACTACTTTCCTAAAAATCCTCTAAGTAACAACCAGAAAGTTACAGACGCGGGGACTATATAAGGGATCGCCTCTTTTTCTCCCAAGTCCACGAATCTCCTCCACTAGCAAAACAGCCACCGTTTATTCACAGCCGCCGTCCGCAGATCTTCATCGTGTCCTGCAACGATGAAGCCTCGTTTCCACCCACCGGCACCGGCTGCATCCTCGACTGGTGTCAAGGCAAAATCAATGAAGAATTCGATGCCGCGACCTGCTACAGCCAATCCTGTAAGTACATCATGTCCACTGCATTGGAACGATACGTGCATGCAGATATGCTGTTTCCGTCTAAACATTTTATTATAGAAGACATGCGATAGCTATATAGAATGAGTGGAGAGATGCAAGCTGACAGTTTTTAAGTGCTTGTGTTAATTGTACTGAAGCATACTCAACCATCTATCACAGTTCATTGTTTAGGGCATACAGTATGAAACAAACTTCAGCCTACATAAATCATGTTAATAATAGCTGGACTGACATATTCTTTATCTGTCAATCTGCAGGGCACACAGGTATGCTCGCAGAAAGCCTACGCACGCATGGTCAGAGGACTGAGTGACCAAAAGCGTGTGTTGGTGGAGCTGATGGGTTTAGGCGACACACTGAAAATACAACAAATGAACATTAGGCGTAACTTGAATCAGAAAATAGCTAGATGCTATGACTCAAAAACTAAGGCCTTCATCTTTGGGGGAAAGCCCTTTGAGATGACGCTAGAAGACGTCGAACATATCATGGGGTTTCCCGCATTAGGCCAAGAGTTTTTCCCACTTGAATCGAGTCAAGCGTCTGCGTTGTATGAAGAGTTAAAAGACCCGACTGAAAACAAAATCACTTTGAAAGGGCTTTTGGAAAAAATAAAAAACAGCAAGGGATGTACCTTCATGCGAGCGTACGTGATGTATACAATAGGTGTGATTGCATGTCCAACAACGCAGAGGCATGTGAGCACGAAATATTTAGGACTCGTAGCAGACATCTCTCGGATAAGGATGGTCAACTTTGCACTACTCAGTCTTAACCATCTGATGGCTAGCATTGTGAAGTTTAAAGATGGCAGCTCCAATTTGGAGGGTAACCTCCCATTGCTCCAGGTTGGAAAAACTTTAACTATCTGAATCGTCTTGTTGTATTTTAAATTTTTGGATATTTTGCTAATTCTTATTGTTCATGATGCAGCTGTGGTTTTGGGAGAAGGTGCGCGTTCATAAATTCGACACCTCAATTGATTACAGTCAACGTTCGAAGCCACTGATGCAGCACTGGACAGAGGAGAAGGCCAAGAAGGTAGCAGTGGTCATCGAAAAACATGGCTTCGGAGTTGGAGAGGTAACTTGAGCCATGTTCTAATTCGAACATGTTTTTCATTCAATCATTTCTGTTATGATTAATTTTCATGCAATTGCAGGTTGTTGACGACCTGAAAGAGCCTTTCAAGTCCCAAAAAGAGCCATCTTGCTCTGAAAGTCTACCTTCAGATCTGAAGGAGCCCAACCAACAAGTATTGGTATGTTCATCTCTTGTCTATATTTCCTACTGCAGTTTATCGTAAAGCATCTAACCTTTTCCCTACTCTTTACTTTGTTAGAACATGTTTGGTACACTCATTGGCATGGTGAAGGAGCTTAAGCCATTGCTACTAAAACACCATGCTGAAACCTATAGTCAGTTTGGCCATGCAAATCTGAACATGCAGGACATTATGCATCAACAGAGATGTCTGGGTTATCGTTTTGAAGACTTCATCTCAGCCTACAATGTAAGTGTCTTCGGTGCTATACCTTCAAGTTACTAAAATATTGGAAATGACACATGATCTTTTGTTTTTGCAGGACCATCGTTATGGAATTTCTAACAAAACAAAACCCACACATGCGTCAACATTTCAGAATTCAGGGAAGGAGCAAAAGTCAACCTTCAGGAACCTTTCACCTGAATTACAGGTAAGCACATATACATCTTTAATTAATTTATTAATGTGTAAATCTAAGACCTCATCGCATATTACAGAGTGCTGCTAAGAGCCCCAAGCATGCAGACAAAAAGTTCACTACGAAAGGAGCTACCAGTAAAGATGTAAAAGAGGCCGAGGATGAATCCCCAAACCTTTTCCACAAATCTGAGGTAAGCTCACATACGAAATTAATTATTTGCAAGTCCAGTTGTTTTCTGTAAATATAATACCTCTCTTGCATGTTACAGAGTGTTGCGAAGACCGCTGATAAGATGCCAGTCCGTATGAACCAAGTAGCTAAAGATGTAGCCGAGGAAGACTCAATTGGGGTTTTGCTTGGCCTTTTTCTACTTCCCTTGCTATACAAAAGTTCTCTTCAAGTTTGGTTTACTGTCGAACATTGGTCAAGCAACGAACACAAGCAATTCAAAAACGAGCAGAAAAAAGAGCAGGTTCTGCTGTATTTTATGTCTCGCTGTTGGTGGTGTTACTGTTCTTAGTGCCGTCATGGATACGGCTTGTTCAAGGTCTTGAACTCCATCCGTTTGTTTGGTAAGCATCAGCGTTTGATTTTCATGGGAAGAGCATACCACTCATCGTTAGTGGAATTAATATTTTAACTTTGCACTTTGTTCTTTCTTGGAAAATCTTCTGTATATTTACAGATACTGATTTTGTTGTTTACTTAATGGCTCATTATTTCACAGGGTTCTTAACTACATGTTCACCAATTCAGACGAACGGCTTCTTTTATGTGCATACTGGATATTTGTCATATGTGTATCAATTAGAAGGTTCTACAGTATATCAAAGCAAAGCAAAACAGAGAGAATTCTTTTGCACAAGTATTATCATCTTGTTGCTGTCTTGATTTTCTCTCCTGCCGTTATATTTCAGGTAATGTATACATCTTCTCTAATCTAATCCTCACTAGAATATTTCAAAAGTTATTGTGATAAATTTGATCTATGCTTTGCAGCCTGCTTTCTTAGACTTGGCATTTGGTGCAGCATTTGCTCTTTTCTTAATACTGGAGATGATTCGTGTAAGAAACTTTTGATTCTCCTGTGTCCTTTCTCACTCTCTTCCCTTTTCCTTTTCAACAGTATCTATTATGCCAAGTTGTGCTCATTTCTCCACAAATGTTCAACTATGTTCTCAGGTTTGGGAAGTATACCCTCTTGGGCATACCATACATCAATTCATGAACGCTTTCACTGACCATCGTGATTCTGAGATTCTAATTATTAGGTAAGTGTGCTTTAGTAGTCTTCCTTTTCCATATTTTACATCTTTCACTGTAGGATATAACGTATTTTATTGTTTTTTTCCAGTCATTTCTCACTCTTACTGGGCTGCGCACTTCCTAAATGGATGTCATCTGGATTCAATGACCGACCCCAGCCCCCTTTGCTGGAATTCTCAGCTTAGGGATAGGTGATACAATGGTAGGTCCAGTGGCCTGTTAATATTCCCTACCCTATGCCTTGTAATACAAATGACGTGCATTTGGGTGTGTGTCCGAGGAAAAAAATTCCTATTGTACTGTGTTACATCAAAATTTACATGGAATGCATCACACTGTTGTGTCTTTTGGTTAGACCAGCCTGTATAACAAACTATATGCTGGCCATCAGCATGGTTTAGCCTTTTAGGTATATTAGATAAATATATCTAAGAAATGGTTGATGTTTTATGATGATCGAGAAACGTAATGGTTTGTGTTGTGGAGCTACTGTGAATGTCATACGAATCAACTTAACCATAAGTTTTATTTTGGTTCAGATACGAAAGGTTTATGAAAAGAAAAGACGCTTGCAGGAATGTATACACCAACTGCAGCATAGGATTCTGAATGTAAATCCTCCACACACAAACATGTTGCCAGGATTCCATTCATCCAAATTCCAAATGATAAAATATTATATAGGTATTTAAATTCAATTTTTTGGGTAGCTTACCAAGCTGACCGCTTGGTTAAATTCAAGCGGAACAAAGTTTGCGTCATTTTGTGGTGATCTTATTGTTAACACCAATCAGGTAATAAACTATATGAAATACTAATTGTGTTCCTTGCTTTGCGCTGTACGTAATAAACTATATGAAATAATAATGTCGTTGGAAAAATGTTGCCTTCTCTTACATAGATCTGTGGCTCCATCCCATGGATGTTAAGGCTACGGCAGGAGGGGAGGCACCGGCTGAGGAGAGTGGAGGTGCTACTGCTACTGGGACCATGACCACGGCGCCACCAAGCAGTTCCTCCTCTTCGCCTCCCACGACAAAGATTATCTGGTCAGAACCCCTCTTCCCCCTTCTCTCTCTTTGTATGAGCTTCTCACGTCGATTGATTCAGACTTCAGAGTTTCCTCTGTACATTTCCTCCTTCCGAGACTGCCTTGGAATGGATGGAACATAACATTTTGCTTTTGGGGAAATCTGTTTCACAACATATGTATGTTATGTACCAAGAGGTGGCAAGAAGAACACTCTGCACTGTATTGTACCGTATGTGTCTGCACTGTATTACAAGAACAATCTTCAGTTTTTATTTAATCTAATAGAAGAAGAATATAGAGTGTGTGATCACTAACATGTTCATAATCTGAAAGATAGAACCAATAATCCGTAGAAGCAACTATATGTTTTGAGGAAGGCTCTCATATCCCCATTTGTGGTTTCAGCTTTACAAGGCTTGTCAGCAATGATTGATGAGATAATTGGTTAAGATGGAAGAGGTTCCGAATCTCTCTCTCTCTCTCTCTCTCTCTCTCTCTCTCTCTCTCTCTCTCTCTCTCTCTCTCTCTCTCTCTCTCTCTCTCTCTCTCTCTCTCTCTCTCTCTCTCTCTCTCTCTCTCTCTCTCTCTCTCTCTCTCTCTCTCTCTCTCTCTCTCTCTCTCTCTCTCTCTCTCTCTCTCTCTCTCTCTCTCTCTCTCTCTCTCTCTCTCTCTCTCTCTCTCTCTCTCTCTCTCTCTCTCTCTCTCTCTCTCTCTCTCTCTCTCTCTCTCTCTCTCTCTCTCTCACTGAATGGCTTTGTTTCTTTATTTTGGCTATTTCAGACGACAACGGGATACAACACCTTGATGAAAATATATGTACCTAAAGACTTTATTTGTTTGACAATCTCTGAATTCAAAAGAAAAACATGGATGTCGTGATAGCGGTGGAAGAAACACTCATAATTATATATCATATCTCACGAGTCATAAATATTTGAGATTTTTTCTTTTAGTATCTCAGTCGTGTAGTCATCACTAAGAAAGATTAATGTATGTAGTTTACTATATTTGGACAGCCAAAACATGAGGTGGGGTTTCATTCTGCACTCGATATTAGGCTAGCCCGACTTGCACGGGCTTGGATATGGGGCTACAAATCGTAGACCTGGTAATATAAAATTTTGCAAATCATGCTTGCAGTCACTGGCGGAGCTACCTTAGGGCAAAAGCAGACCATGGTCTACCCAGCCTAGGAGCATTTCTTCTGTTCAACCAGATAGGGATGTAAAACGCCAGCTTAGAGATAATTTTCTTCAGCTTAGAGCATCTCCACTAGGGCCCCCAGGACGCCCCTCAGGCACCTTTTTTTAGCACCGGCGGGTAAAAAACGTCCCAGCCAGGCCCCCAAGACGTCGTTTTGCACCGGATTTTGCAAAAGTTAGCGCCGGCACGCCCACCCCGCACCCAGCCGGCCGGGGGGCATCTGGGGACGCCGGCATTAGCCTTTTGCAGGAGCTGCCCCACTTGTCAGCCTCTCTCTCCCCCTTTCTCTTCTCCAGGCCCACCCACGTGTAGCACACTCCCTCTCTCCTCTCCACGCCCACACTCCCTCTCTCCCCGGCGACTTCTACTCTCCATGTACTACGGGCTGGCGAGGCCGAGCTCGACGTCGGGGCTGGGGCGGGCGAGGCCGGGCGGGCGCTGGCCGGAGTCTGGCGAGGCGGGCCGTGGGCGGAGCAGCAAGGCCAGACAGGCGAGGCCGGGCTGGCGAGGCCGGAGCAGGCAAGGCTGGGGCGGAGGAAGAGCGCGCGTGGCCGGGGCAGAGGTGGAGCGGCGCGGAGCGGCCGGAGGTGGGGCACGCCGACGTGGGTGGCTTCCAGATCTGGCCGTTTTCTCACGTGCGGCGGCAGTTCTTGCCGTGGCTGGACGTCCTGGTTTTACATGTTACTCTTCAGGATTAATCATTGAATTACATTAGGTTAAAGTATAGCACAGACTTGTCACCGTTTGTATGGATTGTGCCTGTCATGGTTGTCGTTGAGTGGGTGTAGGAAGCCTTTCCTAGGTGCTTCAATGGAGCATACTAGGTGAAGGGGATGAGATGGATTGTGGATGGGCATGTTCTTGAATTTTTTTTTTCTGAATCGATTGGTTAACCCAAGCTCTCCCTTGGCACTTATATTTGGGATTGGACATATCAGACATGAGTTGGGGAAATAGAGCATCATCTGTGCTGTAATGTTAAGGTTCTCTGATTCAAAGTCCTATTCTCAGGGGCTGGATTTGTTTGTATTGGATTGCGGTTTGTTGAAGAGGAACGGATAGGCCACATGGTTGGTTAGAAAAGAGCACGGAGGATCTATTCTTGTTCTGGTTGCAGTCATGTGGATCAAGGTGTTGTTCTTGAGCACTAGAGTAATTTGGTTTTCCTGTCAAATCCTAGCTTCCAGGTTCGAATTATATGTGGTTCCAGTTTTGTGGATAAAATGTTGTTCTTGGGTGCCAGATTAATTTGGTTATCATGTTGGCTCCTAGCTTTGAGTTTCTAATTAATATACGAGGAATTGGTGCTTTACTATCAGTTTTTTGTTTGGTTCTCTTGTATTCTGATTCATTGCTTCATGCGTTCGCATGCTGATATGCTTGTCCTTGCTAGGTTGCCTCGCTTGTGGCTCTAGGGTCTATTGTTTTTCTTTGATTCTGATATTTGTTGGCTAATTCTGCTCCATCTTGCTTTTTCAGAACTGTATGTTGTTGGTTGGTCTCTGTTGTTCTTCTTTTATCGTCTTCAGCTGAGACATGCTCTTGACTGAGCGCGGGCCACGGTGATGGTGAGGATGTCGAGCTGTCCGCGGCGTGGTCGTTGCTCCTCCGGACTTGGCAGGAGGAGTGAGGAGGTCGATCCATCCTCGGCTTCGTCGTCGTCGTGCATCCGTCAAGAGATGCTCGCGCGCCGGGAGACGAATCCACATCTGCTCCTGTTCGACTGCTTCCAAATCGAGTGACGCATGCTTCTGCTCGCTATGGAGGCCGCTGCTCTGATCCGCTCCAACTGCCAGCGATGTTCCTCCTCAAGGTCAAGGTTGGTACCCATATTTGCTTCAGTTTGCTCTTCCCCCTCTCACTTACCTTCCCTCTCATGCATGCGCTTGGTTTCTTCCTCACGCAGGCAGGCTGGGTGGGCTCCTCGTCGGCGTCGGCTTTCCCTGCCTGCCACTGCTCTCTGATGGAGCGGACCTTTGGATGCGCCTGTGCCTCTGGTGGTGGGCTAGGTAACTCTCTTTCTTTAATGTGCTCGTGGTCATCTGTATGCACTTCAAGCAGGGGGCAAGCAGCTAGACTGAATACGAATCTCCTTGCAGTGTTTTATTAAAAGAAAAATCATAACAACATTACAAATAGTAAGTTGTTTCTCACTGACAAAACATCAGTTTAATTTGATGGTTCGACACTGATTTGCACTACTTGAGAAATTATTAGGATTTACAAACTAAACTGGACATTATAAACAACAAGCAAAAAAACATGTCATAGAACCACCCCTTGTTGTTCCATGTAGAAAACTGAAACTATAACCATGTACTCCCTCTGTACAGAAATATAAGAGTGTTTAGATCACTACTTGCCCAAGCAACACCAACATAGATATGGGGGAGGAAGAGGAGACCTGGCTGGCACGTTCCGTCTCTCATAAGTGACTGCGATGGGAGGATCATGTCTCCGACATCCTCCTGCAAGCCTGCAACTGCTGCCTGCCCTAGCAACGTAATAAGGCGAGCCTCCCGCCCCACAACTTATGGGAGCAAGAACTAGAGATAAAATATGATAACAAATGTTTACCAATATAATTATGATGTTGCTGGGGCAGTGAAGGTACTGGTGCCCGTGCGACGCATCATTGTTGTAATGGAAAATAGCATAATTTAGACGCCTAATTTGTAGTTGTGCAAGTTGTATCCTTTTTGAGGTGGAGCAACTTTGTGGTCTGCTAATTTAGAGAGACTGGTTGGCCTTCAATTATTTGTGTCGTTGCTTGATCCTACTAGCTCGGTGTGCATTGGTTGTTTAATTGTTTCCTGTTTATACCCCCTACACGCACTAACCTTTTTATCTAGCACTAATGGTATTTATTTTATCACAGGCTGGAACTGCTTTGTTGGATCCTTACCTTTCTTTTGCAGCGACACTGAATGGTTTGGCTGGTCCACAACACAGTCTCAGGTAATCTTGATTTTACATGGTGAATGTTCTATGTTGCATCATGATCAACCTGTGCTTGCCAAATGGATCTCCTTAAACAAATTCTTCCTAATAAATTGCAAAAGTCCTAATGAAGAAAAATTATGTTCGTTCCCTTCTAAAACGATGTATGTACTTATTGGCTTTGCGAGTTCCTCGCAGATTGTGCTTTTCATTCTTATGTAGCAATGCATCACTTCTCTAGGTGAAAAAATGATAGAAACAAATGCTCGGTTTAAATTTGTTAGATCCTTGATTCATTACTAAGGTGTGCAATTTATTTTGGATAGGGATGGATGGTCAAGTTGTATATGGCTTCCACCATGTACGAGATGAAAAGCCATATCTTGCTCAAGGACCAGTTGCAAATAAGGTGCCGAAAGAAATTCTTTAATGGTGTAATATGTAGCGGCTTAATGCTTTAATGTATGTCATTGTTAAGTGATATCTTTATGGAAGCCCATAGTAATTTACTGAAATGTTTTGGTGAGGAGCTTAGCATTCAGAATGTGCTGGTTAGCAACATCTTCATTAGTTAAGTTGTCTTCTATCAGTAGGATATAAGTATGGCAGACTCATAGATCACGTGGTGTTGCACACATATGAAAGAACTCATGCACCCAAGTTGTCCCATATTATTATTATGTGGATCCAGCTGTATACTTGATAGATAAGCTGGATGTGCAAGTTCTCTAGAATATGTAACTTCTGAATAACAAGAAACTGGTTTCAAATGCTCCTTTTCATTTGCTGTATCATAGTTATCGGGTACCTAAGAATTCTATGTCGTGGAAGGTAATGTCAAAATACGTTTTTTTTGTGATGAGCGCAATTAAGAGTGTTAACACAATATTAAAACTAGATTAAACATTAGCTCTAACCAGATGGCAATTTATTTTGTCATATTACAGGGCAGATAAAGAGTGGATGCCCAACTGCTCTGATGTAGGCCGCTCCGAATCAATTATCCGATATATGGCGTCTCTTGAAGGTAACTAAGAAACCGTCGACCCAGTTTTTGTTGTGCCTGCATTATTTGCTATGCCAGAATACTTCCCATTACCCAGTTCTACTTTGGTATTTCCTTCTGCATCGGCTTATTAGATTTCAACCTTACATGTTCATCTTGGAAAATATCTTACATCATAATTTGGTGTCTCCGTTCAGTGCTAATCAATAAAAAAAAATTGTTGTTTCTTGTAATGATGAACATTTTATAGTTGTAGCATAATTAGATGATGATATTGTTAAAGGTTAACTGATTTATGAAAATACTTCCATTATTATTCTGCATATCGCCATTTCTTTTACTATATACACGCTTTAAAAAGTTGGCTAGGTAATTGGTTCACACGTAGTGTGCAGTGACATACCTCATGCAAATATAATCCATGATATTGTCTATTTCTATTGTGTGCTCACATGACCACCGAAAGATTTCACTAATTTATATGCTTAGGCAGATTCACTGGATGATATGCATCATGGACCGTAGGTACTATTTGGTTTAGTTTAATACAATCTCTATACAATCTGTTGATATTAAGGTATAATAACTGAAAACTTCCAGAGGTTAATGGGAAGGCAGAACTGATAAGCATAAGCATAAGCAACTAGAAATGTTCTGTCTGCTTGTGAACAGATAAAGCCAAAAAAGAATGTGCGCTATGAGTATAAAAATAGCACGCCATATGAGTATAAGTAAGAATACTAATGAGCTTTCGCTCATGCTTATGAACTGATCCATCTACTTATATAGAATGATGAGATGTGATCATGCACGTGCATTATCCAATTTCTTACTACTAATTAGATAAGTTCAGCTATAACGGAGTTGGTATCATGCCCTTTTACATTGTGTACATTGTTTGGTGTTCAAGATAAAATCATGCTGTTTTTTTTCTCATTTGAATGTGAATGACATGATGCGTGTTTTTGTGCTCGCTGGTCCTCTTTTGTCCTGACCATTATGAATTTATAGCATTTCATATATACATAATTAATTTTTCCCATTTAGATATCATATGATTTTACTTCTACCAATACTACTATTTATGGTCTCATGCCTCTCTGTCAGGATTCTCAGTGGTCTCATGCCTCTCTGTCAGGATTCTCCCAATTTGAAAGAGGTACACAAACGTTACTTTCTTTGTCAGGGTTTGTCTACATTTATCTTTAAGGCTACAACCTGGAGTCTCATGGGGGTGTGAAGATGATACCTAAGTAATCTAGGGCATTGCTTTGTTAGGGGTTCACTTATGTACAAGAATGGCATGTTCTTTCTTGTGTAATATATCGTGGTTTTTTTCTGCTCAACACCATCTGGACTATGTATCACTGTAACCTGCTTTATGGTTTGGACCTGAGCGCTGGAGCATGGTGCTGGACAGGGAACGAGTCCCTAAGACTGCTCTTTGGAATTCCAATATAGATGAAGATAGAAGTGAAATTTGAGGGCCAACAAATATGTTGTATCGTGGATGTCCCCCTTTACATCATTGTTTTATGAAATGCACTAACGCTCCTGGAAGGTTGTTCTGAGTATATTTGTATATTTTTTACAACAAGTATGATTTGGTGTGAAGTTATCCAATGTCGTGTGATGAACCTTGATGTTTAGTATTGAATCATTAGTAAGTGTTTAGTAATCTGCTTTTTTAGATGTTACCTTTGTAGCGAAGTTGTTTTTGGCATAACTTTAACCTATATTGGGCAGTTGCCTTGCTTTTGCATGGATGTGTTGCAAACTTTGTTTTAGATTAGGACATTGCTCTCTCATGTTCGCCCTCTTGGTACTAAACTGGATGGAAGTGGTTACCTTTCATGGTCTCATGAATGTACTGAACAATCTCACGACGATGTTGAACTCGATGATGTCTTCTATTAGAAATGAATGTTTCTTCTTCTTCTTTTTCCTCTTCTTCTTCTTCCTCTTCTTCTTCTTCTTCTTTATTTTGTTGTCCTATTTCAATACGTGCTTGGTCATATCGGTTGGACTGGCACCCTCGCGCCGAGGCGCGTTGCCGATCTAGTATCCATTGTAGCATCTCAGAGAGTCGGTCCCATGTGCAACTGCAGGAATGTGTGCCATACAGAAACGGACCAATCAGGAGGGAGAGACTTCAAATAATTGCATATGGTCAAGCTAAATCATACACACTCACATGTTAGCAAGATAGCAACTTCATGCTATAGCAGACTAGGAATCTAGGATCAAAGCATATTCTGTAGAAAGAGACTGATAGATATAGTAGTACAGGCCAAGTTGCTTCCTTGCATTTGCCGGTTGAGCTCAGGGCAGACGGGCCAGTGGATCCTGCAGCATTCATCGGTTACACTTCTATTCCATGCCGCGGAGGTATTTGTCTACGTTATAGCCTCGCGTCGTCTCGTGCAGGCGACTTGGGGGCGATTAGGTTTTCCCCCGAGCGCCGCCACCCTCGTTTGCCTCCCCTCGCCGCCGTCGCCGGCGGCCTCCGGCCGGCCCGCGGCGGCGGCGGGACCCCTTCCACCTCCTTCTCCGTCCATCCCCGCGTTTGGTCCCCCTCCCTGCTCGCCCGCCTCGTCCTCGGCAGCGAGAGGCTGCGTGGAGATCGCCACCGCCGGATTCGTCCTGGTGGTCTCCCCGCGGGCTGGGGCCTTGCCTCCTGCCACCGGCCGGCTTGGGGAGCAGGCCTGGCCGTTGCTGGCTGCTTCCCTGTCCGGTGGGCTGCTTTCTCTGCTTGGAGCGGCCAGATCTGGATCATGGTGTTGGGGTGCTTGGAGGGGGTCGGTCTGGGATGGGGCCTTGGAGTGGTGCTCGTTGCGGTGGCTGGAGCGGCCGGCTTCGCGCGAGCTGCTCGTCTCTTCGGAGATGGGTGATTGTGGCTCTTTGGATCTGGGGCGGCGGCCCTTCCGGCGAGACTCCATTGGTTTGGCTGGTGCTCGTTGGTGCTGGCCGTTTTTCCTCGGCCGCGGGGGCAGCGAGGCGGCGGCAGGTGGCGGCTGTGGTGCGGGCGTCTCGGCGGCGCCCGATCCAAATCTGAAGGACTCTGTCTACTTCAACCAGGGCTGCCTCCGATGGTCCTGCTTTGGGCGGCCTTTGTCGCCGGAGTTGTACCTGTTTGGCGGCTGGAGGTGGGAGGTGGCTCCGGAGAAATCCGAGGCCAGCTGTGCTGGTCACGACGGCGGCGATGCCCGAGGGCGCCATACCTTTCTTGTAGGCGTCGTCCAGGTTGCCTCCTTCCCCTCTTCCTTCCACCCAGCTCGTATGCTGGGCGAAAGCCCAAATCCTTGCTGGATCGAGCGGCAGCGGCGCTTCGGGCGTCGTCACCCTTTTGGGGGTGTCGTTCGTGGTGAGCTCCAAGCCCGTACATGCTATTCGCTGGGGCTGCAAATCATAAATCTGAGGATATGAACTTCTACAAATCATCTTAACACTAAACTTTAGAAGGAAAAAAAATGAGGATATCTCTGCTACTTAGATTGCATTTGTACAGGTTGTTTATTTGATTAGGATCACTCCGTTTTTATGGATTAAATCTAGGGCATGGTTTTTTGAAATATTACAGGGACTTTCTTTTTGTTTTGTTTGTAGGAATATTGAGCGACATATTGCCCAGTTGGGATCTGTAGAAGTGCATGCTTTAGCTAATGCAATAAAAAAATCAATCTGATGAAAAAGACTAAGCAATACATTTATACGTCGACATTCTCCTTCATGTGTGGCTCCCTCGGGCCTAAACGTGTACCCAAAATGGGCTGCAATTTAATTACGCCAACTGGATCTTGAATTCAAGACCTCTTAGCTTCAATACCATGTAGAAGTACAAGATCTAGCTAATGCACCGATCTAATGGACAAAACTAGGTAGTAATACATTTATACGTCAACAGGATTGGAGCTAACTAAGCATGGAACGCAAGCTTGCGGACGCCAAAAAGACTGGAAGACAAAGTAAAGCTGCCTTCATGACATAATTACTGCTACTTGTAGTGGTTGTTGATTTTATTAAGACCACTCCCATTTATTACTGCTACCTGCACAAAAATGTCTTGCTGCTTCCGGTGGTTGAAGAAGAAATTGTGTTCGAATCTGCATCCGTCCCACTTCCAAATCCAAAATAGTTAGAGAATAGGACATGGTAGCATTATCCGTCCGAATTTGGTCCGGTTTCACCCCTGGTGCACTACTACATCATTAGCTTGGTACCATAAATGAGGAGACCTATTTAATCCTATGATTCCAGTTCTGATTTAAAAATTGATCATCAGACAGCCAGCCCAATAGAATCATGTTGCACCCTCAATCAATCAATAGCGTATTTTTTTCCTTTCCCAAGAAAAAATATTGTCACTCACAGTCATACACTTGATATGTTTGTCTTCGCTCACAATTATGCATTCATGTTTATTGGACGTTGACAAAGAGTGATATCCATTGAAGGATTTGGAGAGTCTTGACCATGTGCAACTGCAGGAATGCGCAGCCATACAAAAATGGACCAATCTAGTGGGAAAACCTTCAATAATTGCAGGTACATGTACCAGTAATGTTTCCTTCGTTCCGAATTACTTGTCGTATCTAGACATATTTTAGTTTTAGATACATCTATTTTCACAACAAGTACTCCCTCCGTTCCCAAATATTTGTCTTTCTAGCCATCTCAAATGGACTACAACATACGGATGTATGTAGACATGTTTTAGAGTGTAGATTCACTCATTTTGCTCCGTATGTAGTCACTTGTTGAAATCTCTAGGAAGACAATTATTTAGGAACGGAGGGAGTAATTCCGAACGGAAGGAGTACATGTTAGCATACTCAATGTTAATAGTAGACTGGATCAAAGCATGTTCTGCTTGCTCGTACTGTCCTACAAAGAGACTGGGATATAGTAGATGGATGATACGTACATCCTAAATTGCTTCTTTGCATTTCGGCGTTTCTTTCAGTTGAGCACAGGACAGCCGGCCGGTGAGTGATTGCGTACGGCGCATGCATGTCCACTTTCTATTCCCCGCTGACTAGTCCTAAAAAATGTACTCCCTCCGTCCGGAAATATTTGTCAAAGAAATGCATAAAAATAGATGTATCTAGAACTAAAATATGTCTAGATACATCCATTCTTTCGACAAGTATTTCCGGATGGAGGGAATATCAATTTGGGCCCTTTTTATTTCTGTATTATTGGCTATCACCAAGCTAAGGCCCTGTTTGGTTCAGAAGTCCTAGGACTTTTTTTTAGTCCCAACTTATAAGTCTCAAGTCCCTAAAAAGTCCCTACCTGTTTGGTTCCTGGGACTTAACATGTACTAAAAGTCCATATTACAACTATAAGTCCCTATAAGTCCCTCCTTGAAAGTCTTATTTCATAAGTCCTAAATGCCCACTTTAAGTCCCTATAAGTCCCTCCTGTTTGATTTAGATGGGACTTGAAAGGGACTTTTTTAAGTTCCTACACCAATAAGTCCCTATAACCAAACACCCTCTAAATCTCACATGCTCTGTCTTCAGTTTCTCTTATGAAATTGTGATGGTGGTTTTGGTTGTTAGTTCAGCAAGTTGCTTGAAATACTTGAAAATGTGTTTTCGATTACTTCACGACGTTCCGACTTGAGCCTCACCTTGCCAAGTTTCATGTTATTTTCTTCTTGGATGCAAGTCCTGGAGGTCCTACATATCTTGTCAGGGAATTCTTCTAAAGTTGGATTGGTGGTCATGCGGAGTGAAAATCTCATCCTTCAGTTTATTGGATTGGATATGCTGATACGTGCAACTGTGGAAGGCTGTACCCCTCTTGTACTCATTTCATTCCCTTCTATCAATGAAAGGTATGCAAGCTTTACGTATTCACGGAAAAATAGTTATAAACCAACGATGCAACTAAAATACCGACGATACCAAGCTAGGACATGATTTTGAAAATGTTACAACAAGTTTCTTTGTGTTTTCTTTGGAGGAACACCGAAGCTCTCACGAGTAATAGGTTTTGCTGCTTGGCTGGGGTACTACAACGAGATATTGCCCGGCAAGCTTACGGAAAAGGCTGTGTAAGGCAAAGTACAAGGTGTCTTCATGTCACAAATTGCTTGTGCATGTACTGGTTGATTTTATTAAGATAACTCCAGTTTTCTTGCAATGATTCTGACTCTGCATGCTTTCTCTGCAGGGTTAAAGTTTATTTGTCTTATCAATCCTTGCAATTTTGATGAAATACAAACAGTTTTAGCATTGAGTGGAATATCTCTAAATTAAAACTTACTCAACTGAATCGGATAAACATAGGTTTCTGAATGAATGGAATGTCGTAGCACAAACGAATCTACTATAAATGCATATTTGGCTTACACGTTTATGATAATGCAAAAGCTAGAGAGAGAGAGAGAGAGAGAGAGAGAGAGAGAGAGAGAGAGAGAGAGAGAGAGAGAGAGAGAGAGTAACCATAGTTCAACACATGGTGGATAGGACCATGGGATTGATCATGAGATATTGTCATAGTTTTAAATAGCATGCTATAGCGTTTAGAGAGATCGCTGCTAAGAGGCATAGCCTGCCATTTAAAACTATGACAGTATCTCATATGCACCTCGGATTTGCTTTATAGTCGTTCTATTGTGTATTGCTCGCATGTTCTAAAATGTTTGAAACGCTCTCTGCAGACTGACTTTCTATGTGGGGGGAGGCTCAATTGTTTCAACACATTTGAAAAGTTTGTGGATTGTAAGAATTTTTTCGCTTATTTGAAGAGTGTTCATGAATTTGAAAAGAGTTAATGGCTTTTAAGAAAAGGTATGTGAATTAGGAAAAAAGATCGTGGATTTGAAAATACCTCGTGAATTTGAAAAAATTTCATGGATTTTTTAAGTTTACGG
This sequence comes from Aegilops longissima, assembly GCA_021605205.1. Lineage (NCBI taxonomy): Eukaryota > Viridiplantae > Streptophyta > Magnoliopsida > Poales > Poaceae > Aegilops > Aegilops longissima. Next base: position 677,504,566 of record CM038682.1, on the reverse strand, counting down.
ATTCAAAAAGTGTTCGCCAATTTTAAAAACATTCATGGATTTTGAGAAAAAGATTTCCAATTTTAAAAGCATTTGTGGATTAAAAAAAGGTCATGGATTTGAAAGAAACTCAAGAAATTCAAAAAAAAATCATGGATTTTGAAATTTTTTACAAATTTAGAAAAAGTTCATGGATTTTGAGAAAAAGTTCGCAGGTTTGAAAAGGGTTCGTGAATTTGAAAAAGTTCATGTATTTGCAAACAAGTTCACATGGTTGAAAAGTTTTCATGAATTAAAAAAAAGCTTGCAAATTCAGAAAAGACCATGGCCTTGAAAAAGTTTGCAGCTTTGAAAAAAGTTTCACGTGTTCGAGAAAAGTTCAGAACTTTTTTGAAAGAAAACTTAGTTTAAAAAAAATAAAAAACCAAAATATTAAGTGGAAAGAAAATCTAAAAACTCAACAGAAAGAAAAACAGAGAGAACCAAAAAAACGAACACGGAACCTTCCAGAATCTTCACAAAATTGGATCGGGCGGCTCAATCACCGGTCATTTTACATCAGCCGGCCCAACTGCTTAGCTAATGAGCACCGTGTATGGAAACAACACTATTCTGCGCGTTAAGCGCCACATAGGACTCGCACGGTAAGAGACATCTTAATTAGCGCCTTCGGTGTTTCCTATTTGGCGGCCGCGCACCTGCTAAGCAGGCTGACGACCTATAGCGCTCGACATCCCTTTGACTAAAATTATTGATCGTTGACTATCTAAAAAATGTTCACAAAGTAAACAGGTCATCGCAACGAGGCTCGGCGAACACAGTTCAAAAAGAGGTTGTCGTTTAACCAAGGCGCCACAATTGGGGGACAAAAATAGGACGTCGATAACTCCCGACCGTTCGGTCTGGGAGCACTCCGTACCGAACGTTTCGTTCGGAACAGGATGAGCATCGATCGAACTTCTCAGTTCGGAAGGAGAACGCCCCAACCCGAACTCCCCACGCACCGGGCCTGGCCTTGTTCCTGCGAAAAGAAAAACAAAAAATAAAGCCCATATTAAGTTATGACAAGTAAAAAACCCAGTTTTCTATGACTAATAAACACTGGTCTTTTGCACAACAAAATTGCCATGGATTTTTGCCATTCTATAAATTTTTTGCCATCTTCAAGTTTATGTTTTTAAAATGGCACAAAAAAGGAAGAAGTTGCCATGGAAATAAATTAAAAAATGCCATGACTACACAGGTATATTTAAGATGCTACATAGCAAAATTTGTCATGTTCTACAAATGTAATTTTTCCATAATATTTAAATTAAATTGTCATGCTCTTTACAATAAATTTGCCATGGCAACTTAAAATAAAATTTGCAATGGCAACTTAGACTAAAATTTTCCATGTGAAACAAATGTATTTTTGCCATGGCAAAAAATGGAGTTAAATTTGACATGGCAAAAATGGAGTAAAAAATGCCATGCCAAAAAAATGCCATGGAAAAAATGGAGTACTTTTGCCATGGAAATAAATGAAATAATGACATGGCTATACAAGTATATTTGTCGTGCTACATAGTTAAATTTGCCATGTTCTGGAAATGTAAATTTTCCATCATATTTAAAGCAAAATTGCCATGCTTTTTACAATAAATTTGCCATGGCAACTTAAACTAAAAAAAATGCCATGGCAACTTAAACTAAAATTTGCCGTGTGAATAAAAGTATTTTTGCCATGGCAAAAATATGAAGTAAAATTTGCTAAACAAGGGCATGATAGAAGTTGTGGATGTTCTTAACATTCAGAAAATTTGCCATCATCAACTACAATTTTCTTTGCCATGTTTAATTATAAAATTTTCCATGCATCGTAAACTTTATTTGCCATGGCCATTTACTAAAAATTGCCATCGTCTTGTCTAAAAAAAATGTTGCCATGCAAAATACATGAAACTAAAAAATGCCATGATCTGCAAACTAAAATTGCCATGATCAATTTCTAAACTTACCAAGATCAAATAAAAAAAGTTGTGATGGTTAATTAATGAGAAATTGAAACTTGCCATCATCTATGAACCAAAATTTGCCATGGTCAATTACTAAATTTACCATGATCAAATGAAAAATAGAGTTGCCATGGTTAAATTAAGAAATTTGCGATGAACTAAATTTGCCATGGTTATTTGCCAAAAAATTGCCTTCGTCTTGGCAATAAAAGTAAATTCGCCATGTCAAATAAAATATTAAATTGCCATGGCAATAAAAAAAAATTGCGCATATTATGCTCGATCAATGATTGTAGACTTTGTTTTTCTTCAATTGCAAGGCCATATGTACTGAACCAATCAACCAAGCATTCATACAAGGACTCGATGGATCACCCGGACGTCACTGAATCAAAACAGAGATTGTCTCAAACGATTGTTTAGATTTGATTGAATCAGCATGAAAGCAATACCGGACCAGGTGGATTAGTAGCAATAATGAATGTCTGATATGCTTGGCACTCTGTTCTACTACTTGTACTGAATGGCAGTGCAAAAACACAATTGACACAAAAGCATGGCAAAATACTGAAACAACATTGGTGGACTGGATTGATCAATCAGACTCGCGGATTCAACAAAAATCGCAGCGATGAGATGGATGGATGGATGCATCTTGTACCTCGAGCAAGCCCCAAATGGAGGGGTCGACGGCTGACGACGCCGTTGATACACTCGGAGCAGAAGCAGGAGCGGCTGCACCTGAAGACAGAAGCGGGAGCGACCGCCACGGCCACTCGACGTCCTCCATAGCCGCCGGCTCTCCTCAGCGACCGTGTGCGACGACGGGAGCACCCAGCCCTCGGCCCCATCACTAGCCCCTCCCTCTCCTCGAGTGTCGCGGCCGCCTCCATATCTTTCGGCTACATAGCTGCCCGATGCAGCTATCCCACATCCTCGCCGCCGCACTCGCGTGACCCGGCAACGCGACGCCACGAATGGGTCCCCGCCGACCACACTGCCGCGCCAGGATGTGGGTGGCGGGCGCGACCGGCAGCGCCACGCTGCTCGCACTCCCGGACGCGGCATGCGCGCGTGCGTGGTGCCGGACGGTGCTCTCGACGTGCAGGAGGAGCTCCCAATTCGTCGGAACAGCTTCTGCCGGCCGCCGCCTCCTCCCGCAGGGCCGCAACGTGGTGCCCGGCGGGCGTCGCCGTATCGCAGGGACGCAGCCCTCCCGCATCCTCTCCGCCGCACTCGCGCGCCTCCCGCCGCCGCTCCAATCGCCGGAAGGACTCGCCGTTGTGATCGCCGGGAGGATAACGCGAGGCTAGACTTGGGGGAGGAGAAAATCGGCTATTTGCCACTTTCAATACCGGGCTTCGCAAAATTGCCACTCTCAACATTGGTTTCGTAAAAATGCCACCCAGCTTATGTGCACTTTGATTAACATGCCATTTTCCCATTTTCCATTGCTTTTGTTTTTCTTTTCCATTTTCTAGCCCATGAAAGGGCCAAAGTACCCCTGATGTTGTCTACCGCTATCTACACGTATTTGGAATCGATCGTAACGCTTGAAGCGGGCGAGTGGATACTTCCGCCAAGAATATCGTCTGGGCGCATCCCTGATTGCCTGGACGTCTTGCTTCAATTGTTGGACGCTGCCCATTTCTGTCTTCTTGCATTCTCCATCTTCACAACTTGGGCACGCATCCGTCTCCTCCAACACCGCTGCCGCCAACACGCCGGAAGGGAAGGCGAAGCTGCGGCTGGCGAGGCGAGGGTGAGCGAGCACGGCTGCAAGCTGCGGTGGCTCGCGTGAGGCATCCGCGAGGCTGTGCCGGTCCATGCGCACATGGACGAGCACCCCGCGAGCTGCAGCATCGGCAGCAAGCAAGGGCGAGCACCGCGTCGACCTGCGGTTACTCACACGGACATGGTCAAGCTAGGGCGGCGAGCCGCGGTGGTGCGCGCAGCGTGGACTAGCAACGGCGGCGACCTGCGGTTGCTCACACGGGAGTGGTCCTGCTAAGGCGGTGAGCCGCGGTGGCGCGCGCAGGTGTAGGCTAGAAACGGGCGTGGTTCAGCTAAGGCAGAGCATCGCTGGCTCGGGCAAGCATCAACGAAGTACAGCGGCGAGCAACTTGACAAGGATGAGGTAGTCGAGCAATCCCCATCCAACCTGTACACAAACACATCGGATCAGGTTGAAATATCCAAGGGCACTTTGGTCCTTTCTGTTGCCAGGAAAAGAAAAGGAAAAAGAAAAGCAATAGAAACAGGGAAAATGGCATGTTAATCAAAATGCACACCAACTTGGTGGCATTTTTACGAAGTCAATGTTGAGAATGGCAATTTTGCGAAGCCCTGTATTGAAAGTGGCAAATAGCCGATTTTCTCCTTGGGGAGTGGGTGAGGCAGTGCTCGGGGGGAAAGGATAAGGTACCCAGTGCGAGAAAAAAATCGTTCGTGTGAAATCGCCTTCAACCCGAACGAGTGCCTGGGATGACGTGGCAACGGGAGACCATCTAGATTCGTGCAGCGGCTATGAGCACGTTCGGCTCTAGGTCTAGAAAATCCGAATGTTCGGCAGTTATGATCCCGCAAAAATAAGGGGGTGCTCGCCTATAGCACCTGCGCCAGTGGGCCCAGAAAATTGTTCTGAAGTTGGATTGGTGATCATGCTGAGTGAAAAATTGTCATTCTTCAGTTTATTCTACGATGGCGCTCATACGTGTAGCCATGGAAGGTTGCACTTGCATCCCACAGTACCTGGTATACCAGTCCTCAATCAAGCTTTTTTCTAACTCGTCCTTAATCAAACTGATGTTGTTAATAGCAACACTCAGGAAGGTTAGATTACATCGTACTGTACGAACAGTGTAGCTCTTTTTCCTAACGTTAGGGCATCTCCAAAGTGGTACCTCAAAGCTCCCTTAAAAGGCCCGGACAATTTTGCCATCCAATTTAGTCCTCTAAACGTTTGCGGAAGCAACCTTTTTTTTGGGGGGGGGGGGGGGGTGTTGTGGGAGTCTGACACCATGGGGAGGTCTGCTGTCGATTGGACCACATGTCCACATAGCCTACGTGCTTTGTCCTCTAGGTCCGCCTGGCCGATGCCCGGATTTGATGCCTATTTGAAGGAAATGGTAGGATGCCCGGCTCCCATATCCTGTCTGTGGACGCGTCCGGACATGGTTTGCGGAAGAATAGTGTGTCTTTTAGGGGATAACATTGGAGATGCCCTTAGAGCATCTAAAACCGGAGTTGACAAATCCTGACCACTATACGTCCATGGACACGCTCATGGACAGTGACCGGGCACATATCAAAAGTTCGTCTCGACAACTAGCTCCCTCAAACCAAATCCTCAAATCCATACTAGTTTCATGCAATGTGAAATTACATACGTAGTTGAATACACATGTCATCAGACTACCGAAATTTGAGATGTTCTACTAGCTACGACAGTCGAAGAAGTTCATCCATGGCCGCCCTTGCCCCTGCCATCTTCGTCGCGGAAGTAGCGGTCGAAGATGCAAAACGGATCAAGGTAGATCTTCTCACTGTCGAAGCTGTCTGTCGATGTACACAAACCGGGGTGTTTGTTTCCCCCTGACTTGTGCACAGACAAGGGCAGTTGCGGGGGGCAGCTAGGTCCTGCCGGGCACCACAAGGCCCGAAGTAAGGTGATGCCTAAACAGATGACCAAGTCAACAACTAGTTCAAAGGTTCTCAGAGGAGTCTCCCTTGCTGGCCAGGCGAGGCCAACATGGCCGGAACTACGACTAGGATCGAGACCGAGCCGCGCCAAGGTCAAGGAACAACCACAAGACGAAGGCCCGACAAGGTCAAGGAACAGCCACAAGACGAAGGCCCGGCAAACCCCTTTGACATGGGCTCCCCGCCAACACCAGCGCTCCGCCTCTCTGGCCAGCTGGTCGTTATCGAGCCCACAGGTGCTTAGGTGGACATAACCCACGCGTGTCAGCTTGCTGGAGGGATAAATCACCTTTATCGACACCCGTCCTGATGGTGTGTCACGATAATAAGAGGTAGTTAAACAAGCGGTGGGAGAACCTTGCCGGGGCTGCCTCTCCATGGGACACCTAATGATGCATTTAATGCTCTTTGTCTTAACTGGGAGAGTTAGGTGTGATCGCTAAGTTCTAGTCTAATCACCATTGTAATGACCTTTTTGCCACTGTGGTAACCCCCTTGAGCTATAAAAGGAGGGCCAGGGCAACATTAGAAGGGGTTCGAATCTTAGCGACCCTCACGCATAGGTATTCGTGCAGCTGCTCTCTTCCCACCACTTGCGGGGGGCATGACACGAGTCGCCTGGCTTTGCTCCCTTGCGAGGGCACACGTCGCCCTCCTTCGTCGCAGGCACGGAGGGTTTCCTCATTGATGTCCAAGCCGGCGTGCGACTCTGTCGGATCCACCTCGAGGGTTGCCTCCACCTCAAAGACTTCCTTCGCCGTGAAGGGTTTCCTCGGTGACTGGACACGCCTCGCCTAGTGGATGGTTTGGCAGTAAACCGTGACGATGTTGACCTCCGTTTAGGAGGCCGATGCCGCGGGGACGATGTCCACCTAAGGGGCTCCACCGCCACCACCCTGGGGTTGCGCCGCCAAGCAATGGTGACCGCATCAGGTGAGGCCGAGGTGACGCGCCTAGAGCCACCATCACTGACGGATTCAAGCGCTATTTGAGCGAACACAATGGATTCCTGCCGGATCAAGACTGACCGCGGCCGGGTGCACTCCTCCTGAGACCAGCGGAGAGCCAAGTGGACGACCATCTCCTCTTTGTCCCCGCATGGGACGAGGTCCCTGTCCACGCATCCGTACATCTGGGAGTCGGATCACTATCCACCTCGAGGGCTGCCTCCGCCTCGAAGACTTCCTTCGTCGTGAAGGGTTTCCTCGGTGACTGGACACGCCTCGCCTCGTGGCTAGTTTGGCAGAAAACCATGACGACGTTGACCTCCGTTTAGGAGGCCGCCGCTGGGGAGACGTGGCACCACCTAAGGGGCTCCACCGCCACCCCGGGGTTGCGCCGCTAGGCAGTGGTGACCGCATCCGGTGAGGCCGAGGTGATGCGCCTAGAGCCACCAACACTGACGGATTCAAGCGCCATTTGAGCGAACACAATGGATTCCTGCCGGATCGAGACTGACCATAGTTGGGTGCACTCCTCCTAAGATGAGCGGAGAGCCAAGTGGACGACCATCTCCTCCTCGTCCCCGCATGGGACGAGGTCCTAGTCCGCAGATCCAGACATCTCGGAGTCGGATCACTACCTGCCATGCCGGATAAGTCCAGAATTCGCCGTGGAGGAGCTAGGGGACGAAGGGAGTGAAGTGGAGTGGCTAGAATTTGGTCCTGAGTGAGGAAAGGGATGAATATATGTGGGGTTGAAATGGGCCATAATAGGCCGACACCGGCGCGGCAGGCATGGTCGGGCGTCCCCATATCCGCCCCACATATGGGCTGGACGTCCCCATATACGCCCCACATATGGGCTGGACGTCCCCATATACGCCCCACATATGGGCTGGATATGGGGTTTGCCGGTCAACCCGGATGTTTGGGCTGTGTTTGGGGTGGCCAGTTGGGTGCCTTTTTTCTGTCCGCCCAGTGTCCAAACAGGCTGCCCTGGCGTTTGAGGTGGATAAGAGTCATCCGGTTGTAGATACTCTTACATTCCAACAAACAAGCACATTAAAAAAGTTTACACTTTTAAATAAAAATATATACTAAAAAGTTTTTTCAAATCCATAACTATTTAGGTTGATCATACGAGTTTTCATTGAGTTTGTCTTGAAAAATATTTTCATAGTTTGTTTGTAATAGAGTGAGCAAGCAGCAAGCTCTAGGTTACTTGGCGGGAAGCCTTAATTTACATGTTCACAACGGGCACAACAGCTGAATCACCTCTTTCTAAACCTAGCGTGGACGTCGTCGGAGTCGTCGCTTCCGCATCGGTCACCCAGCCGCCAGGCGGGGGGGGGGGGGAGCATGAGACATTCCGAATGAAACGAGGGTCACATTTTTCTTTTTGAGAAAAAGAAAACGAGGGTCACATAGTCATGTTGGCTTCTCGCGTAGGGGAGGCGGAAGTGGATCCTCTAACATCCTGAAGGGATGTCACGAAGCTACAGTGACATGTGTATGTAAAACGAAGGAGGGATGTCACGAGCTACAGTGAAATACTGTAGCAATCACTGTGCGGATTTACTGTAGCATGTACAAAAAAATTAAAATAATAATTGTATTACACCATAATTTTGCTTGTATGTAATTTTTGTAAATGTATACAGTAGATTTGTAATTTGCAAATTAATTATAATCATTATAGGCTTAACCATATGGATGTGAAGAAGGGATGTCACGGTTACTGTAGCTTACGTGACATCCCCACTAGTAGAAAATAGGGCAATGGTCAGGCCGGCCAGCCCATTAGTCCGGTTCAATCGAACCGGGACCAATGGGGCATTGACCCGTTTGTGAGCCGGGGCTGGCCGGGCCACGTGGGCTATTGGTCCGGTTCGTCTGGACCTTTTGGTCCCGGTTGGTGGGACGAACGGGACCAATGGGCCTCGCTCTGCCCACCACCATTGGTCCCGGTTGGTGGGACGAACGGGACCAACGCTGCCCTTTAGTCCCGGTTCAAGTCAACAACCGGGACCAATTAGTTTCCTATATATACCCCACGCCATGAGCAGAGCACTCCCAGTGCTCTGTTTTTGTGTAGGCGAGGGAGAGCTTTAATGGTGCTCTAGCTCACCTCCTATGCACACGAGGTGTTCGATGGAATGCCCGAGCCACACTACTTAAGCTTTCTCCTCTCAAGCTCGACCTCCAAGCTCCATTTTCCTTAATATTTGTCTAGGTTTAGCGGTCCGTCACGTCCGTCCCGTCTTCACCGCCGTCGATCGCTCTGCGGCCGATCTCGTCGCCGCACCACCGTGGTCGCCTCTTGTTCTTATCTTATCTTCTTTCGAAAGGAAAAAATTCTTACTTGTATGTTTATATAGATACTTGTATAATTTTCTTACTTTTATTATTGCATCTTATATAGTGCGATGGTTTTGGTATCCGCCTGCTGGCCCTCGTCCATCTATGATTCGGATGTGGTATATATTATCTTTTCATAACTACTGGTTCATTTAATGTTTATGACAATTATGCCGACCAACGTGACATAGATTTTATTTATCTAGGAGGTTGTTGAACCGGAAATTCCAACCGACCCTATTGTCGAGAGGTTAAATTTAGTTGAAGAAGAAAACAATTTGTTGAAGGAAAAAATTAGAAAAATTGAGGAAGAGAAGATGATATTGGAGTTGCATGTTGCGGATGTCGTCGATGATCACAAGATCAAGATGGATGCAATGCGCTTGAAGATTAGAAAGATTAGAAAATATGCCATTCATACCGAGGCTTGGTATCATTATGCCGTTGGATCAGTTGTTACATTGGTTGCGATTATGATCGCATTTGTTTTCACATTGAAATGTTTTACATAGTTTCAGTGTATGGTTTAATTAATTTAGATGCTCTGCAGAGCTTTATGTTGTTAGATGAGAACTATGTATGTACTTTGGTTTTAATGTGATGATGAACTTCTATTAATTTGGTCACTTAATTATCTATTCATGATGTTCTGAATGATTTTTGACACACTTAATTATATATAATGCACGCAGATGAACCGGGAATGGATGTACGGTTCAAGACACACCTCCGAGTACATTAAGGGCGTGCATGATTTTCTCAAGTGGCTGAGGCAAACAAGCAGAATGGTTTTATGTGTTGTCCATGCCCTATATGTGGGAATCTGAAGTCTTACTCGACCGGAAAATCCTCCACACCCACCGCTTTACAAGGGTTTCATGCCACACTATAATGTTTGGACGAGGCACGGAGAAATAGGGGTTATGATGGAAGATGGCGAAGAAGAAGAGTACGATGACAACTATGTGCCCCTGAATACGGTGATGCTCTTGAACATCAAGAGGAACCGACGATGTGCACGATGATCTTTCAGAACGGCTAAGCTGCTGAAGATCAAGAGGAACCGACGATGTGCCCGATGATGATGATCTCCGCAGGTCATTGTCGATGCAAGGACGCAATGCGAAAGTCAAAAGGAGAAGCTGAAGTTCGATCGCATGTTAGAGGACCACAAAAAGGGTTGTACCCTAATTGCGAAGATGGCAACACAAAGCTCGGCACCGCATCGAATTGCTGCGGTGGAAGGCAGAGAATGCTATGCGACAAAGGATTTGAGAAGCTACTGAAAATATTGAAGAAGAAGCTTCCAAAGGATAACGAATTGCCCGACAAGACATACGCAGCAAATAAGGTCGATGCCCTCTAGGATTGGAGGTGCGAAGATACATGCATGCCCTAATGATCTGCATCCTCTACATGCGGTGCGTACAAGGATCTCAACGCATGCCCGGTATGCGGTGCATTACGGTATAAGATCGACGAGATGACCACGGTGATGTTGACGGCGAGCCCCTAGGAAGAGGGTTCTGCGAAGGTGATGTGGTATGCTCCTATAATACCACGGTTGAAACGTCTGTTCAGAAACGAAGAGCATGCCAAGTTGATGCGATGGCACAGTGAGGACCGTAAGAAAGACGGGAAGTTGAGAGCACCCGCTGACGGGTCGTAGTGGAGAAAAATTGAGAGAAAGTACTGGGATAACTTTGCAAGTGAGCCAAGGAACGTATGGTTTGCTTTAAGCGCGGATGACATTAATCCTTTCGGGGAGCAGAGCAGCAATCACAGCACCTGGCCCGTGACTCTATGTATGTATAACCTTCCTCCTTCTCATCCAAGGCCCTAAGCAACCCGACAACGACATTGATGTGTACCTAAGGCCATTAGTTGAAGAACTTTTACAGTTGTGGAATGGAAACGGTGCACGTACGTGGGATGAGCACAAACAGGAGGAATTTAACCTAAAGGCGTTGCTGTTCGTGACCATCAACGATTGGCCCGCCTCAAGTAACCTTCGTGACAGACAAACAAGGGATACCACGATGCACGCACTGCTTACTTGACACCGATAGTATATACCGGCAAGCTGCGGGAAGAATGTGTACTGGCCATCGTCGATTTCTTCCGACCAACCATCACCGCCGAAAGAAAGGCAAGCATTTCAAAGGCGAGGCGAGATCACCGGAAGAAGCCCGCCATGCGTCTCGGTGATCACGTACTTGCTATGGTCAATGATTTACACGTAATATTTGGAAAGGGTCCGGCGGACTAGCTGTCCCGAATGACGCTAAGAATCACGCACCCATGTGGAAGAAGAAATCTATATTTTGGGACCTACCCTCATCGAAAGACCTAGAGGTCCGCTCTTCGATCGACGTGATGCACGTGACGAAGAACCTTTGCGTGAACCTGCTAGGCTTCTTGGGCGTGTATGGGAAGACAAAAGATACACCGAGGCACGGAGGACCTGCAACGCTTGCACGAAAAAGAGGGCATATGCCTCCGAAGCGATATAAAGGTCCCGCCACCACGCTCTTACGAAAGAAGAGAAAGAAATCTTCTTTGAATGCCTGCTCAAGATGAAGGTCCCGACCGCTTCTCGTCGAATATAAAGGGAATAATAAATATGCGGAGAAAAGTTCCGAACCTAAAGTCTCATGACTTCCACGTGATTATGAGGCAACCGCTTCGGTTGCATTGAGGGGCTTCTACCGAAAACGTCCGATTAGCCATTGTGAAGCTATGTGCATTCCTCAATGCAATCTCTCGAAGGTGATCGATCCGAAATCATACCAAGGCTAAGGAGTGATGTGGTGCAATGTCTTGTCGGTTTGAGCTGGTGTTCCCACCATCCTTCTTCAATATCATGACGCACGTCCTAGTTCATCTAGTCGACGAGGCTGTCATTACGGGCCCCGATTTCTACACAATATGTACCCCTTTGAGAGGTTCATGGGATTCCTAAAGAAATATGTCCGTAACCGCACTAGGCCAGAAGGAAGCATCTCCATGGGCCATCAAACAGAGGATGTCATTGGGTTTTGTGTTGACTTCATTCCTGGCCTTAAGAAGATAGGTCTCCCTAAATCGCGGTATGAGGGGAGACTGACTTGAAAAGACACGCTTGGAAGGGACTCAATAATATGCAGGGACGGATATTCTTGGTCTCAAGCACACTACAGCTTCTGAGAACTCTACCTTGGTGACCCCTTATGTCGATGAACACAAGAACAGTCTGCGCTCCAAACACCCAGAGCAGTGCGACGACTGGATTACATGTGAACACATCAGGACTTTCAGCAGTTGGTTGGAAGCACGTATCAAAGTTGAGCTCGGATGAAAAGTTTGGGATCATAGAAATCGCGCCCGACGGCGAACCGATTGAACCCATGCGGACAAGGTAGGCATTTTTGCTCGGTCTGGGGTTCTTGTTAGGGACAAGATCCCGATCAGCATCCATCAATGGTATAAGCTTAAGGAGGAAGACCACGAGGTGTCTTATGTCAATGATATGCGTAAAGAAGATCTTTGGACCGAGTGAAGGCAAATTTCACCCTACCGCCAGAGGAGGATCCGGAGAAGCAGTTAAAGAGCAATTAATCAAGTCTTGTGCTCTTAAGAAGATGGCAACCCTAATGAGGAGGTGGAGGAAAGAGCTGAACCAGTTTGTCGAGAAAGATAAGACACCAGAATTCATCGGCAAATATGAGAAGATCAAAGATCATCGCCCGCATTTGTGGCCCACAAGACATCGGAAAAGAGTAAGAAGATGTCGGCGACAAACAAGCAAAATGCTGCGAAGAAGAAGCTTCACCATCGCACGGGTCGTGGCTACCTCAAAGCCCGCCTAAGTGGTCCAAGGCTGAGCATGATCTCGCTTGAAAAAGGGATGGAACCAGAGACAATGTAATCGCTGCACCGCTGCGGACTTGGTTCTTCGGGTGGCGGAACCTTGGACCTCATAATGAGGAAGTGCTAGTGGACGGACGAGCAAGCGCAAATACCGGTCAGAAGCTTCGACACTATATCGATGCTGGCGCAGCGAGGACGTTCCTTCCAAACAGGAGAAGGACGAGCTCACAATGGCCCTTGGGAATCCCGAGCACCCGGACGGACACGAGGCACGCCAGCTTCCTTTCGTGGAAGGTTGGTTTTCCGGACGCAGGGGTTACAAAACCCACGAGAGGAGGAAGAAAGCGGAGCAGACCAACTGCAGCGCCTGCACGAAAGGGTAATGGGGCTAGAGGAACGAGAAGTGGAACGAGAAGCAGCAGATCGCAACAAACAACCCGCCGAAGCTTCCCCAAGCTACCCCGCCATCTCAGCGGAGAAAGCGTGGCTTCCACCGAGCTGCTTCACCGGAGCATGTTTTGACGGCTCTCGCCGGCTATCCCGTGGATGGTATCACGAGTCTCAAAGTTGCCACATTATGGCGCGATGGATGACTTTGAAGGTCAAGGCGGCTGTTGGCCAAGTTTATCGATGGACCGGCACAACTTATCACTGCCGGCCGATTCCGAAGGATATGCTAAGGTGATGGTGGATGAAATAACGGAGGATTTGAGGACCGCCCGCTTGACCACCCCTTGGTGAAGGGAGACTAGGCTGGGTTCTGCTCAAGACTCCATGCCTATGGCGGAAGGAGCTCATCAACCTTTCGAGCTGGACGCCTCCGTCTCCTCCTCCTCCTCCCGTGAGTCAGGCACTCCGCCTCCACCGCCTCCTCCTCCCGCGAGTGACGATCAGGGCACGTGTGGCGGCACTCCGCCTCCTTCTCCGGTGCGTGGCGGCACTCCGCCTCCTTCTCCGCCTGCGCCAGCGTGCCCGAGCAGCCAGCCTCCTCCTTCTCCGCCTCGTCGGCAAGGGCGGAAGAGACCCGCCGCCGCTCCGGCTGCTCGTGGCTGTCGTAGTCCTTCTCCTCCGCCTTGTAAGAAAGCAAAAGAAGACATTCGCTCTGTCTGCTCTGCCGGCGTCTAGCAGTACAACCAAAGGTGGGAGGAAATACAGATACGGTCCTTCTCTGAAGACTCCAGAGAAGTTACCGTACGAGAGGACCAAGGAGGAAAACGCGAAGATCGCGCAGATCAAGTGGATGACTGGTTTGCAGGGTTGAAAGCAAAGAGACGCCCACCTCCGGAGGAGAAGGTAGATCCGTGAAAGCGAAGCACACTCTGGCTGCCCCGAGGAAACCGGCAAAGTCTCCGCCGAGAACCAACTATGAGCGACATCTGAGCAGACATATCTCCAAGCGGAGCGGTCGGGAAATCTTGTCGGACATCAAAGAGCAAAAGAACGAGCAGCTAAGAAAAAATTGACCAGCTCGGCGAACAAGCAAACCAATCGTGCCCCCGCTCAATGTGTCTAGCGGCAACATCGTCGCTAATGTTCCGGGATGGTGGCGGTTATGGCAATCTACAAGATTACGCTCGACGATGCACTTCCTGAATACATGAAGGTGGACGAACACGATTCTGAGTACGGGAAGCCTCTCGTCAAAGATGAAAAATCTCTAACAACGATGATGCGAAGATTCCATACTTGGTACATGAAAACCCGCAGAGAGTCTGGGGGGACGAATTGTTTGTATCTGAACATTAAAGAGGAGCACGACCTCGTTGGAACTGATCTGTTGTGTGTTCCATTTGAGGAGTTCTTCGCGTTCTTCAATCAAAAGGCTATCGATAAATTAACGGTCTTTTGCTACTGCCTGTAAGTACTATTTCTGTCATTAAGTCTCTATATATAGCTCGGCTCTTTCATTGCATGTATTTATAATTAATTATCCTCAATATATTATGCAGATTGAAGATCGTCGAGTGCAAAAAAAAAATGAAATCTATGATATTGGGTTCATTAACACAAATATCATAGATGTATTTCTGGTTGAGAAGCACGTCAAAGAGGCCGAGGACAACTTGCTACAATCGTTGATGAAAAATCAAAACAAAGATACCATACTCTTTCCTTATAACGGCAAGTGAGTGTTACTGATCGTTTGCATATTCGGTTTCCCTTATTACTCGAGTGAGGTTATAGTAATGTAATTGATGAGTTATGCATGTGTGCGCATGTTCCACTATATTCTTCTGGAGATTAAGCTTGAGCGTGGACTAGTAACCGTCTTAGACTCGAGACGGAAAGATCCCAGCACCTATGCGGACATGACTGAAATGCTCAGCAAGTAAGTTCAATTAACCGATCATTATCGCACCATAGCGGCAACTTTTTGTTCATTTCCTGATATCTCAAGTAATAATAATAATTTTCTTTGTCTTGCAGGGTTTGAAACAGTTCACCGCAAAAGCTCCGGGACTGCCGAAGGAGCTGCGATATATATACCCGAAAGTAAGTACTACTGGCTAGCTAGTTGTGCGCATCTCCCGTTGATTCTATAGCTATACTTTCATCAATGCCATTTATAATGCTTCATTATCAGTTTGATTGACCTCTATTTCTCGTAAAGTGCTTGTGGCAGGAACAAGGGAATGATTTCTGTGGATACTACGTGTGCGAGTTCATCTACAACGCGACTTTGAAAAACAAGCGGGGCTACTCTCCAAGACAATATGAAGTGCGTAAGCAATTAATAATATTCACAATTTCATTTTATTACACCATCATTTCTGTTGAGTTTCATTCATATATATGTATTAATTAACCCCCTTCTTCAAATTAGACGTAGCAGATGCGGAATGAACTCCTAGAACCAGATCACATTAAAGCAATTCAAGAGGAATTGGCGGGATTCTTTCTTGACCACATCATCAATAAAGCCGGAGAATACCATGTGGAAGTTGATTTCAAATGCTAGGGGACTGTAATTGAGAGATCTTATATATTGTACATGTATGTAGCCAGTAGCATCGGACGTACATTATACGAAAACTTTTTTTAAATTGTTCGACCAATCTCTCGGAGAAGGAGAGGTCGATCGATCATTTCTCTCGGTATGCATGACGAACTTCTGTACTCGATGGTTCCCTTCATTTTCTTACTAGCTAGCGTGTCGAGGGCTATATGTATATAGTACGTAGCGTCGACCAAGCACGGACATAAGAGAGGACACTTCTCTTTATTAATTAGCTAGCTAACACAATATATGAAACACCTAAATTAACCCCCAAAACTCCCAACCCCCCCCCCCCCTTTAAAAAAAAACAAAAACCCCAGCAACTGGGCGTGGATGCCTTTTGGTCCCGATTGGTGCCACCAACCGGGACCAAAGGCCCCCCTGCTTGGGCTCGGCGCACCGGCCACGTGGAGGACCATCTGTCCCGGTTCGTGTTAGAACCGGGACTAAAGGGGGGAGGTATTAGTAACGACCCATTAGTCCCGATTCATGAACCGGGACTAAAGGCCCTTACGAACCGGGACTAATAGGTATTTTTCTACTAGTGCCCTTCAGGATGTTAGAGGATTCGCTTTCAGGGGAGGCTGCTACATGCCTATTAGGTCCAATTTAACGTGAGACACTAAAAAAGTGACCGGGGCAGCAGCTCAATATGGTTAGCGATCGTTAATAGAGAGCCAAGCCAGATTACATGAAATTCACACCTAATCTGACGGACAAACATGCTCAAAAGCGAGGATCGAATGGCCAGGGGCTTTAATGGGCTGAGAGGGCAGGGAAGGTGCTCGGTCTTAATGTATCTAAAAATGTACATTAATTTAGTACTCCCTCCGTAAAGAAAATATAAGAGCGTTTAAATTACTAAGTAGTGATTTAAACGCTCTTATATTTTTTCTTAGTGATTTAAATGCTTTTATATTTTTTACAGAGGGCAGTAGTGCAGCCTCAAGGCACCATGCTTAATGCGAAAACCAAAGCAAAAATCCGATCGTAATACAACTTGAATAACTTAGTTCTTTTGCGATGTAAAGAACTTCAGGAATAGGTAAAGAAACCAACATGGAATCCAGGTCCGCAGGGCAACAAACCACATTCTTTTGGACATCGAGTTGTATACATCAACTATCTATATATATTCAGTTCGTGCATCGAGGATGGTGTCGCTAGAAGGTGGGGATGAGCGATGAATGTTGGCGGCACTAGCTGGTGAAGGAGGCGCGATGAGATGGTGAAGGAAGCGCCATGTGTTGGTTGAGGCGACCAACAAGGAAGAATTGATAGGGCAAGAGGCTGTGGTATTGGAACAAGAAATAGTGCGCGCTACGGAGTAATGCTTTGCTGATGTATATTTGATAATTTTGGACCAATATGACTTTTGTAGGAGTTTGATTGCTAATAATTTTTTACAGGAGCGTGACTGCCGAGCTTAGTTGTGCTTAATTAACATCAATATTGCTACTGGACCGACCAGCAAGAACAATTATTAAATAATGATATATATATCATATATAGATGAACTCAGTTGTGCTTACATTGCTACAGGACCAACAAGTATAGGTTCTTAAAAACGAAGGCAAATTTGACGAAAGAGGAAATTAAACAAGGGAGTGGATAACAATGTAAAATTTATTCTTCAGCAAACACATACTAAGCACAACGGGGTGATCTTCTAGCTCATCAGGGGCCACAGGGTGCGGCGTCTAAAGTCAGCTGCCATATGGCGTTGTCTGTGTCTGATGACCCGGAGTAGATCCCGAGTTCCCGACCTCCTTTCCGACTTTTATGCCGCCGTCCAGGCCGTTGAGGTGAAAATCTGTCTTCTTGTTGTTCTTGGTGACAAACAATTTGGGACCATTCGGTTTGGAAAAAATCAAAACGTAGGAACTAAAAATAGTATAAAAATTTGATAGTTGGATGATATTTGCCATCCTAAGGAATTGACTTGCCTCGTTCCTATATGCAAAATGAGTTTTAAGTGGATGTGTAATTTTCTTCAAAAACATAGAAAATGAGTAGTATTTCTATGGAATTCATCTACGCATTTTCTACAAACCGAATGCATATATAGGAAATTTTCCTCCGAAATCTTTGTTCTTATATTTTTTCTAAAAAATCCTCCAAACAAAATGAGGCCTTTGTAAAAGCTTTCGGTACGTGTGGGACCCTTCGACGTGGGCTGCACCGGCGTCCACAGCTCCTCGCGTGCTGCCAGTTGTGTATCCTCTCCCAATCCCACGCGTTGCTAGGCGGGCCTGTACAGTTCCACCTGGGTTTTTTTTGTAAGTGTTTCATCAGGCAGTCGTCACTTGGTCAGGCAAGATGTTAATCAAACAACATTTAATACGTATACTAATAGTATTGCTAGGAGTAAATACTATTCCCCCGTCTCATAATACTACATATCTCTCAGTTTACAGGGCACGCACCACCAGATCGGCTCCACGCCATTGCCGGTCTGGGCGGATCTGAGCCAGCCTCGAAGCAACCGGCCACACCACCCAGACCCGCGCGCACCACGACCACCATCCGGGAGGACGGACCCACGCTACCCTCGGCCCGTGACGCGATAGGAGAACGCCTAACAGATCTTGCCGATGCCCAGCCGCCGCCGCCACAGCCACCTCCACGCGCACCACCACCCACCGCGCCGCCCGATGCCCAGCAATGCCCGCCACCGCAGCAGAGCGCCGCCACGCTACGCCGCCGTCGACAGCGCAACGCCTAGGCCGGAGGAAGCAACCACGCGCCGGCTCCCACCTACGAGGGATCGAGATTTCCCGATCGCCCGGCTCGTGGCTTTACTGGCCGAGCCCGTGGTGGCGGCGGGGAGGGAGGAGGAGGTCGAGGGGTGGCGGCAGCCTAGGGTTTCCTCCGGCCGCCCGTGGTGGGGACACGGAGGAGAGGAGGGTCGGGGCGACATCGAAGGAGATCCTTTTAATTAGGATGAACAATTTGGAGGCCGTCAACGTCTTTGCATTCACCAATGAGAAGTGCTTAAGCTCAAACTTTCCGTCGAAGGAGGAGTCGGTGTACACACACACACACACACACACACACACACACACACACACACACACACACACACACACACACACATATATATACATACATACATACATAAACACTATTCTGATCACGGGATGAGAATAATATTCTGATCACAACCTGACCTGCCCCGTTAGTAGTACGTTGAACTTCCCTGTGAACTAGGTTGAACTTCCGCCGACATTGCCCAAATGGGGCATGCGATATACCGTTGGAAAGGTATGGATACCAGTATCATGACCCAACTTAAATTTTTGGCAAAATGTAAGCGGTTTAAGTGCAGTTTTGAAAACTGTTTTTTTCTTCACACAAAAAACGTGAATCGTATTTTCAATCACATTTCTAAACGTTTATCGAAATGAGGCATATAATATGGCGTTGGAAAGCTGCTGCAAAACCGCTACTTCCACATGTTGAAAGTTTTCTCTAATTCTCTATGGTTAAACAGTAATTTGAAAAAACGTAAAATTTCACAAACCGAACAGCCGAGTTCGTATTTTCAACGTCATTTCTAAACGGCTAATCCAATTGAGGCATATGATATCGCGTTGGAAAGCGTATGAAAGTGCGCTACTCTTTCAGTTTGGAAGTTTTTTCTAATTTTGAACGATTTAAAAGTAATTTAGAAAACGATACAAGTCCTACCGAGTTCGTATTTTCGAGCTAATTTTTTAACCGTGCGTCCGAATGCAGCAAATGATATGGCGTTGGAAAGGTTGAATAAATGTGAAACTTTTTGGTATGTATTATTTCTCCCAACTATTTACCGTTTTAAGTCAGTTTCGAAAATGGCAGAAAACGTATTTTCTCCGTATTTTCTACAAACTTTATCGGAATGGTGCAAATAATATACCGCTGAAAAGCTACGAAAAATGTGAAATTTTTTCATGGTGACACTTTTCTCTGATTCCTAGTCGTTTTCAAGTAATTTCAAAAACGGATCATTCGTTCTGCCTTTATCGCGAAACAGATTCGCCAAAAATGCATCGAGTGAAGTACCTGAACTTCTCGGTATGAAACCTTGAACTTCACTTTGTTTTTCACATGCTTTTTTTTCTCGTATATCTCTATCCACTGCTCCTAGCTCTCCATCCGCTCACCGGAATTGAGCAAGTGATATACCGATGGAAAGCTGCTGTAAACACGTAATTTTCCCGTGTTGATCATTTTTTCATACTCGCAATGATTTTAAAAGTTTTTTATCTGAAATTCATTCAGCATAGTAGTTGAACTTCATGCTGTTTTCACGTTGAACTTCTGTGACGTATTTTTGTTTGTACACGCGTCTGAACTTCTCTCTGTACGAACCCGACCTTCGGGCTATCTTTGCAGCTGTGGCTTCCCCCGTGAGTTATTCTGGTTAATAGTGTTCTACATAATGTTAGTGTAATCTAGAAAGGTTTTTAGCAACTAAATACCGGTTTTAAATAAAAATCTCGCTCGCTGGCGGATTTTGCTCTCGGGTCATTATGAAATTGCGTTTTTGCAATTTTACTGCCTGATTTGTTCAACCTGAACTTCCCCTAGTGCTAGGTTGAACTTCCGTCAATATTGCCCAAATGGGGCTTATGATATACCGTTGGAAAGCTATGGACACCAGTATCATGACCCAACATAAAATTTTGGCAAAATGTAAGTTGTTTAAGAGCAGTTTTAAAAACCATTTTTTCTTCATACAAAAAAAGTGAGTCGTATTTTTTATCGCATTTCTAAACCGTATATCGGAACGAGGCAAATAATATGGCGTTGGAAAGCTGCTGTAAAACCGCTCCTTCTACATGCTGAAAGATTTTTCTAATTCCCTATGGTTAAAGAGTAATGTGAAAAATCGTAAAATTTCGCAAGCCGAACAACTGAGTTCGTATTTTTGATGCCATTTCTGAACGCCTAATCCAATTGAGACAAATGATATGGCGTTGGAAAGCTTATGAAAATGCTTTTTTTTCTCATGTTGAATTTTTTTTATAATTTTGAATGGTTTAATAGTAATTTAGAAAACGGTACAAGATCTACCAAGTTTGTATTTTCGATCTATTTTTTTAATCATACGTCCGAATGTAGCAAATGATATGGCGTTGGAAAGCCTGAACAAATGCAAAACGTTTTGGTATATATTGTTTCTCCAAATTCATTACGGTTTTACGTTGATTTTGAAAATGGCTAAAAATGTATTTTTGTCGTAATTTCTACAAACTACATCAGAACGGGGCAAATAATATACTGTTGAAAAGCTACAAAAAATGCGAAACTTTTTCATGTTGATGGGTTTCTCTAAATCCCAGCCATTTTCAAGTAATTTCAGAAACGGGGAGATCACTCGTTCTGCCTTTATCGCGAAACAGATTCGTCGAAAATACATCGCGTGAAGTACGTGAACTTCTGTGGCAGTTCTGCTTGAACTTCACTCTGTTTTTCACGTGCGTTTTTTAGCTGGCAACTCTCCATCCACTCACCGAAATTGAGCAAGTGATATACTGATGGAAAGCTGCTGTAAACACACAACTTTTCCGTGTTGATCATTTTTTCATAATCGTGACGGTTTTAAAAGTTTTTCATCTGAAATTCATTCAGTGTAGTAATTCAACTTCCTGTTTTTTTCACGTTGAACTTCTTGCTATTTTCACTCTGACGTATTTTTAATAACGAGGAAAATCTGAGTTTTCTATAATCATCGAACTTCTCCATCTTTTTAATATGGCCTTCTTGGTTTTATTTCTTAACCATTTTTTCTAATAAAAATATTTTAAGACACCAAAACAACATTTTTGTGTGTGTTTTTGCATTGGTTTGCACATCAAACCGCGTCATCTTTAGAAATTGAACTTCCCATTTTCTTTTTATTTTCTTTCAACATTTTTAGCACGTTGAACCACGTCATCTTTAGAAATTGAACTTCTCCTTTCTTTTTGTTTTCTTTCAACATTGGGGTGCACGTCGAACCGTTTCATCTTTAGAAATTGAACTTCTCATTTCCTTTTTGTTTTCTTTCAACATTGGTTTACACGTTGAACCGCGTCATCTTTAGAAATTGAACTTATCCCTTTTTGTTTTCTTGCATGTTTAAATTTATTTTGAACTTGCTGAGATAACACAATTGACCTTCTCGAACACAACATTTTGACCTTCGCAAAATGTAAATTAAACCCAACTTTTGACCTACAGAGCATGTATAATTTTCTCCACTTTTTCAAGAATAAGCGTTGAATCGCCCCGTGAGTTTGACTTGAACTTCTGCTGCACATGAATAAGCTGTTGAAAACATGCAACTTTCCTGCTCCGTTATTTAAATTTGAACTTCTAGTTTTTCAAAAAACGGGCTCTTTTTAAAACTTTTTTACTTGTTCCTTTTATTGTAATTTGAACTTGTAGTTTTTTATAACGGGGATTTTTTTCATAAATTCTTTTGAAATGTTCCTCTTTTTAATTTGGACTTCTCCGTTTTTTACAAACGATAAAAATCCATTTTTATAATGGTTTTTGAAGTACTTTTTTATTTGAACTTCTTGCTCAATTTTAAAACGCAAATTACTCCCAAGTAATAACTGAACTTCTTTGTGGATTAAGAGAATTATTTTAAAACGCAAAAAAACAATTTCTTTTTTGTGTCAAAATCCAAAAGGCACAATAAATTACTATATCCCAACTTTGGTGAGACCTCCCAAGGGCACGTTTGCAACTCCTGCTTAGCAAGGATAAGAGTGACCCACTTGACCTTATAATAATTTAAATGGAAATGATCGAATTTCAGGTTTGGAGGAGCAAGTGAAAACAACACGTATAGTAAAGAACTCTTTCTCGGATCAGTACTCAAATGCTTGGAGTTAAGAAGGCAACATTTGGCAAATAAAATCATATAATCTCAGTCATATAACTGTGGGACGATGATATACGTACTTCTACAATAATTCTCTACCGTTTATATTTATATAGAATTAAATATTATCACACAAAGACGTTCCTAAAGCATATGAAGGAGAGATTTAAGCATTTTTCGAACATAAGTTCAACTTGGAGACTTTTTGTATAACATATTTGAAATATATTTCAGAATAATGTGTTACCAAGAAATAACATAACTATATCAGGGCACGACTTGCAAATTATTTTTCATGTGTAACTAAGAACATTTTCACAATGTACGTTAAAAAAATGTAAAGAAACATTTTCATTCATAAGCTAGCCGCGCCGCTAGTTATTTTTATTTGACCTTCTTAGAATTATTTAAAACCATCAAAAATGTTTTCTATTACATATATTGAACAGCTTTGTTATTTTAATTTGAACTTTATGGTTATCATTTTTCAATAATGGGAAACTCCATGGGATTTTTTAGTACAATGGTAACATTTTCTTCAAACTCTATTTTATCAAATTTGAACTTCTCAAGTTAATATTGTTATAGTTAAAGCTTTGTTTTTCTTCATGGTATATAGCCATCGAGCTTTTGTGTTATCTTAATTTGAACTTCTTGGTTTTGATTTTGTAGGAACTGAAGAAATTCAAGTTTTCTTATAAACATTTGTCTGCTCCGGTATTTTAATTGAACTTCTAGGTTTTTTTAGAAACGGGAAAATTTTGCTTTTTAAAAAACTTTTTAAACTGCACTATATTTTTAGTTTCACCTTCCCAACTTTCTAATAAATGTTGGATTTCTTCGTTATTTAAATTTGAACCTCTAGGTTTTTTAAGAAACGAGAAAAGTGGACTACAAGGTCATAACACAAGGAGTTGCAGCCGAGCGCCTTCCATTTCTACAAATTTGATCAATGAACACAATTTTGGCCTGCTAAAAATCAACACATTGGAGTACCGCATACTAATTACTCACACAGAAAAATTTATCTTAACACAAGAAAAATGTGGCCTTGCAAAATGCTTTTGGGAACGGCTAACCCTTTGTGAAGAAGAACAGAGAAATAAGGAGCACGACACACACAACGAACACACGAAGTACCCACACAGTGAGTGCCGACACACATACGAGACACAAGACCTAGCACGGACGCAGCAACACATAATACTATTTTTATTTTTGAACTTCTATTTAAGTCTACTTTGAACTTCTGAATATCCGTTTACAAGCTTGAGCCAACAGGTTCCAGCAGCCCTAAATACAATTATCTGAACTCTGAAGAATAATATGATAGCTCTTTAGGAACTTAAACATGTAGTAGTAGATGCTAGTTGAGATGTGGTGGACCAGCGTCCGGTGTAGAAACATCGGAGATTGTCATAACACCTTCCGATGCGCCTGAAAATACTGCACGAAAACACAAATCTGAGCTTCAACAACAAACAGACCCCACCCAAAATAAACAAACACGCTCCAAACCAAAATAAAGGGGAACGACTGGTATTTTTCATTTATAGCTAAAATAAGAATAATAATCTAGAATTACAATCTTTTTTTGATGGATCTGTATGTAGTGCTTCTTGTGCGCGCATGTGGGAGAGAGAAAAAAAAGAGGCATGCAATCTTTTTTGTGTGTAGTAATACATGAACTTCTTCGTACATATTGTCTCTCGTCAACATGCACATACTTTTAAAACCAAAATCAGAACATAGAATAAGAAGAAACAGGGCATGAACTAGCATGAACACAAAAGCGTCACCTAGTCAGTTTTCGGTCAAGGATCTAGCACAAAGAACCGGCGCCTTTCGACTCCCAGATGCAGCAACCACAAACAAAATCAATTTTCATTCATTCATCCATCACTGTCAAACCATTTTTCACAATACATCATAAAAGTGTAGTTCATCACCATCATTGCATTTTTATATAAGTTTTCAGGTAATGTTGTCGCCCATTCTGCAGAAGTCGAAGAACAAATTCACATTAAGTTTTATATACAATTACAAACAAGTTCGGACCTTGCACAGCTAAATTTTACCAAAGACAGAGAATGTTTATCTCACTATGATATTTTTCACTTCTGTTAGGCATCTTACCTGCATGAGTGTGTTTCATAGTACAATTTTTGCCTTGACTAACTTGCAGTAGCATAGCATGGCAGTCATCATTGACCATATCTCTGAATAAATTTGGTGCAAAATACGGATAGTGTGGAAACGAAAGTACAAGCGTGCAAGAAGATGAACCTGGGCCTTGTCTCGGCACTGCAGCTGTGGGACCTGAGCAGCTGAGGGAGTGAACGTCTTGGTGTTGCGGCCCTGAACGGCTGGACGTGGCAGCAGTGAACGGCCTGAGTGCTACGGCGGAGGGATGAAACATCAAAGGATGAATACAGCAATGAACATCTTGGTGGCGGCCTTGCTGAATACAGGAGTGAACATCGATCTACGTCTTGGTGTTGTGTCCAGAAGAAGGTTGTGTAGTAGACACCACGCCCCGCCTTCTACCAGGAAGCTCACGCCGGGATCCTGGCCCAGCCAATCGGCATCGCTTCCAGCACTCGACGCGCTCCCGCACCACACCGACCAGGCCCGCCGTGCCCCAGATCCCCTGCCTCCCTGCGAGCTACACAATCTACAGGCCGAACTCGCCGCGGATCCGTTCTTGGCTTAGCTACCTCCCGTGAGGGTGGAACACGGGAACAGAGGCACCTTCATCAGAGGAGCAACAACAGGGGCACCGCTGGATGGCAGCAGCGTTCATGCAGCCCCACAATGAGCGCCAGGAGTTACAAAATTCAGATCCTGGGTACTCCATGTGGCCCGCTGCAGTCCAAATTGGGGTACTGGCGCCGTCGAAGTCCCAATTCCCCGATGGTGACCCAACACCATCCCAGCCAGCCCCGTAGTGCCAGGGAGGTCGATGCCATCGCGCGCAGAAGTCCCCAGCAGAAGGTGAGGGTGACAAATTTTGTCTTATGTATTTGCTGTGTCTCTCCTTTTTCTACCAATCAGTTCGGTGACATCTACCAGGAAGACTACTTCGTGAACCACATGAAGAGTGATGTGCAGGGGAAACAAGAACTACGACCCCTCCATCCCATGCGAGAAGTCTGGAAGACAGGGAAGGTCATCCTGGCAGACTATGTGGCTCAGTGTGTATATTAAATGAAGGAAAAAGAAATAGCAGGTGCCCAGCAGCATCAGTGTGTGGCTCCCCTATAATTCTTCTCTCTGTGTATGCACACACGCTGCACACGAGCATAAGTACGAGGAAAAATGGAGGGCCCAGGCCAGGACCTGGCTGAGTAGATTGGCCGGAGTAGTCGGGCAAGGCCATGGAATCCGACAGCAGATGACGATGAATCCGCAACGTTGTAGCTTGCATTCCATTGGTGTGTCGCGTGAGTGGTGAATGTGTGCGTTGTGCCAGTAGTATGTGCAGGGTGCATGCATGTACGAGTGCCCATGTGTGTTGTCACACGAACTCAAAAGAGTTTCAGATTTTGTAGCCAACTCTTGTGCACCACAGCTGTTCGTATTTATGCCCTAAAAGGAGAATATTACATTTATACTAAGCAAGAAAAAAAAATACAGAGACATTTTGTCAGGTATTCTCCTGATTTGATGTTCATTTATGTGTACTTATGCATCTGAACCAAGCCCATTTAATTTATATTTTAAAATTTTTCATTTATATCATAGAAAACCTAAGGGTACATGAATGAATACTACGTCATTCAATATGTTTTTAACGCAAAAACAATAAATTACAAAAAATGATGAAGGTCAACCACTAATAATAGGGGAGTCCGGGAATAAAAAAATGGGGTTAACAGAAACAAAAAGGGAATTTAACAAAATCATGAGAAGTATGCGGTACAAAATGTTTGGAAATTTAGAGGAATTGAGAGAAAAGTTCAATTTTTAAGTGCATTTTCCCTGTTTCAAAAAAGCTAGAGGTTCAAATTTAAATAATGAGAAGTTCAATATTTATTACAAAAGAAAAAACAAAAGAGAAGTCCAGAGTGATAACTGCCAGAAGTTCACGTACTGCATGGTGTGTGTTTCATATTAGAAAAAAAAGGTGAAGTCCAAAATTTTGTTGCTAGAAGTTCAAGTGCTCGGCCCGAGAAAGCTCAAAATTCTTGTGAGAGAGGTTAAACAAAAATACGTGACAGAAGTTCAAGACGAAAACAACAGGAAGTTCAACTAATACACAAAATGCGTTTCAGACAGGAAAATAAGTATAGAAAACAAAAAGCTTAAAAGGTTTTGTTGCAAGAAGTTCATGTGCTACTCCCGGTGAAGTTCAAGATCTCTAGTGTGAGACGTCCGACCATCAGTTACATGTAAAAAAGAGGCAAAAAACGATGTTGTTTTACGCATTCAAAAATATATTTTGAACAAGTATGAAAAAAATGATCAACACAAAAAAGTTGCATGTTTACAGCAGCTTTCCATTGGTATATCACTTGCTTAATTCCGGTGAGTGAATGAATAGGTACGAGCAAAAAAAGCACATGAAAAACAGAGTGAAGTTCAAGCAGAACTGCCACAAAACTTCAAGTACTTCACGCGATGCATTTTCGATGAATCTGTTTCGCGATAAAGGCAGAACGAATGATCTCGTCGTTTATGAAATTACTTGAAAATGGCTAGGAATCAGAGAAAATTATCAACATGGAAAAGTTCCGCATTTTTCGTAGCTTTTGAACGGTATATTATTCTCCCCATTCCGACAAAGTTTGTAGAAATTACGGCAAAAATATGTTTTTACCCATTTTCAAAACTGACTTAAAACCGTAAGGAATTGGGAGAAACAATACGTATCAAAAAGTTTGGCATTTACTCAAGCTTACCAACGCCATATCATTTGATGCATTCGGACGTATGGTTAAACAATTAGATCAAAAATACGAACTCGATGGAACTTGTACTGTTTTCTAAATTACTCTTAAACCGTTCAAAATTAGGAAAAATCCTTCAACATGAAAAAGTAGCGAATTTTCATAAGCTTTCCAACGCCATATTACTTGCCTCAATTGGATTAACCATTTAGAAATGGCATCGAAAATACGAACTCGGCTGTTCGGTTTGCGGAATTTTACGTTTTTCCAAATTAATCTTTAACCATAGGGAATTAGAGAAAACTTTCAACATGTGGAAGGAGCGGTTTTGCAGCAGCTTTCCAACGCCATATTGTTTGCCTCATTCCAATAAACGGTTTACAAATGCGATCGAAAATACAATTCATGTTTTTTGTGTGAAGTAAAAATGTTTTTCGAAACTGCTCTTAAACTGCTTATATTTTGGCAAAAGTTTAAGTTGGGTCATGATACGAGTGTCTATAGCTTTCCAACGGTATATCACAAGCCCCGTTTGGGCAATATTTCCGGAAGTTGAACCTAGTTCAGAGGGAAGTTCAGGGCGAACAACTCGGGCAGTAAAATTGCAACAGAGGCATGTTTCATCGCGACCCGAGAGCAAATCTGCCAACCAGCGAGATTCATATATAAAACGGGTATTTAGTTGCTAGAAATAGTTTGCGGATTACACTTACATCACATAGAACATGACTGATCAGAATAGTTCACGGGGGGAGACATAGTTACGAAGATAGCCCGAAGGTCGGGTTCCTACAAAGGGAAGTTCCGGTTGTGTAACTCAGGAAGTTCAGGATTTTTCCCGTTACTATAAAAAAAATCAACGAAGTCCAAATTAAAAAGATGGAGAAGTTCGATGATTATAGAAAACTTAGATTTTCCTCGTTATTAAAGAATGGTAACAACAAATTCAAAAATGAAATAACAAGAAGTTCAACTATTAAAAATAGAGCGCTTCAAAATTCCTAAAAAAAAGGATTAAGAAAATCAGATTAAAAATTCATAAAAAACTCAAATATTTTCACATAACCGACAGAAGATCAGGTTGATAACCGTGAGAAGTTCATGTACTACACGGTGTGCATTTTGTATTAAAAAGAATAGAAAATCAAAGCCTAAAAGTTTTGTTGTTATAAGTTCAAGTCCTTTGTCGGAGAAAGTTAAAAAAAATTATTGTGAGAGAGATTTGTACAAAAGGAATATCATTTGTGTAAACAACGGCGGACGGATGAGAAAATTACAAATGAAAATACGTCACAGAAGTTCAACTGAAAACACCAGGAAGTTCATTTACTACAATGGATGAATTTCAGATGAAAAACTATTAAAATCGTCGCGGGTATGAAAAAATGATCTACACAGGAAAGTTGCGTGTTTACAACAGCTTTCCACCGATATATCACTTGCTCAATTTCGGTGAGTGGGTGGAGAGTACGAGCAGTGGATGGAGATCTACAAGCAAAAAAAGCACGTGAAAAACAGAGTGAAGTTTATGTAGACATGCCGAGAAGTTCAGGTTCTTCACGTGGTTCATTTTCGAAGGATTTGTTTCGCGATAAAGGCAGAACGAATGATCTCGCCATTTTCCAAATATCTTGAAAACGGCAGGGAATCACAGAAAACCATCAACATGAAAAAGTTTTGCATTTTCCTTAGCTTTTCAACAGTATATTAATTGCCCCATTCCGATAAAGTTTGTGGAAATTACAGTGAAAATACGTTTTTAGCCATTTTGAAAACTGACATAAAACAGTAAGGAATTGGGAGAAATAATATATACCAAAAAGTTTCGCATTTCCTCAAGCTTTCCAACGCCATATCATTTGTTGCATTCGGACATAGGGTTAAAAAATAGATGGAAAATACAAACTCGGTGAAACTTGTACCATTTTCTAAATCACTTTTAAACCGTTCAAAATTAGAAAAAACTTTCTACATGAAAAAGTAGCGCATTTTCATAAGCTTTCCAACGTCATATCATGTGCCTCAATTGGTTTAGCCATTTAAAAATGACATCGAAAATACGAACTCGGCTGTTCGGTTTGTGAAATTTTACGATTTTCTAAATTACTCTTTAACCGTAGGGAATTAGAGAAAACTTTCAACATGTGGAAGGAGTGGTTTTGCAGCAGCTTTCCAAAGCCATATTACTTGCCTCATTCCGATAAACGGTTTATAAATGCGATCGAAATTACAATTCACGTTTTTTGTGTGAAGAAAAAATGGTTTTCAAAACTGCTCTTAAACCGCTTACATTTTGCGAAAAATTTAACTTGGGTCATGATACTCGTGTCCATAGCTTTCCAACGGTATATAGCAAGCCCTATTTGGGCAATGTTGCGGGAAGTTCAACCTAGCACAGGGGGGAAGTTCAGGTCGAACAACTCAGGCAGTAAAATCGCAAAAAATGCGAGTTCTTCACGACCCGAGTGCAAAATACGCCTATGAGCGAGATTCCTATCTAAAACGAGTATTTAGTTGCTAAAAATCGTTTGAAAATTACACTTACATCACATGGAACACGACTAACCATAAAAACTCGCGGTAGAAGGCACAGTTGCGAAGATAGCCCGAAGGTCGGGTTCGTACAAAGAGAAGTTCAGGCCCGTTACTCAGGCAGTTCAGGTTGTGATCAGAATATTATTCTGATCCCGTGATCAGAATAGTGTTTATGTTAGAGTGACACTATTCTAATCCTGGGATTAGAATAACTATTTGGATCACGGCTTCCTATAAAGGAGGCGGAGAGGTCCCTCCCGAAACTGCGGGATAGGCGCGAGACAATGAAACAAAGAGAAAAAAACCACATCTTATCCCCCATCCCCCCTCCCCACGTATCCTGCAACCACCTACTTCTCGGATCCCCCGCTGCCGAGCCCCCCTCCTCGGCCATCCTCGCCGCCGGGCGCCCTCCTCGGACACCCACGCCCCCGCGCGCCCTCCCCGGATCCCCCGCTGCCGCGCGTCTCCTGAAAACCCCCGCTGTCGCGCGTCGCCCTGATACGTCTCCAACGTATCTATAATTTTTTATTGCTCCATGCTACTTTATCTACTGTTTTAGGCAATATTGGGCTTTATTATCCACTTTTATATTACTTTTGGGACTAACCTATTAACCGGAGGCCAAGCCCAGATTTGTTGTTTTATGCCTATTTCAGTGTTTCGAGGAAAAGGAATATCAGACGGAGTCAAAACGAAACGAAATCAACTGGAGAAGTTATTTTTGGAAAGACACCCACCTTATGGACTTGGACTCCATGTCAGAAGATACGGGAGGTGCTCACGAGGGTGGGGGGCGCACCCACCTCCCTGGGCGCGCCCCCCTGCCTCGTGGGGCCCCCGTAGCTCCACCGACGTTCTCCTTTCACCCATATATACCTACGTACCCTAAAATTTCCAGAACAGAAGATAGATCGGGAGTTCCACCGCCGCAAGCCTCCAGAGCCACGAAAAACCAATCGGGACCCCTTTCCGGTACCCTGCCGGAGGGGGATCCATCTCCGATGGCCATCTTCATCATCCCGGCGCTATCCATGACGAGGAGGGAGTAGTTCACCCTCGGGGCTGAGGGTATGTACCAGTAGCTATGTGTTTGATCTCTCTCTCTTTCGTGTTCTCTCTCGTGTTCCTTCTATGGCACGATCTTGATGTATCCCGAGCTTTGCTATTCTAGTTGGATCTTATGATGTTTCTCCCCCTCTACTCTCTTGTGATGAATTGAGTTTCCCCTTTGAAGTTATCTTATCGGATTGTGTCTTTTATGAGAACACTTGATGTATGTCTTGCCGTGCTTATCTGTGGTGACAATGGGATATCATGTGCCACTTGATGTATGTTTTGGTGACCAACTTGCGGGTTCCGCCCATGAACCTATGCATAGGGGTTGGCACACGTTCTTGACTCTCCGGTAGAAGCTTTGGGGCACTCTTTGAAGTACTTTGTGTTGGTTGGATGAATCTGAGATTGTGTGATGCATATCATATAATCATGCCCACGAATACTTGAGGTGACAATGGAGTATCTAGGTGACATTAGGGTTTTGGTTGATATGTGTCTTAAGGTGTTATTCTAGTACGAACTCTTTAATAGATTGATCCGAAAGAATAACTTTGAGGTGGTTTCGTACCCTACCATAATCTCTATGTTTGTTCTCCGCTATTAGTGGCTTTGGAGTGACTCTTTGTTGCATGTTGAGGGCTTTCTATATGATCTATCTATGTTATTATTGTTGAGAGAACTTGCACTAGTGAAAGTATGAACCCTAGGCCTTGTTTCCTATCATTGCAATACCGTTTACGCTCACTTTTATCTTTAGTTACCTTGCTGTTTTTATATTTTCAGATTACAAAAACCTATATCTACCATCCATATTGCACTTGTATCACCATCTCTTCGCCGAACTAGTGCACCTATACAATTTACCATTGTATTGGGTGTGTTGGGGACACAAGAGACTCTTTGTTATTTGGTTGCAGGGTTGTTTGAGAGAGACCATCTTCATCCTACGCCTCCCACAGATTGATAAACCTTAGGTCATCCACTTGAGGGAAATTTGCTACTGTCCTACAAACCTGTGCACTTGCAGGCCCAACAACGTCTACAAGAAGAAGGTTGTGTAGTAGACATCAAGCTCTTATCTGGCGCCGTTGCCGGGGAGGCTAGGTAAGTGAAGGTATATCTTTAGATCTTGCAATCGAATCTTTTTGTTTCTTTTTTTAGCACTAGTTTAGTTTATAAAATAAACTACAAAAAAATGGAATTGAGTTTGTCTCATACGCTTCATCTTTTTAATATCTTTCGTGAGTAAGATGAAAAAGAAAATTGTTCTCAAGTACTAGAAGAAGAATTACATAGAATTCTTGGCATAAAATGTGTGAATGATGAGCATGATTGCAATGTTGTTAGTATAAATTCCTTGAATATCCATGATGCTAATGATATGCAAAGCCACAAGCTTGGCGAAGCTATGTTTGATGAAGATGATATTTTTTTGTCCCCCAAGCTTTGATGAGCAAATTTACTATGATGAAAGCATGCCTCCTATCTATGATGATTATTGTGATGACACGTATGCTATAAAGAATAATGATAACCCTGAAACTTGTCATCTTGATCTTAATTTTCAATCACATGATAGTTGTTTTGTTGAGTTTTCTCCCACTACTATTGATGAGAAGAATTTTGCTTATGTGGAGAGTAGTAAAATTTCTATGCTTGTAGATCATGAAAACAATGCTTTAGGTGCTGGTTATATTGTTCAATTCATTCATGATGCTACTGAAAATTATTATGAGGGAGGAACATATGCTTGTAGGAATTGCAATAATATCAAGTTTCCTCTCTATGTGCTTAAAGTTTTGAAGTTATGCTTGTTTTACCTTCCTATGCAAGTTGATTATTGTTCCCATAAGTTGTTTGCTCACAAAATCTCTATTCATATGAAGTGGGTTAGACTTAAATGTGCTAGTCATATTCTTCATGATGCTCTCTTTATGTTTCAGTTCTTATCTTTTATGTGAGCATCATTGAAATCATAATGCCTAGCTAGGGGCGTTAAACGTTAGCGCTTGTTGGGAGGCAACCCAATTTTATTTTAGTTTCTTGCTTTTTGGTTCTGTTTAGGAATAAATAATCCATCTAGCTTCTGTTTAGATGTGGTTTTATGTTTTAATTAGTGTTTATGCCAAGTAGAACCTTTGGGAAGACTTGGATGAAGTCTTTATGATCATACTGTAAAAAACAGAAACTTTAGTGCTCACGAGATTAGCTATAACTTTTTGCTGGAGAGTGATAATTAGTTGATTCTTTTTGCAGATGATTACTAGACAAATTCCTCAGGTCCAACAATTTATTTTATAATTTTTGGAGTTCCAGAAGTTTGCGTTAGTTACAGATTACTACAGACTGTTCTTTTTTTGACAGATTCTGTTTTTCGTGTGTTGTTTGCTTATTTTGATGACTCTATGGCTAGTAAAATAGTTTATAAACCATAGAGAAGTTGGAATACAGTAAGTTTATACAGATTCTGTTTTTCGTGTGTTGTTTGCTTATTTTGATGACTCTATGGCTAGTAAAAGAGTTTATAAACCATAGAGAAGTTGGAATACAGTAAGCTTAACACCAATATAAATAAAGAATGAGTTCATTACAGTACCTTGAAGTGGTCTTTTGTTTTCTTTCGCTAACGGAGCTCACGAGTTTTCTGTTAAGTTTTGTGTTGTGAAGTTTTCAAGTTTTGGGTAAAGATTCGATGGACTACGGAATAAGGAGTGGCAAGATCCTAAGCTTGGGGATGCCCAAGGCACCCCAAGGTAATATTCAAGGACAACCAAGAGCCTAAGCTTGGGGATGCCCCGGAAGGCATCCCCTCTTTCGTCTTCGTTCATCGGTAACTTTACTTGGAGCTATATTTTTTTATTCACCATATGATATGTGTTTTGCTTGGAGTGTCATTTTCTTTTGTTAGTATTTGCTTTCTGTTAGTTATAATAATGTTTTTCATCTTTAGTTTCAATAAAAAAGTCAAGGATAGCCTTTGCCATGCTTATTTTGCTAGTATGCATGTTGCTGTTTGAAAACAGAAAGTTCACCGCTGTTGCAAAAATTCTCTAGAAAAGTAAGAGAGTGGTATAATGTTGAATATTTTTTCATATTGAGCTCTGATAAATTTATTACAGTGGGAATTTTAGTTCATAATTTTTGGAGTTAGGGAAGTATGATGAATCTTGCATTCTTTACAGACTGTACCGTTCTGGCAGATTGCTGTTATGTTTGCATTGTTTGCATATGTTTTCTTGTTTAATGATTCTATTTGAGGATAGGAGTATTGAATATGCAGAGGAATTTAGTATGCAATGTTGAATAATAATGTTAGTGATTTGTTACAGTAGAAAATGATAAGGTATTGCATTGGTTTATACTAACCTATCTCACGAGTTCTTGTTGAGTTTGTTGTGAATGAAGCTTTTGATAAAAAGAGAAACCATGATATGAAAGGAATTAAGGAGACACAAAAGTTCAAGCTTAGGGATGCACAAGGCACCCCAAGATAATATTTCAAGAAGTCTCAAGCATCTAATCTTGGGGATGCCCCGGTAGGCATCCCACCTTTCTTCTTCAACAACTATCGGTTAGTATCGGTTGAGCCTAAGTTTTTGCTTCTTCACATGAGTTGTGCTATCCTTGCAATGTAGTTTTCTTTAGCTTTGCTTGATGTCTGAATAAAGTATCAAGATCTGAAATTATTAAATGGGAGAGTCTTCACATAGTTGCATAATTATTCGACTACTCATTGATCTTCACTCATATCTTTCGGAGTAGTTTTTGTTATTGCTCTAGTACTTCACTTATATCTTTTAGAGCACGGTGGTGGATTTGTTTTAAAGAAACTTGATCTCTCATGCTTCACTTAGATTATTTTGAGAGTCGTTAATAGCATGGTAATTTGCTTAATGTTAATATACTTAGTGTTCAAGATATGTGAAACTTTCTTTTTGAGTAAATTGAATACTAAGATAAGTTTGATGCTTGATAATTGTTTTGAGATATGGGGTAATAATATCAAAGTCATGCTAGTTGATAATTGTGAAATTGAGAAATACTTGTGTTGAAGTTTGCAAGTCCCGTAGCATGCACGTATGGGTAAAGTTGTGTAACAAATTTGAAACATGAAGTGTACCTGGCTTGTGCATCCTTATGAGTGGCGGTCGGGGACGAGCGATGGTCTTTTCCTACCAATCTATCCCCCTAGGAGCATGACGCGTAGTACTTGATTTTTGATGGCTTCTAAATTTTTGCAATAAGTATATGCGTTCTTTTGACTAATGTTGAGTCCATGGATTATACACACTTTTACCTTTCCGCATTTGCTAGCCTCTTTGGTACCGTGCATTGCCCTTTCTCACCTTGAGAGTTGGTGCAAACTTCGCCGGTGCATCCAAACCCCGTGATATGATACACTCTTTCACACATAAACCTCCTTATATCTTCCTCAAAACAGCCACCATACCTACCTATCATGGCATTTCCATAGCCATTCCGAGATATATTGCCATGCAACTTCCATCATCATTATTATGACATACATTACTTTTGTCATATTGCCATTGCATGATCATGTAGTTGACATCGTATTTGTGGCAAAGCCACCATGCATTATTTTCCATACATGTCACTCTTGATTCATTGCACCATCCGATACACACCAAGGCATTCATATAGAGTCATATTTTGTTCTAAGTTTCGAGTTGTAATTGTTGAGTTGTAAGAGAAATAAAAGTGTGATGATAATCATTATTAGAGCATTGTCCCAAGTGAGGAAAGGATGATGGAGAGTATGATTCCCCCATAAGTTGGGATGAGACTCCGGACGAAAAAAAAAATATATATATAAAGCAAGGCCAAAAAAAGAGGGGCCCAAAAAAAATGAGAGAAAAAGAGAGAAGGGACAATGCTACTATCCTTTTACCACACTTGTGCTTCAAAGTAGCACCAAGATCTTCATGATAGAGAGTCTCTCATTTCGTCACTTTCATATACTAATGGGAATTTTTCATTATAGAACTTGTCTTGTATATTCCAATGATGGGCTTCCTCAAAATGCCCTAGGTCTTCGTGAGCAAGCAAGTTGGATGCACACCCACTTAGTTTCTTTCGTAGAGCTTTCATATACTTATATCTCTAGTGCATCCGTTGCATGGCAATCCCTACTCCTCATGTTGACATCAATTGATGGGCATCTCCATAACCCGTTGATTAGCCTCGTCAATGTGAGACTTTCTCCTTTTTTGTCTTCTCCACACAATCCCATCATCATATTCTATTCCACCCATAGTGCTATATCCATGGCTCGCGCTCATGTATTGCGTGAAGGTTGAAAAAGTTTGAGATTATTTAAGTATGAAACAATTGCTTGGCTTGTCATCGGGGGTATAGAAGTTGGGAACATCTTTGTGTGACGAAAATGAAGCATATCCTAACTATATGATTTTGTAGGGATGAACTTTCTTTTGCCATGCTATTTTGAGAAGACATGATTGCTTTGATTAGTATGCTTGAAGTATTATTATTTTTGTGTCAGTATGAACTTTTGTCTTGAATCTTTCGGATCTGAATATTCATATCACAAGTAAGAAGAGTTACATTGAAATTATGCCAAAGTATCACTCCGCATCAAAAATTCTTTTTTATCATTTACCTACTCGAGGACGAGCAGGAATTAAGCTTGGGGATGCTTGATACGTCTCCAACGTATCTATAATTTTTATTGCTCCATGCTACTTTATCTACTGTTTTAGGCAATATTGGGCTTTATTATCCACTTTTATATTACTTTTGGGACTAACCTATTAACCGGAGGCCCAGCCCATTTCTTTGGTTTATGCCTATTTCGGTGTTTTGAGGAAAAGGAATATCGACGGAGTCAAAACAGAAGCGAAATCAACTGGAGAAGTTATTTTTGGAAGGAAACCCACCTGATGGACTTGGACTCCACGTCAGAAGATACGGGAGGTGCTCACGAGGGTGGGGGGCGTGCCCCCTGCCTCATGGGCCCCCCGTAGCTCCACCGACATTCTCCTTTCACCCATATATACCTACGTACCCTAAGATTTCCAGAACAGAAGATAGATCGGGAGTTCCGCCGCCGCAAGCATCCAGAGCCACGAAAAACCAATCGGGACCCCTTTCCGGCACCCTGCCGGAGGGCGGATCCATCTCCGGTGGCCATCTTCATCATCCCGGTGCTATCCATGATGAGGAGGGAGTAGTTCACCCTCTGGGCTGAGGGTATGTACCAGTAGCTATGTGTTTGATCTCTCTCTCTCTCTCTCTCTCTCTCTCTCTCTCTCTCTCGTGTTCTCTCTCGTGTTCCTTCTATGGCACGATCTTGATGTATCCCTAGCTTTGCTATTGTAGTTGGATCTTATGATGTTTCTCCCCCTCTACTCTCTTGTGATGAATTGAGTTTCCCCTTTGAAGTTATCTTATCGGATTGAGTCTTTTATGAGAACACTTGATGTATGTCTTGCCGTGCTTATCTGTGGTGAAAATGGGATATCATGTGGCACTTGATGTATGTTTTGGTGACCAACTTGCGGGTTCCGCCCATGAACCTATGCATAGGGGTTGGCACACGTTCTTGACTCTCCGGTAGAAGCTTTGGGGCACTCTTTGAAGTACTTTGTGTTGGTTGGATGAATCTGAGATTGTGTGATGCATATCGTATAATCATGCCCACGGATACTTGAGGTGACAATGGAGTATCTAGGTGACATTAGGGTTTTGGTTGATTTGTGTCTTAAGGTGTTATTCTAGTACGAACTCTTTAATAGATTGATCCGAAAGAATAACTTTGAGGTGGTTTCGTACCCTACCATAATCTCTACGTTTGTTCTCCGCTATTAGTGGCTTTGGAGTGACTCTTTGTTGCATGTTGAGGGCTTGCTATATGATCTATCTATGTTATTATTGTTTAGAGAACTTGCACTAGTGAAAGTATGAACCCTAGGCCTTGTTTCCTATCATTGCAATACCGTTTACGCTCACTTTTATCTTTAGTTACCTTGCTGTTTTTATATTTTAAGATTGAAAAAACCTATATCTACCATCCATATTGCACTTGTATCACCATCTCTTCGCCGAACTAGTGCACCTATACAATTTACCATTGTATTGGGTGTGTTGGGGACACAAGAGACTCTTTGTTATTTGGTTGCAGGGTTGTTTGAGAGAGACCATCTTCATCCTACGCCTCCCACGGATTGATAAACCTTAGGTCATCCACTTGAGGGAAATTTGCTACTGTCCTACAAACCTGTGCACTTGCAGGCCCAACAACGTCTATAAGAAGAAGGTTGTGTAGTAGACATCACGCCCCGCCTTCCACCAGGAAGCTCACGCCGGGATCCTGGCCCAGCCAATCGGCGTCGCTTCCAGCACTCGACGCGCTCCCGCACCACACCGACCAGGCCCGCCGTGCCCCAGATCCCCTGCCTCCCTGCGAGCTACACAATCTATAGGCCGAACTCGCCGCGGATCCGTTCTTGGCTTAGATACCTCCCGTGAGGGTGGAACACGGGGACAGAGGCACCTTCATCAGAGGAGCAACAACAGGGGCACCACTGGATGGCAGCAGCATTCATGCAGCCAGAGCAGCGCGCCAGGGAGTTGCAAAAATTCAAATCCTGGGTACTCCATGTGGCCCATTGCAGTCCAAATTGGGGTGCTGGCGCCGTCAAAGTCCAAATTCACCGATGGTGACCCAACACCATCCCAGCCAGCCCCGTAGTGCCAGGGAGGTCGACGCCATCGCGCGCAGAAGTCCCCAGCAGAAGGTGAGGGTGACAAATTTTGTCTTATGTATTTGTTGTGTCTCTCCTTTTTCTACCAATCAGTTCGGTGACATCTACCAGGAAGACTACTTCGTGAACCACATGAAGAGTGATGTGCAGGGGAAACAAGAACTACGACCCCTCCATCCCATGCAAGAAGTCTGAAAGACAGGGAAGGTCATCCTGGCAGACTATGTGGCTCAGTGTGTATATTAAATGAAGGAAAAAAGAAATAGCAGGTGCCCATCAGCATCAGTGTGTGGATCCCCTATAATTCTTCTCTCTGTGTGTGTGCACACGCTGCACACGAGCATAAGTACGAGGAAAAATGGAGGGCCCGGGCCAGGACCTGGCTAAGTAGATTGGCCGGAGTAGTCGGGCAAGGCCATGGCATCCGACAGCAGATGACAAAGAATCCGCAATGTTGTAGCTTGCATTCCATTGGTGTGTCGCGTGAGTGGTGAGTGTGTGTGTTGTGCTAGTAGTATGTGCAGGGTGCATGCATCTACGAGTGCCCATGCGTGTTGTCACACGAACTCAAAAGAGTTTCAGATTTTGTAGCCAACTCTTGT
Source organism: Aegilops longissima (assembly GCA_021605205.1). Taxonomy (NCBI): domain Eukaryota; kingdom Viridiplantae; phylum Streptophyta; class Magnoliopsida; order Poales; family Poaceae; genus Aegilops; species Aegilops longissima. Next base: position 677,465,056 of record CM038682.1, on the reverse strand, counting down.
GCACCACAACTGTTCGTATTTATGCCCTAAAAGGAGAATATTACATTTATACTAAGCAAGAAAAAAATACAGAGACATTTTGTCAGGTATTCTCCTGATTTGATGTTCATTTATGTGTACTTATGCCTGTATAGAACCAAGCCCATTTAATTTATATTTTTAAATTTTTCATTTATATCATAGAAAACCTGAGGGTACATGAATGAATACTACGTCATTCAATATGTTTTTAACGCAAAAACAATAAATTACAAAAAAGGATGCCTAATAATAGGGGAGTCCGGGAATAAAAAAATGGGTTAACAGAAACAAAAAGGGAATTTAACAAAATCATGAGAAGTATGCGGTACAAAATGTTTGGAAATTTAGAGATGGAATTGAGAGAAAAGTTCAATTTTTAAGTGCATTTTTGAAAGCACAAGTGCTCCCTAGGTGGTTTTGGTAATTAATGTCAACATATCTCTTGTTGGACTAACACCTTTATCTAGTATGTTTTAGATAAGTTCAACAATGGAGTGGCTTGGACTAAAGGATGTGGGAACTCCTTCAAGATGCTAAAGACAAAGGATTTGCTCAAGCTTCATGCTCAAGACTCTTCATTTTACATTTTAGTGATCCAAGATCACATTGAGTCTATAGGAAAAGCCAATACTATCAAGGAGGGATGAGGTGTTGCTTAATGAGCCTCTTGCTTCATGTGCTTAGTGATATGCTCCAAAACCCTCAACTACTTTCTCACATCCACATATGACCTAAACCTAAAGTCAAACTCGGCCCTACCGATTCTTTCTATCCGGCGCCACCGATTTCAAATGTCATAGCCACTGCCACAAACCCTAGGCAAATCGGTTTCACCGATAGGGATATGGGTCTCACGAGATGGGATTGTAATCTCTCTATTTCCCTTCGTAACGTTTCGGTCTAACCGAAGTGAGCGATCGGTCCTACCGAGATTACAATGCAAACTTTCTGGTTAGCTTATTACCAAAATCGGTTCCACCGAGTTGGAGTAATCGGTCCCACCGAGTTTGCCTGACCAACTCTCTAGTTAGCTAATTACCAAAATTAGTCTCACCGAGATTACGTTATGCCCTAACCCTAACCATATCGGTCCTACCGAGTTGCATTTCAGTACCACCGAAAACCCTAACGGTCACTAGGTTTACTAAATCGGTCTGACCGAGTTTTATGATTCGGTCCCACCGAGTTTGGTAAATTGTGTGTAATGGTTAGATTTTGTGTGGAGGCTATATATACCCCTCCACCTCCTCTTCATTCGTGGTGAGAGCCATCAGAACAAACCAACACTTCCAACTTACCAGTTCTGAGAGAGAACCACCTACTCATGTGTTGAGGCCAAGATATTCCATTCCAACCATATGAATCTTCATCTCTAGCCTTCCCCAAGTTGCTTTCCACTCAAATCTTCTTTCCACCAGATCCAAATCCTATGAGAGAGAGTTGAGTGTTGGGGAGACTATCATTTGAAGCACAAGAGCAAGGAGTTCATCATCAACACACCATTTGTTACTTCTTGGAGAGTGGTGTCTCCTAGATTGGCTAGGTGTCACTTGGGAGCCTCCGACAAGATTGTGGAGTTGAACCAAGGAGTTTGTAAGGGCAAGGAGATCGCCTACTTCGTGAAGATCTACCGCTAGTGAGGCCAGTCCTTCGTGGGCGACGACCATGGTGGGATAGACAAGGTTGCTTCTTCGTGGACCCTTCATGGGTGGAGCCCTCCGTGGACTCGCGCAACCGTTACCCTACGTGGGTTGAAGTCTCCACCAACGTGGATGTACGATAGCACCACCTATCGGAACCACGACAAAAACATCCGTGTCTCCAATTGCGTTTGAATTCTCCAATCCCTTCCCTTTACATTCTTGCAAGTTGCATGCTTTATTTTCCGCTGCCTATATACTCTTTGCATGCTTGCTTGTTATGTATTGAGAATGTTAAACTTGTGCCTAAACTCCACTTAAACCTAAAAGAAGTTAAAAACTACAACTTTGGTACTTAGTTTCTAATCACCCCCCCTTTAGACACCTCTTCTCAAGATCCTACAAGTAGTATCAGAGTTTTGGTCTCCATTGCCTTGGTTTAATCACCATTGGAGGAAGATGGATGAGTCTACTTTGGGGAGTCTTAGACATAGAGTGCCTATTCTTGATGGAGAATATTTTCATGAGTGGAAAAATGAGATGCTTGTAATTTTCAATCAATATCAATTGAACAAGTACATTGCTAGCCCTTGTGCACCTCATGTTGATCCTATGCATCCTACCCTTGATTAATCTATTAACATGACTAGAAATCTTAGAACTGTTAATCTTATCACTAGAGGCTTGCCTAGAAACTTGATTAGAATCTTGCCTACTTTTGAGTGTGCCTACACTATATGGAAATTTCTTGAGGAACGCTTTCCAAATTATTCCTTGAAAAATCTAGATGAGATTCTCTATAAGTCTATTGCCTTGAGTAAGATGAATACTAGTGATCCTATGTTTGGTGATCGTCTATTTGAACTCATCGACCTTATGCGTGCCAAAGGAGATGTTGGAATTATTGGCGATATTATTTCTGAAGCTATAAGAATTCATAAGCAAGATCATTGTCAAGCTCACTCTAACAAATTACCCTCTCTAGGACTTGATCCACCACATGACGATGTTGAACATGGATACTATGATGAGGATGATGATAGTGAATTCGATCTTGATGATTCAATGAGACATTTTGGTCTTATGGCAAATCTTCGGGGATATGTGTCAGGAGGAAAGGAATGGGTTCTTGACAGTGGATGTACCAATCACATGACCGGAGATAAAGACATGTTTCGTGAGCTTGCTGAAAATGATAGTCCTCGAAAGTATGTCACTTTCGGTGACAACTCAAAGGGTAAGGTGGCCATCTCACATGATAGCTCCATACAAAATGTCATGCTCGTTGAGTCTCTTGGCTACAACTTACTTTTAGTATCTAGACTTGCTGATTTCGGTTTAAATGTCCTATTTACTGAAGTAGATTGCCAAGTGTTTCGTCGAGACAATCATAAAATGGGCTTTACCGGTATACGTAGAGGTGATCTTTACATTGTTGATTTCTCTAAAAAGGCACAACCTAAAACTTGCTTCATTGCTAAATCCTCAAAAGGTTGGTTATGGCATAGACGACTAGGTCACGTTGGCATGAGAAACCTTGACAAGCTTATTAAAGGAAATCATATCCTTGGAGTTAACGATGTCATATTTGATAAGGATAGACTGTGCAGTGCTTGTCAGGAAGGTAAACAGGTTGGAGGAAGGCATCCCGTGAAGAACATCATGACCACAAGGAGGCCACTTGAGCTTCTTCATATGGATCTCTTTGGTCCCAACGCTTACAATAGTCTCGGTGGAAATTCTTTTGTCTAGTTATAGTTGATGATTTTTCAAGATTTACGTGGGTGTTCTTTCTCGATGATAAATCGCAGGTCCAAAAGATCTTCAAAAACTTCGCTAGGAAGGCCCAAAACCAATTTGAAGTGAAGATCAAGAAGGTTCGCAGCGACAACGGAACGAAGTTCAAGAACACAAATGTGGACACCTTTCTTGACGAAGAAGAGATTTCACATGAGTTCTCGGCTACGTACACACCTCAACAAAATGGAGTTGTTGAGAGGAAGAACCGGACGCTCATCGAAATGACGAGAACGATGCTTGATGAGTACAAGACGCCGAAGCACTTTTGGGGCGGAAGCGGTTGAGACAGCTTGTCATGCAACAAATCGCTTGTATCTTCACAAGCTACTCGGCAAGACTGCATACGAGCTCCTCACCGGTAACAAACCCCAAGTTGGATACTTTCGAGTATTCGGCTCAAAGTGCTACATTCTTGATAAGCATCGTCGTTCAAAATTTGCTCCTAAGTCTCACGAAGGTTTCCTACTAGGTTATGGCTCAAACTCTCACACTTACCGTGTCTACAACAATTTCACCCGGAAGGTTGAAGAGACGGTAGATGGGAAGTTTGATGAATCTAACGGCTCGCAAGTAGAGCAATTGCCAATTAATGTAGGAGACAAATACCCTTCAGAAGCAATCCAAGACTTGTCTATTGGCAAGGTCCGTCCAACGGAGGTGAAGGAGAGTACCTCGTCTGTTCAAGTGGAAGCTTCTACTTCACGACAAGGTGAACCAAGAGTTGATACGGAAGCATCCACAAGTGGAACACACCAAGATGAAGAAAACGAGGAAGAACATCACGAACGTCAACAACCTCCTTCTCCACCTCGACAAGAAAACGACAACGCCAACAATGAAGATGATCAAGAAGAAGAAGAACAAGATGAAGAAGATGTTCAACCGAGACCCAAGCAAAAGCTTTCACGAGTTCGAGCAAGAATTGCTAAAGACCATCCCGGCGAGAAAATCTACAATGATATTCAAACCAGGAGAATCACTCGCTCTAAAACTCGTTTAGCTAACTTTTGTGAAAACTATTCTTTCATCTCTAGCATTGAACCTATGAAGGTCGAAGAAGCATTGGAAGATCCGGATTGGATAAATGCTATGCATGAAGAGCTACACAACTTTGAGAGAAACCAAGTTTGGACATTGGTTGAGAAGCCCGACAACAACCACAACATCATCGGTACCAAATGGGTGTTTCGCAACAAGCAAGATGAAGATGGACAAGTAATTCGCAACAAAGCACGTCTCGTCGCCCAAGGCTACACACAAGTCGAAGGTATGGACTATGGTGAGACTTATGCTCCCGTTGCTAGACTTGAGTCCATTCGCATCTTACTTGCCTATGTTAATCACCATAATATCACCTTGTACCAAATGGACATTAAAAGTGCTTTTCTAAATGGCGAAATAGAGGAGGAAGTTTATGTTAAACAACCTCCCGGCTTTGTCAATCCTAAGAAACCAAATCATGTTTACAAACTTCACAAAGCCCTTTATGGTCTTAAACAAGCTCCTAGAGCATGGTATAAATGCTTGACCAAGTTTCTTCTTGAAAAGGCTTTGAAATTGGGAAAATTGATTCCACACTTTTTACTAAAAGGGTTAATGGAGAACTATTTGTGTGCCAAATCTATGTTGATGATATTATATTTGGATCGACTAACCCTCATTTTAGTGAAAAGTTTGGGAAGCTAATGTCGGAGAAGTTTGAGATGTCAATGATGAGTGAACTCAAATTCTTTCTTGGGTTGCAAATCAAGCAAACTAATGAAGGTACTTTTGTCTCTCAAACGAAGTACACTAAGGACTTATTCAAGAAGTTCAATATGCAAGAATGCAAAGGTATGTCTACACCCATGCCCACTAGTGGACATCTTGATTTGACCAAAGATGGTAAACCAGTTGACCAAAAGGTTTATCGCTCTATGATTGGATCATTGTTATACCTATGTGCTTCACGTCCCGATATTATGCTAAGTGTGTGCATCTGTGCAAGATATCAAGCTGCTCCTAAAGAATGTCATCTTAAGGCCGTGAAAAGGATAGTGAGATACTTAATTCATACACCAAATTTTGGCATTTGGTATCCTAAGAGGGCCTCTTTCGATCTTGTTGGCTATTCCGACTCGGACTATGCCGGAGATAAGGTTGATAGAAAGTCCACTTAGGGTACTTGTCAATTTCTTGGTAGATCTCTTTTGTCTTGGTCCTCCAAGAAACAAAACTCGGTATCCTTATCTACCAAGCGGAGTACATTGCCGCTGGTTCATGTTGTGCTCAATTACTTTGGATGACCCAAACTCTTAAAGATTATGGGATATATGTGAAACATGTTCCATTGCTTTGTGACAATGAAAGTGCTATCAAAATTGGTCATAATCCCGTACAACATTCTCGAACTAAGCATATTGAAGTTCGTCATCACTTCATTCGAGATCATGTTGCTAAGGGTGACATTAATCTTAAGCATGTTCGCACTGAAAAGCAATTAGCGGATATATTTACTAAACCCCTTGATGAGAAAGTGTTTTGCAGGTTGAGAGGAGAATTGAACATCATTGATGCTTTAAACTTGCTGGAGTAGATACTCCATTGGATACATGCAAGACATGATCTTATGACTAATCCATGATATCTCTCTTATGATGAAGATATTATATCTTGGATATATTTACATCTTGCATGTTATCTAACCCATGTAGGTACTTGGTGGAATCAAATTCCATGAGATTCTAATCTACTCACATCTTGAGCAATCTCTACATCACCAAGTCTCTACATTATGGTGGCTGAATACAAGAAAGCACGAAATCACTCAAACATATCCTTTTGACAAACTCTATGTTGAGCTTCATGATTATCATTTTTGGATACACAAGTGCTCTTCCTTGCAAAAACTAACCCATGTAGGTAGATGGACTCAAATTCCAAGTGGTGCTCCCAACTCTTGATGATCTACATCAACCTTGAGCAATCCACACAAGTTCAACTACATGATCAACACCACCAACCAAGGTATGTTATTCCATCTTAGAGAAGCTTTACTCCGAGTCATGAGCTAAAGCAACTCGACAAGATGTGAATACATCAAGATACTTAAACGAAAAATGGTAACCCCATTTTGAGCTTAAACGATGAGTATGACCTATGATCAAGTGATCTCACTTGACTCCTAAGTCAATATACTCTAACATAGGTGACTTTGTCGCCGACCATCTCTAGATGAAGTTCTCTCGTGTTCTCTTCTGTGTTTTTGCATTTGTCTCATGCATATTTGTTTCCCCTTTCAAAAAAAACTTCATCTAGATTTCTTTCTTTACTTTTCTGTTGCTCTGCATTTCCTACATCCAATTCATTGCACATCATTCAGTTAATTCCTTGCAAATCTTTGTGAGATCTTTCTAGTCTAGTGAGCTGAGGTGACAAGTGTTTTCTCTGTGATGAACTCGGTTTCACCGATTTGTTGTTTTCGGTCCAACCGAATCTTTTCGGTACAACCGAAGCATACCACTCGGTGCCACCGACTTCACAACAGGAAAAATAGTTTGCCACTTATTCTCTGTTTCTTCTGATCCAGCTCCACTCAATGAATCTTGTCCTCTACAAGCATCACAAATTTTATCCAGTGCTTTGTGTCGTGACTCAAGGACCAAACCCATTCACAACAAATTCTAGAAGACCCTTCTTGGAAATTGATGTCAAAGGGGGAGAGAGAGATCACATCAAAGCTTATCACTTATAGAGATCACATCAGAGAGAGAGAGAGAGAGTATTAAGGGGGAGAAAGAGATCTCCAGGGGGAGAGAATACTCAAGCAGAAGTATTTCTCAAGGATCCCAGATGCTTGGTGTTCAAGAGAAGAGATGCCACATGTCTTTTTGGGGGAAAGACATGTTCATGTGTGCTTACTTGCATTAAGCTCTGTTCTTTTATATCTTTTCAGCTCTGATTTTCTGTTCCCTATCTTCTCCCAATATCTCATGCTAGATTTAGGGGGAGCAAGACATATAAGGGAAAGAAATCATTTAAATTCATTGCATATCTTCACTCTTGGGGACATGTCTAATCCAATGTGGTACTTAGTACTCACTCTTTACATGTCATCCCAGTCTTGGTATTCTTGTGGTTTCTTTTGTTTGCTCTAGCTAGTAGATGTACCTGTGTTATCTAACCTTGTTTGTGCAGGTTCATTCCACCCTAAGCCAACTCAAGACTACAAGGTAAGTATATGCATCACACTCATGTGTATGAGAAATTCTTGCTAATGTACATACTGTTTGCAAGAAGGACTCATGAGCATGAAGATACTTGTCTTTAATATTCTTTGCTCGATGCATATGGCCAAGATACATGTAACACATTGCCTACTCTATCATGGTTATGCTCTCACATGCTTCTATATTCCATACTCACATGATTGCATACATGTAGGGGGAGCCTATGCTTGTTACATGTCTTTCCGAAGCTTTACTTGCTATTCTTTATATCTTTATCTAAATCTTTGATGTATGTTGCCATCAATTACCAAAAATGGGGAGATTGAAAGCACAAGTGCTCCCTAGGTGGTTTTGGTAATTAATGTCAACATATCTCTTGTTGGACTAACACCTTTATCTAGTATGTTTCAGATAAGTTCAACAATGGAGTGGCATGGACTAAAGGATGTGGGAACTCCTTCAAGATGCTAAAGACAAAGGATTGGCTCAAGCTTCAAGCTCAAGACTCTTCATTTTACATTTTAGTGATCCAAGATCACATTGAGTCTATAGGAAAAGCCAATACTATCAAGGAGGGATGAGGTGTTGCTTAATGAGCCTCTTGCTTCATGTGCTTAGTGATATGCTCCAAAACCCTCCACTACTTTCTCACATCCACATATGACCTAAACCTAAAGTCAAACTCGGCCCTACCGATTCTTTCTATCCGGCGCCACCGATTTCAAATGTCATAGCCACTGCCACAAACCCTAGGCAAATCGGTTTCACCGATAGGGATATCGGTCTCACCGAGATGGGATTGTAATCTCTCTGTTTCCCTTCGTAACATTTCGGTCTAACCGAAGTGAGCGATCGGTCCTACCGAGATTACAATGCAAACTTTCTGGTTAGCTTATTACCAAAATCGGTTCCACCGAGTTGGAGTAATCGGTCCCACTGAGTTTGCCTGACCAACTCTCTGGTTAGCTAATTACCAAAATCGGTCTCACCGAGATTACGTTATGCCCTAACCCTAACCATATCGGTCCTACCGAGTTGCATTTCAGTCCCACCGAAAACCCTAACGGTCACTAGGTTTACTAAATCGGTCTGACCGAGTTTTATGATTCGGTCCCACCGAGTTTGGTAAATTGTGTGTAACGGTTAGATTTTGTGTGGAGGCTATATATACCCCTCCACCTCCTCTTCATTTGTGGTGAGAGCCATCAGAACAAACCTACACTTCCAACTTACCAGTTCTGAGAGAGAACCACCTACTCATGTGTTGAGGCCAAGATATTCCATTCCAACCATATGAATCTTGATCTCTAGCCTTCCCCAAGTTTCTTTCCACTCAAATCTTCTTTCCACCAGATCCAAATCCTATGAGAGAGAGTTGAGTGTTGGGGAGACTATCATTTGAAGCACAAGAGCAAGGAGTTCATCATCAACACACCATTTGTCACTTCTTGGAGAGTGGTGTCTCCTAGATTGGCTAGGTGTCACTTGGGAGCCTCCGACAAGATTGTGGAGTTGAACCAAGGAGTTTGTAAGGGCAAGGAGATCGCCTACTTCGTGAAGATCTACCGCTAGTGAGGCAAGTCCTTCGTGGGTGACGGCCATGGTGGGATAGACAAGGTTGCTTCTTCATGGACCCTTCGTGGGTGGAGCCCTCCGTGGACTCGCGCAACCGTTACCCTACGTGGGTTGAAGTCTCCACCAACGTGGATGTACGATAGCACCACCTATCGGAACCACGACAAAAACATCCATGTCTCCAATTGCGTTTGAATTCTCCAATCCCTTCCCTTTACATTCTTGCAAGTTGCATGCTTTATTTTCTGCTGCCTATATACTCTTTGCATGCTTGCTTGTTATGTATTGAGAATGTTAAACTTGTGCCTAAACTCCACTTAAACCTAAAAGAAGTTAAAAACTACAACTTTGGTACTTACTGTCTAATCACCCCCCCCCCTCTAGACACCTCTTCTAAAGATCCTACAAGTAGTATCAGAGTTTTGGTCTCCATTGCCTTGGTTTAATCACCATTGGAGGAAGATGGATGAGTCTACTTTGGGGAGTCTTAGACATAGAGTGCCTATTCTTGATGGAGAATGTTTTCATGAGTGGAAAAATGAGATGCTTGTAATTTTCAATCAATATCAATTGAACAAGTACATTGCTAGCCCTTGTGCACCTCATGTTGATCCTATGCATCCTACCCTTGATGAATCTATTGACATGACTAGAGATCTTAGAACTGTTAATCTTATCACTAGAGGCTTGCCTAGAAACTTGATTAGAATCTTGCCTACTTTTGAGTGTTCCTACACTATATGGAAATTTCTTGAGGAACTCTTTCCAAATTATTCCTTGAAAAATCTAGATGAGATTCTCTATAAGTCTATTGCCTTGAGTAAGATGAATACTAGTGATCCTATGTTTGGTGATCGTCTATTTGAACTCACCGACCATATGCGTGCCAAAGGAGATGTTGGAATTATTGGCGATATTATTTCCGAAGCTATAAGAATTCATAAGCAAGATCATTGTCAAACTCACTCTAACAAATTACCCTCTCTAGGACTTGATCCACCACATGACGATGTTGAACATGGATACTATGATGAGGATGATGATAGTGACTTCGATCTTGATGATGCAATGAGACATTTTGGTCTTATGGCAAATCTTCGGGGATATGTGTCAGGAGGAAAGGAATGGGTTCTTGATAGTGGATGTACCAATCACATGACCGGAGATAAAGACATGTTTCGTGAGCTTGCTGAAAATGATAGTCCTCGAAAGTATGTCACTTTCGGTGACAACTCAAAGGGTAAGGTGGTTGGCCTTGGTAAGGTGGCCATCTCACATGATAGCTCTATACAAAATGTCATGCTCGTTGAGTCTCTTGGCTACAACTTACTTTCAGTATCTAGACTTGCTGATTTCGGTTTAAATGTCCTATTTTCTGAAGTAGATTGCCAAGTGTTTCGTCGAGACAATCATAAAATGGTCTTTACCGGTATACGTAGAGGTGATATTTACATTGTTGATTTCTCTAAAAAGGCACAACCTAAAACTTGCTTCATTGCTAAATCCTCAAAAGGTTGGTTATGGCATAGACGACTAGGTCACGTTGGCATGAGAAACCTTGACAAGCTTATTAAAGGAAATCATATCCTTGGAGTTAACGATGTCATATTTGATAAGTATAGACTGTGCAGTGCTTGTCAGGCAGGTAAACAGGTTGGAGGAAGGCATCCCGTGAAGAACATCATGACCACTAGGAGGCCACTCGAGCTTCTTCATATGGATCTCTTTGGTCCCAACGCTTACAATAGTCTCGGTGGAAATTCTTTTGTCTAGTTATAGTTGATGATTTTTCAAGATTTACGTGGGTGTTCTTTCTCAATGATAAATCGCAGGTCCAAAAGATCTTCAAAAACTTCGCTAGGAAGGCCCAAAACCAATTTGAAGTGAAGATCAAGAAGGTTCGCAGCGACAACGGAACGGAGTTCAAGAACACAAATGTGGACACCTTTCTTGACGAAGAAGAGATTTCACACGAGTTCTCGGCTACGTATACACCTCAACAAAATGGAGTTGTTGAGAGGAATAACCGGACGCTCATCGAAATGACGAGAACGATGCTTGATGAGTAAAAGACGCCGAAGCACTTTTGGGGCGGAAGCGGTTGAGACAGCTTGTCATGCAACAAATCGCTTGTATCTTCACAAGCTACTCGGCAAGACGGCATACGAGCTCCTCACCGGTAACAAACCCCAAGTTGGATACTTTCGAGTATTCGGCTCAAAGTGCTACATTCTTGATAAGCATCGTCGTTCAAAATTTGCTCCTAAGTCTCATGAAGGTTTCCTACTAGGTTATGGCTCAAACTCTCACACTTACCGTGTCTACAACAATTTCACCTGGAAGGTTGAAGAGACGGTAGATGGGAAGTTTGATGAATCTAACGGCTCACAAGTAGAGCAATTGCCAATTGATGTAGGAGACAAAGACCCTTCAGAGGCAATCCAAGACTTGTCTATTGGCAAGGTCCGTCCAACGGAGGTGAAGGAGAGTACCTCGTCTGTTCAAGTGGAAGCTTCTACTTCATGACAAGGTGAACCAAGAGTTGATATGGAAGCATCCACAAGTGGAACACACCAAGATGAAGAAAACGAGGAAGAACATCACGAACGTCAACAACCTCCTTCTTCACCTCGACAAGAAAACGACAACACCAACAATGAAGATGATCAAGAAGAAGAAGAACAAGATGAAGAAGATGTTCAACCGAGACCCAAGCAAAAGCTTTCACGGGTTCGAGCAAGAATTGCTAAAGACCAGCCCGTCGAGCAAATCTACAATGATATTCAAACCGGGAGAATCACTCGCTCTAAAACTCATTTAGCTAACTTTTGTGAAAACTATTATTTCATCTCTAGCATTGAACCTATGAAGGTCGAAGAAGCATTGGAAGATCCGGATTGGATAAATGCTATGCATGAAGAGCTACACAACTTTGAGAGAAACCAAGTTTGGACATTGGTTGCGAAGCCCGACAACAACCACAACATCATTGGTACCAAATGGGTGTTTCACAGCAAGCAAGATGAAGATGGACAAGTAATTTGCAACAAAGCACGTCCCGTCACCCAAGGCTACACACAAGTCGAAGGTATGGACTATGGTGAGACTTATGCTCCCGCTGCTAGACTTGAGTCCATTCGCATCTTACTTGCCTATGCTAATCACCATAATATCACCTTGTACCAAATGGACATTAAAAGCGCCTTTCTAAATGGTGAAATAGAGGAGGAAGTTTATGTTAAACAACCTCCCGGCTTTGTCAATCCTAAGAAACCAAATCATGTTTACAAACTTCACAAAGCCCTTTATGGTCTTAAACAAGCTCCTAGAGCATGGTATAAATGCTTGACCAAGTTTCTTCTTGAAAAAGGCTTTGAAATTGGGAAAATTGATTCCACACTTTTTACTAAAAGGGTTAATGGAGAACTATTTGTGTGCCAAATCTATGTTGATGATATTATATTTGGATCGACTAACCCTCATTTTAGTGAAAAGTTTGGGAAGCTAATGTCAGAGAAGTTTGAGATGTCAATGATGAGTGAACTCAAATTCTTTCTTGGGTTGCAAATCAAGCAAACTAAGGAAGGTACTTTTGTCTCTCAAACGAAGTACACTAAGGACTTATTCAAGAAGTTCAATATGCAAGAATGCAAAGGTATGTCTACACCCATGCCCACTAGTGGACATCTTGATTTGACCAAAGATGGTAAACCAGTTGACCAAAAGGTTTATCGCTCTATGATTGGATCATTGTTATACCTATGTGCTTCACGTCCCGATATTATGCTAAGTGTGTGCATCTGTGCAAGATATCAAGCTGCTCCTAAAGAATGTCATCTTAAGGCCGTGAAAAGGATAGTGAGATACTTAATTCATACACCAAATTTTGGCATTTGGTATCCTAAGAGGGCCTCTTTCGATCTTGTTGGCTATTCCGACTCGGACTATGCCTGAGACAAGGTTGATAGAAAGTCCACTTCGGGTACTTGTCAATTTCTTGGTAGATCTCTTGTGTCTTGGTCCTCCAAGAAACAAAACTCGGTATCCTTATCTACAGCCGAAGCGGAGTACATTGCCGCCGGTTCATGTTGTGCTCAATTACTTTGGATGACCCAAACTCTTAAAGATTATGGGATATATGTGAAACATGTTCCATTGCTTTGTGACAATGAAAGTGCTATCAAAATTGGTCATAATCCCGTACAACATTCTCGAACTAAGCATATTGAAGTTCGCCATCACTTCATTCGAGATCATGTTGCTAAGGGTGACATTAATCTTAAGCATGTTCACACCGAAAAGCAATTAGCGGATATATTTACTAAACCCCTTGATGAGAAAGTGTTTTGCAGGTTGAGAGGAGAATTGAACATCATTGATGCTTTAAACTTGCTGGAGTAGATACTCCATTGGATACATGCAAGACATGATCTTATGACTAATCCATGATATCTCTCTTATGATGAAGATATTATATCTTGGATATATTTGCATCTTGCATGTTATCTAACCCATGTAGGTACTTGGTGGAATCAAATTCCATGAGATTTTAATCTACTCACATCTTGAGCAATCTCTACATCACCAAGTCTCTACATTATGGTGGCTGAATACAAGGAAGCACGAAATCACTCAAACATATCCTTTTGACAAACTCTATGTTGAGCTTCATGATTATCATTTTTGGATACACAAGTGCTCTTCCTTGCAAAAACTAACCCATGTAGGTAGATGGACTCAAATTCCAAGTGGTGCTCCCAACTCTTGATGAGCTACATCAACCTTGAGCAATCCACACAAGTTCAACTACATGATCAACATCACCAACCAAGGTATGTTATTCCATCTTAGAGAAGCTTTACTCCGAGTCATGAGCTAAAGCAACTCGACAAGATGTGAATACATCAAGATACTTAAACGAAAAATGGTAACCCCATTTTGAGCTTAAACGATGAGTATGACCTATGATCAAGTGATCTCACTTGACTCCTAAGTCAATATACTCTAACATAGGTGACTTTGTCGCCGACCATCTCTAGATGAAGTTCTCTCGTGTTCTCTTCTGTGTTTTTGCATTTGTCTCATGCATATTTGTTTCCCATTTCAAAAAAAAAGCTTTCATCTAGATTTCTTTCTTTACTTTTCTGTTGCTCTGCATTTCCTGCATCCAATTCATTGCACATCATTCAGTTAATTCCTTGCAAATCTTTGTGAGATCTTTCTAGTCTAGTGAGCTGAGGTGACAAGTGTTTTCTCTGTGATGAACTCGGTTTCACCGATTTGTTGTTTTCGGTCCAACCGAATCTTTTCGGTACAACCGAAGCATACCACTCGGTGCCACCGACTTCACAACAGGAAAAACAGTTTGCCACTTATTCTGTGTTTCTTCTGATCCAGCTCCACTCAATGAATCTTGTCCTCTACAAGCATCACAAATTTTATCCAGTGCTTTGTGTCGTGACTCAAGGACCAAACCCATTCACAACAAATTCCAGAAGACCCTTCTTGGAAATTGATGTCAAAGGGGGAGAGAGAGATCACATCAAAGCTTATCACTTAGAGAGATCACATCAGAGAGAGAGAGAGAGTATTAAGGGGGAGAAAGAGATCTCCAGGGGGAGAGAATACTCAAATAGAAGTATTTCTCAAGGATCCCAGATGCTTGGTGTTCAAGAGGAGAGATGCCACATGTCTTTTTGGGGGAAAGACATGTTCATGTGTGCTTACTTGCATTAAGCTCTGTTCTTTTATATCTTTTCAGCTCTGATTTTCTGTTCCCTATCTTCTCCCAATATCTCATGCTAGATTTAGGGGGAGCAAGACATCTAAGGGAAATAAATCATTTAAATTCATTGCATATCTTCACTCTTGGGGACATGTCTAATCCAATGTGGTACTTAGTACTCACTCTTTACATGTCATCCCAGTCTTGGTATTCTTGTGGTTTCTTTTGTTTGCTCTAGCTAGTAGATGTACCTGTGTTATCTAACCTTGTTTGTGCAGGTTCATTCCACCCTAAGCCAACTCAAGACTACAAGGTAAGTATATGCATCACACTCATGTGTATGAGAAATTCTTGCTAATGTACATACTGTTTGCAAGAAGGACTCATGAGCATGAAGATACTGTCTTTAATATTCTTTGCTCTGATGCATATGGCCAAGATACATGTAACACATTGCCTACTCTATCATGGTTATGCTCTCACATGCTTCTATATTCCATACTCACATGATTGCATACATGTAGGGGGAGCCTATGCTTGTTACATGTCTTTCCGAAGCTTTACTTGCTATTCTTTATATCTTTATCTAAATCTTTGATGTATGTTTCCATCAATTACCAAAAAGGGGGAGATTGAAAGCACAAGTGCTCCCTAGGTGGTTTTGGTAATTAATGTCAACATATCTCTTGTTGGACTAACACCTTTATCTAGTATGTTTCAGATAAGTTCAACAATGGAGTGGCATGGACTAAAGGATGTGGGAACTCCTTCAAGATGCTAAAGACAAAGGATTGGCTCAAGCTTCAAGCTCAAGACTCTTCATTTTACATTTTAGTGATCCAAGATCACATTGAGTCTATAGGAAAAGCCAATACTATCAAGGAGGGATGAGGTGTTGCTTAATGAGCCTCTTGCTTCATGTGCTTAGTGATATGCTCCAAAACCCTCCACTACTTTCTCACATCCACATATGACCTAAACCTAAAGTCAAACTCGGCCCTACCGATTCTTTCTATCCGGCGCCACCGAGTTCAAATGTCATAGCCACTGCCACAAACCCTAGGCAAATCGGTTTCACCAATAGGGATCTCGGTCTCACCGAGATGGGATTGTAATCTCTCTGTTTCCCTTCGTAAAGTTTCGGTCTAACCGAAGTGAGCGATCGGTCCTACCGAGATTACAATGCAAACTTTCTGGTTAGCTAATTACCAAAATCGGTTCCACCGAGTTTGAGTAATCGGTCCCACCGAGTTTGCCTGACCAACTCTCTGGTAAGCTAATTACCGAAATCGGTCTCACCGAGATTACGTTATGCCCTAACCCTAGCCATATCGGTCCTACCGAGTTGCATTCCAGTCCCACCAAAAACCCTAACGGTCACTAGGTTTACTAAATCGGTCTGACCGAGTTTTATGATTCGGTCCCACCGAGTTTGGTAAATTGTGTGTAACGGTTAGATTTTGTGTGGAGGCTATATATACCCTTCCACCTCCTCTTCATTCGTGGAGAGAGCCAACAGAACAAACCTACACTTCCAACTTACCAGTTTTGAGAGAGAACCACCTACTCATGTGTTGAGGCCAAGATATTCCATTCCAACCATATGAATCTTGATCTCTAGCCTTCCCCAAGTTGCTTTCCACTCAAATCTTCTTTCCACCAGATCCAAATCCTATGAGAGAGAGTTGAGTGTTGGGGAGACTATCATTTGAAGCACAAGAGCAAGGAGTTCATCATCAACACACCATTTGTTACTTCTTGGAGAGTGGTGTCTCCTAGATTGGCTAGGTGTCACTTGGGAGCCTCCAACAAGATTGTGGAGTTGAACCAAGGAGTTTGTAAGGGAAAGGAGATCGCCTACTTCGTGAAGATCTACCGCTAGTGAGGCAAGTCCTTCGTGGGCGACAGCCATGGTGGGATAGACAAGGTTGCTTCTTCGTGGACCCTTCGTGGGTGGAGCCCTCCGTGGACTCGCGCAACCGTTACCCTACGTGGGTTGAAGTCTCCACCAACGTGGATGTACGATAGCACCACCTGTCGGAACCATGACAAAAACATCCGTGTCTCCAATTGCGTTTGAATTCTCCAATCCCTTCCCTTTACATTATTGCAAGTTGCATGCTTTATTTTCCGCTGCCTATATACTCTGCATGCTTGCTTGTTATGTATTGAGAATGTTAAATTTGTGCCTAAACTCCACTTAAACCTAAAAGAAGTTAAAAACTGCAACTTTGGTACTTTGTGTCTAATCACCCCCCTCTAGACACCTCTTCTCAAGATCCTACAATTTTCCCTATTTCAAAAAAAGCTAGAGGTTCAAATTTAAATAATGGAGAAGTTCAATATTTATTACAAAAGAGAAAACAAAAGAGAAGTCCAGAGTGATAACTGCCAGAAGTTCACGTACTGCATGGTGTGTGTTTCGTATAAGAAAAAAAGGTGAAGTCCAAAATTTTGTTGCTATAAGTTCAAGTGCTCGACCCGAGAAAGCTCAAAATTCTTGTGAGAGAGGTTAAACAAAAATACGTGACAGAAGTTCAAGACGAAAACAATGGGAAGTTCAACTAATACACAAAATGCGTTTCAGACATGAAAATAAGAATAGAAAGCAAAAGGCTTAAAAGGTTTTGTTGCAAGAAGTTCACGTGCTACTCCCGGTGAAGTTCAATATCTCTAGTGTGAGACGTCCGACCATCAGTTACATGTAAAAAAGAGGCAAAAACGAAGTTGTTTTACGCATTCAAAAATATATTTTGAACCGTTGCAAGTATGAAAAAATGGTCAACACAAAAAAGTTGCGTGTTTACAGCAGCTTTCCATTGGTATATCACTTGCTTAATTCCGGTGAGTGAAAGAATAGCTACGAGAAAAAAAAAGCACATGAAAAATAGAGTGAAGTTCAAGCAGAACTGCCACAAAAGTTCAAGTACTTCACGCGATGCATTTTCGACGAATCTGTTTCGCGATAAAGGCACAACGAATGATCTCGCTGTTTATGAAATTACTTGAAAATGGCTAGGAATCAGAGAAAATTATCAACATGAAAAAGTTCCGCATTTTTCGTAGCTTTTGAACGGTATATTATTCGCCCCATTCCGACAAAGTTTGTAGAAATTACGGCAAAAATACGTTTTTACCCATTTTCAAAACTGACTTAAAGCCGTAAGGAATTGGGAGAAACAATACGTATCAAAAATTTTCTAATTTACTCAAGCTTTCCAACGCCATATCATTTGATACATTCGGACGTATGGTTAAAAAATTAGATTGAAAATACGAACTCGATGGAACTTGTACTGTTTTTTAAATTACTCTTAAACCGTTCAAAATTAGGAAAAACCTTCAACATGAAAAAGTAGCGCATTTTCATAAGCTTTCCAACGCCATATTACTTGCCTCAATTAGATTAGCCATTTAGAAATGTCATCGAAAATACGAACTCGGCTGTTCGGTTTGCGAAATTTTACGTTTTTCCAAATTACTCTTTAACCATAAGGAATTAGAGAAAACTTTCAACATATGGAAGGAGCGGTTTTGCAGCATCTTTCCAATGCCATATTGTTTGCCTCATTTTAATAAACGGTTTAGAAATGCGATCGAAAATACAATTTACGTTTTTTGTGTGAAGAAAAAACGGTTTTCAAAACTGCTCTTAAACCGCTTACATTTTGGCAAAAGTTTAAGTTGGGTCATGATACTGGTGTCTATAGCTTTCCAACGGTATATCACAAGCCCCGTTTCTGCAATATTGGCGGAAGTTCAACCTAGTTCAGAGGGAAGTTCGGGGCGAACAACTCGGGCAGTAAAATTGCAACAGAGACATGTTTCATCACGACCCGAGAGCAAATCCGCCAACCAGAGAGATTCATATTTAAAACGGGTATTTAGTTTCTAGAAATAGTTTGCAGATTACACTTACATCACATAGAACATGATTGATCAGAATAGTTCACGCGGGGAGACACAGTTACGAAGATAGCCCGAAGGTCGGGTTCCTACAAAGGGAAGTTCAGGTTGTGTAACTTAGGAAGTTCAGGATTTTTCCCGTTACTATAACAAAACAAATCAACGAAGTCAAAATTAAAAAGATGGAGAAGTTCGATGATTATAGAAAACTTAGATTTTCCTCGTTATTAAAGAATGGAAACAACAAGTTCAAAAATGAAATACCAAGAAGTTCAACTATTAAAAATAGAGCGCTTCAAAATTCCTAAAAAAAGGACTAAGAAAATCAGATTAAAAATTCATAAAAAAACTCAAATATTTTCACATAACCGACAGAAGATCAGGTTGATAACCGTGAGAAGTTCATGTACTACACGGTGTGCATTTTGTATTAAAAAAGAATAGAAAATCAAAGGCTAAAAGTTTTGTTGTTATAAGTTCAAGTCCTTCGTCGGAGAAAGTTAAAAAAATTATTGTGAGAGAGATTTGTACAAAAGGAATATCATTTGTGTAAACACTGACGGACGGATGAGAAAATTACAAATGAAAATACGTCACAAAAGTTCAACTAAAAACACCAGGAAGTTCATTTACTACAATGGATGAATTTCAGATGAAAAACTATTAAAATCGTCACGGGTATGAAAAAACGATCTACACAGGAAAGTTGCGTGTTTACAACAGCTTTCCACCGATATATCACTTGCTCAATTCCGGTGAGTGGATGGAGATCTACGAGCAAAAAACGCAAGTGAAAAACAGAGTGAAGTTCAAGTAGACATGCCGAGGAGTTCAGGTTCTTCACGTGGTTCATTTTCGAAGGATCTGTTTCGCGATAAAGGCAGAACGAATAATCTCACCATTTTCCAAATTACTTGAAAATGACGGGAATCAAAGAAAACCATCAACATGAAAAAGTTTTGCATTTTCCTTAGCTTTCCAACGGTATATTATTTGCCCCATTCCGATAAAGTTTGTGGAAATTACAGCGAAAATACGTTTTTAGCCATTTTGAAAACTGACATAAAACAGTAAGGAATTGGGAGAAATAATATATACCAAAAAGTTTCGCATTTCCTCAAGCTTTCCAACGCCATATCATTTGTTGCATTCGGACATAGGGTTAAAAAATAGATTGAAAATACAAACTCGGTGAAACTTGTACCATTTTCTAAATCACTTTTAAACCGTTCAAAATTAGAAAAAACTTTCTACATGAAAAAGTAGCACATTTTCATAAGCTTTCCAATGCCATATCATGTGCCTCAATTGGTTTAGCCGTTTAGAAATGACATCGAAAATATGAACTCGGCTGGTCGGTTTCTGAAATGTTACGATTTTCTAAATTACTCTTTAACCGTAGGGAATTAGAGAAAACTTTCAACATGTGGAAGGAGAGGTTTTGTAGCAGCTTTACAAAGCCATATTACTTGCCTCATTCCGATAAATGGTTTAGAAATGCGACCGAAATTACGATTCACGTTTTTTGTGTGAAGAAAAAACGATTTTCAAAACTGCTATTAAACCGCTTACATTTTGCGAAAAATTTAACTTGGGTCATGATACTCGTGTCCATAGCTTTCCAACAGTATAGAGCAAGCCTATTTGGGCAATGTTGCGGGAAGTTCAACCTAGCACAGGGGGAAGTTCAGGTCGAACAACTCAGGCAGTAAAATCGCAAAAAACGCGAGTTCTTCACGACCCGAGTGCAAATTCCGCCTATGAGCGAGATTCCTATCTAAAACGAGTATTTAGTTGGTAAAAATCGTTTGAAGATTACACTTACATCACATGGAACACGACTAACCAGAAAAAAACTCGCGGTAGAAGGCACGGTTGCGAAGATAGCCCGAAGGTCGGGTTCGTACAAAGAGAAGTTCAGGCGCGTTACTCGAGCGATTCAGGTTGTGATCGAATATTATTTCGATCCCGTGATCAGAATAGTGTTTATGTGTGTGTGTGTGTATATATATATATAAAGTAACACTATTCTGATCCCAGGATCAGAATAGTTATTTGGATCACGTTGCCTTATATAGGGAGCGACGAGCTTTTTCCCGAACTCGCGGTAGCGAGAGAAGAAATAAAAAAGGAAAAAACCACCCCCGATTCCCATCGCCCCCAACCTCCTGACCCGCCCCAAATCCCCATCGCCTGCCGCCTGCGTGATCTCCCCGAACCCCAGCGCCATGGGCGCTGCCCACCGCCGCGCGGCGGCGGCACAGCCACACCTCCGCCTCCTACCTTCGCCCCGACCACCTCCGACTCCGCTGCAGCAACCGCCGCCGCCATGGAAGCTTCTTGCACAGCCGCGCGCCTGATCTCGCCGCTACAAAGCCTGAATGTGCCGGCGAGGGTTACTGCACCAACCGCACGATGTTCCATCCCCATACGCCGCCGCTGGCCGTCCCCGGCCATCACACAAGCAGCCCCGTCTCTGCGTCTCCGGCCACATCGACCTTCTCGCGAGCTCCACCTTGACCTTCCGGAGTAAGGTTCATCCTTGGGCCTTCTCCCACATGCAGCATCCTTTGCTGTATTCATTAATGGCAGCAGGCTTCTGTCATACTTACTTCTTCAGCTCCAAACTGTAGTCCGATGTGGTGGAGCTCAGATGTGGACACAACACCAAGACGTAGATCGATGTTCACTGATGTATTCAGCAAGGCCGCCACCAAGATGTTCACTGCTGTATTTATCCTTTGATGTTTCATCCCTCCGCCGTAGCACTCAGGCTGTTCACTGCTGCCACGTCCAGCCGTCCAGGGCCGCAACACCAAGACGTTCACTCCCTCAGCTGCTCAGGTCCCACTGCTGCAGTGCCCAGACAAGGCCCAGGTTCATCTTCTTGCATGCTCGTACTTTCGTTTCCATACTATCTGTATTTTGCACCAAATTTATTCAGAGATATGGTCAATGATGACTGCCATGCTATGCTACTGCAAGTTAGGCAAGGCAAAAATTGTACTATGAAACACACTCATGCAGGTAAGATGCCTAACAGAAGTGAAAAATATCATAGTGAGAAAAACATTCTCTGTATTTGGTAAGATATAGCTGTGCAAGGTCCGAACTTGTTTGTAATTGTATATAAAACTTAATGTGAATTTGTTCTTCGACTTCTGCAGAATGGGCGACAACATTACCTGAAAACTTATGTAAAAATGCAATGATGGTGATGAACTACACTTTTATGATGTATTGTGAAAATGGTTTGACAAATGATGGATGAATGAATGAAAATTGATTTTGTTTGTGGTTGCTGCATCTGGGAGTCGAAAGGCGCCGGTTCTTTGTGCTAGATCCTTGACCGAAAACTGACTAGGTGACGCTTTGTGTTCATGCTAGTTCATGCCCTGTTTCTTCTTATTCTATGTTCTGATTTTGGTTTTAAAAGTATGTGCATGTTGACGAGAGACAATATGTACGAAGAAGTTCATGTATTACTACACACAAAAAAGATTGCATGCCTCTCTTTTTTCTCTCTCCCACATGCGCGCACAAGTAGCACTACATACAGATCCATCAAAAAAAGATTGTGCTTCTAAATTATTATTCTTATTTTAGCTATAAATGAAAAATACCAGTCATTCCCCTTTATTTTGGTTTGGAGCGTGTTTGTTTAATTTGGGTGGGGTCTGTTTGTTGCTGAAGCTCAGATTTGTGTTTTCGTGCGGTGTTTTGGTAGATCGGAAGGTGTTATGACAATCTCCGATGTTTCTACGCCGGACGCTGGTCCACGACATCTCAACTAGCATCTACTACTACATGTTTAAGTTCCTAAAGAGCTATCATATTATTCTTCAGAGTTCAGATAATTGTATTTAGGGCTGCTGGAACCTGATGGCTCAAGCTTGTAAACGGATATTCAGAAGTTCAAAGTAGACTTAAATAGAAGTTCAAAAATAAAAATAGTATTATGTGCTGCTGCGTCCGTGCTAGGTCTTGTGTCTCGTATATGTGTCGGCACTCACTGTGTGGGTGCTTCGTGTGTTCGTTGTGTGTTGCCGTTCCCAAAAGCATTTTGCAAGGCCACATTTTTCTTGTGTTACGATAAATTTTTCTGTGTGAGTAATTAGTATGGCGGTAGTCCAATGTGTTGATTTTTAGCAGGCCAAAATTGTGTTCATTGATCAAATTTGTAGAAATGGAAGGCGCTCGGCTGCAACTCCTTGTGTTATGACCTTGTAGTCCACTTTTCTCGTTTCTTAAAAAACCTAGAGGTTCAAATTTAAATAACGAAGAAGTCCAACATTTATTAGAAAGTTGGGAAGGTGAAACTAAAAATATAGTGCAGTTTAAATAGTTTTTTAAAAAGCAAAATTTTCCCGTTTCTAAAAAAACCTAGAAGTTCAATTAAAATACCGGAGCAGATAAATGTTTATAAGAAAACTTCAATTTCTTCAGTTCCTACAAAATAAAAACCAAGAAGTTCAAATTAAGATAACACAAAAGCTCGATGGCTATATACCATGAAGAAAAACAAAGCTTCAACTATAACAATATTAACTTGAGAAGTTCAAATTTGATAAAATAGAGTTTGAAGAAAATGTTACCATTGTACTAAAAAATCCCTTGGAGTTTCCCATTATTGAAAAATGATAACCATAAAGTTCAAATTAAAATAACAAAGCCGTTCAATATATGTAATAGAAAACATTTTTTGATGGTTTTAAATAATTCTGAGAAGGTCAAATAAAAATAACTAGCGGTGTTGCCCGCGCATTTGCGCGGCTAGCTTATGAATGAAAATGTTTCTTTACATTTTTTAAACGTACATTGTGAAAACGTTCTTAGTTACACATGAAAAATAATTTGCAAGTCGTGCCCTGATATAGTTATGTTATTTCTTGGTAACACATTATTCTGAAATATATTTCAAATATGTTATACAAAAAGTCTCCAAGTTGAACTTATGTTCGAAAAATGCCTAAATCTCTCCTTCATATGCTTTAGGAACGTCTTTGTGTGATAATATTTAATTTTATATAAATATAAACGGTAGAGAATTATTGTAGAAGTACGTATATCATCGTCCCACAGTTATATGACTGAGATTATATGATTTTATTTGCCAAATGTTGCCTTCTTAACTCCAAGCATTTGAGTACTGATCCGAGAAAGAGTTCTTTACTATACGTGTTGTTTTCACTTACTTCTCCAAACCTGAAATTCGATCATTTCCATTTAAATTATTATAAGGTCAAGTGGGTCACTCTTATCCTTGCTAAGCAGGAGTTGCAAACGTGCCCTTGGGAGGTCTCACCAAAGTTGGGATATAGTAATTTATTGTGCCTTTTGGATTTTGACACAAAAAAGAAATTGTTTTTTTTTGCGTTTTAAAATAATTCTCTTAATCCACAAAGAAGTTCAGTTATTACTTGGGAGTAATTTGCGTTTTAAAATTGAGCAAGAAGTTCAAATAAAAAATTACTTCAAAAACCATTATAAAAATGGATTTTTATCGTTTGTAAAAAAAACGAAGAAGTCCAAATTAAAAAGAGGAACATTTCAAAAGAATTTATACATGCTCGGTAGGTCAAAAGTTTGGCTTTAATTTACATTTTGCGAAGGTCAAAATGTTGTGTTCGAGAAGGTCAATTGTGTTATCTCAGCAAGTTCAAAATAAATTTAAACATGCAAGAAAACAAAAAGGGATAAGTTCAATTTCTAAAGATGACGCGGTTCAACGTGTAAACCAATGTTGAAAGAAAACAAAAAGAAAATGAGAAGTTCAATTTCTAAAGATGAAACGGTTCGACGTGCACCCCAATGTTGAAAGAAAACAAAAAGAAAGGAGAAGTTCAATTTCTAAAGATGACGTGGTTCGACGTGCTAAAAAATATTGAAAGAAAATAAAAAGAAAATGGGAAGTTCAATTTCTAAAGATGACGCGGTTTGATGTGCAAACCAATGCAAAAACACACACAAAAATGTTGTTTTGGTGTCTTAAAATATTTTTATTAGAAAAACCAAGAAGGCCATATTAAAAAGATGGAGAAGTTCGATGATTATAGAAAACTCAGATTTTCCTCGTTATTAAAAATACGTCAGAGTGAAAATAGCAAGAAGTTCAACGTGGAATAAACAAGAAGTTGAATTACTACACTGAATGAATTTCAGATGAAAAAACTTTTAAAACCGTCGCGAGTATGAAAAAATGGTCAACACGGAAAAGTTGTGTGTTTACACAGCTTTCCATCGGTATATCACTTTCTCAATTTTGGTGAGTGGGTGGAGAGTTGCCAGCTAAAAAACGCACGTGAAAAACAGACTGAAGTTCAAGCAGAACTGCCACAGAAGTTCAAGTACTTCACGCGATGTATTTTCGACGAATCTGTTTCGCGATAAGGGCAGAACGAATGATCTCCCCGTTTCTGAAATTACTTGAAAATGGCTGGGATTCAGAGAAAACCAACAACATGAAAAAGTTTCGCATTTTTCGTAGCTTTTCAACAGTATATTATTTGCCCCGTTCGGATGTAGTTTGTAGAAATTACGACAAAAATAAATTTTTAGCCATTTTCAAAATCAATGTAAACCGTAATGAATTTGGAGAAACAATATATACCAAAACGTTTTGCATTTGTTCAGGCTTTCCAACGCCATATCATTTGCTACATTGGGACGTATGATTAAAAAAATAGATCAAAAATACAAACTTGGTAGATCTTGTACCGTTTTCTAAATTACTCTTAAACGATTCAAAATTAGAAAAAAATTTCAACATGAGAAAAAAAACACATTTTCATAAGCTTTCCAACGCCATATCATTTGTCTCAATTGGATTAGGCGTTCAGAAATGGCATCAAAAATACGAACTCAGTTGTTCGGTTTGCGAAATTTTATGATTTTCCACATTACTCTTTAACCATAGGGAATTAGAAAAATCTTTCAGTATGTAGAAGGAGCGGTTTTACAGCAGCTTTCCAACGCCATATTATTTGCCTCATTCCGATATACGGTTTAGAAATGCGATCAAAAATACGACTCACTTTTTTTGTATGAAGAATTGTATGAAGAAAAAACAGTTTTCAAAATTGCTCTTAAACAACTTACATTTTGCCAAAATTTTATGTTGTGTCATGATACTGGTGTCCATAGCTTTCCAACAGTATATCGCAAGCCCATTTGGGCAATATTGACGGTAGTTCAACCTAGCACTAGGGGAAGTTCAGGTCGAACAAATCAGGCAGTAAAATTGCAAAAAACGCAATTTCATAATGACCCGAGAGCAAAATCCGCTAGCGAGCGAGATTTTTATTTAAAACCGGTATTTAGTTGCTAAAAAACCTTTCTAGATTACACTAACATTATGTAGAACACTATTAACCAGAATAATTAATGTGGAAAGCCACAGTTGCAAAGATAGCTCGAAGGTCGGGTTCGTACAGAGGGAAGTTCAGACGCGTGTACAAACAAAAATACATCACAGAAGTTCAACGTGAAAACAGCATGAAGTTCAACTACTATGCTGAATGAATTTCAGATGAAAAACTTCTAAAATCATTGCGAGTATGAAAAAATGATCAACACGGGAAAGTTACGTGTTTACAGCAGCTTTCCATCGGTATATGACTTGCTCAATTCCGGTGAGTGGATGGAGAGCTAGGAGCAGTGGATAGAGATATACAAGAAAAAAAAGCACGTGAAAAACAGAGTGAAGTTCAAGGTTTCATACCGAGAAGTTCAGGTACTTCACTCGATGCATTTTTGGCGAATCTGTTTCGCGATAAAGGCAGAACGAATGATCTCGCCGTTTTTGAAATTACTTGAAAACGGCTAGGAATCAGAGAAAACTGTCAACATGAAAAAGTTTCACATTTTTCGTAGCTTTTCAGCGGTATATCATTTGCGCCATTCCGATTAAGTTTGTAGAAAATACGGAGAAAATACATTTTTTGCCATTTTTGAAACTTACTTAAAACCGTAAATAATTGGGAGAAATAACACATACCAAAAAGTTTCGCATTTGTTTAACCTTTCCAACGTCATATCGTTTGCTGCATTCGGACGCACGGTTAAAAAATTATCTCAAAAATACGAATTCGGTAGGACTTGTACCGTTTTCTAAATTACTTTGAAATCGTTTAGAATTAGAAAAAACTTTCAAACTGAAAGAGTAGCGCATTTTCGTAAGCTTTCCAACGCCATATCATATGCCTCAATTGGATTAGCCGTTTAGAAATGATGTTGAAAATACGAACTCGGCTGTTCGGTTTGTGAAATTTTACGTTTTTTCAAATCACTCTTTAACCATAGAGAATTAGAGAAAACTTTCAACATGTGGAAGTAGCGGTTTTGCAGCATCTTTCCAATGCCATATTATATGCCTAATTTTGATAAACGTTTTAGAAATGTGATTGAAAATACGATTCACGTTTTTTTGCTTTTCATATACAATATTTTTGTTCTTTTACGTATTATTATTTAATTAACTTACAAGTAGCATGTGTGAATATAATCATAAATATATTACTTTTCGATTATATACGGATGCCGACATGTGGAGGGGGGAAACATCCGCATCGGGGCTATACGAAGGGGACGTTTCTCCCAAGTGTTTATATGGGATGACCTACCACAACCGGGTGGTGTGGTGGCATGTATGAAGAGGCGGCACATGTCTCCAGGCTATGGCCCCCCCTCACGGACGGCGCCGCCGCCGGCACCTGGAGGGGGAAACAGACGCGTCGGGTCTACACGGAGGGGATGTTGCTGTGTGTTTGGCCTGGATGTTGCTCCCAGGTGTCCCTATGGGCTGACCTAACACAACCGGGTGGAGAGGTCCACTAGTCAAAGCCCGTCCATGGGAAGTCAAACGGCTAGATCTCGTGGTCAATCGCTCCAGGGTTAGGCAGGACGGGGGCCCTGGGGGTAGCAATGCCACCGAAGTGTCGCACCGGGCCCTCATACGTGCGGGGGGGGGGGGGGTGGCATGCCTGAAGAGGCAGCATGCTTCTCCGGGGTGTGGCCCCCCTCACGGACGGCGCCGCCATCGGCACCTGGAGGGAGAAAACGGACGCGTCGAGTATCTGAACACTTCGCTCTACGCGGATTGCCCTTCGCATGTCTACGACTGTGGCCGGCGGCCTCCGGGGGCTAGCATGCCGCCAATTTTGCGTACGCGGCCCCTCACAAGTTTGCAAGTGTTGTGGTGGTTGCAAACGCCCGGCACGCGTCTCCGGGGTGTGGCCCCCCTCACGGACAGCGCCGCCGCCGGCACCTGGATGGGGGAAACGGATGTGTCGGGTCTACACGAAGGGGGTGTTTCTGTGGGTTTGGCCCGGATGTTGATCCCACGTGTCCCTATGGGCTGACCTAACACAACTGGGTGGAGAGGTCCACTGGTCAAAGCCTGTCCGTGGGAAGTCAAAGGGCTTGATCTCGTGGTCAACCGCTCCAGGGTTAGGCGGGGACGGGGCCCAGGGTGGGGGGGTAGGAATGCCACTAGAGTGTCGTGACCGGCCCTCATACATGCGGGGGGTTGTGGTGGCATGTCTGAAGAGACGGCACGCGTCTCCCGGGTGTGGCCCCCCTCACGGACGGCGCCGCCGCCGGCACCTGGAGGGAGGAAACGGAAGCGTCGGGTCTACACGGAGGGCATGTTGCTGTGGGTTTGGCCCGGATGTTGCTCCCAGGTGTCCCTATGGGCTGACCTAACACACTCGGGTGGAGAGGCCTACTGTTCAAAGCCCGTCCGTGGGAAGTCAAAGGGCTAGATCTGGTGGTTAACTGCTCTAGGGTTAGGCGGGACGGGGCCCTGGGGGGTAGCAATGCCACCGGAGCGTCGCACCGGGCCCTCATACATGTGAGGGGGTGGTGGTGGCATGTATGAAGAGGCGGCACGCGTGTCCGGGGTGTGGCCCCCCGACGATGACACAGTAGTAGACGTGCTGCGGTAACGGTGCGGCGTGAATATTATTAAATACTCGGAGCATGATAAAATCATGAGTTTTTTTACACTTCGTGGGCACATGTGCTATATGACTGATGGTAATTTTTCATAATTTTTGGTGATAGAGAAGTATCTGAACACTTCACTCTATGCAGATTGCCCTTCGTCTGTCTACGACTGCGGCCGGCGGCCTCTGGGGGCTAGCATGCCGCCAATCTTGCGTACGCGGCCCCTCACAGGTTTGCAAGTGTTGTGGCGGTTGCAAACGCCCGGCACGCATCTCCGGGGTGTGGCCCCCCTCACGGATGGCGCCGACGCCGGCACCTAGATGGGGGAAACGAACGTGTCGGGTCTACACGGAGGGGATGTTGCTGTGGGTTTGGCCCGTATGTTGCTCCCAGGTGTCCCTATGGGCTGACCTAACACAACCGGGTGGAGAGGTCTACTGGTCAAAGTCCGTCCGTGGGAAGTCAAAGGGCTAGATCTCGTGGTCAACCGCTCCAGGTGGGGGAGGGGGTGGTGGCATGTGTGAAGAGGCAGCACGCGTCTCCGAGGTGTGGCCCCCCTCACGGACGGCGCCGCCGCCAGCACCTGGAGGGGGGAAACGGACGCGTCGGGTCTACACGGAGGGGATGTTGCTGTGGGTTTGGCCCGAACGTTGCTCCTAGTGTCCCTATGGGCTGACCTAACACACTCGGGTGGAGAGGTCCACTGGTCAAAGCCCGCCCGTGAGAAGTCAAAGGGCTAGATTTCATGGTCAACCGCTCTAGGGTTAGGCGGGACGGGGACCCTGGGGGGGTAGCAATGCCACCGGAGCGTCTCACCGGGCCCTCATACATGCAGGGGGTGTGGTGGCATGTCTGAAGAGGCGGCACGCGTCTTCGGGGTGTGGCCCCCCTCACGGACGGCGCCACCGCCTGCACCTGGAGGGGGGGGGGGAACGGTCGTGTCGGGTGTACACGGATGTTCAGACTGCAAATAAGAAACACCGGCATCCTTCATGGAAAATGGACGTTTACTCTGAAACCTTGAGTGCCCGGAAACCGTACCGGTGCCCGGGCACCAAAAGTTTCAGAGTAACTGTCCGTTTTCCTAAGAAAGTCTAATGAATACCGGAGCTTGCTTCGTATGGATTAGCCAAGTATTTAAACTGGTCAAATTGCTCTTCCTTTGGCGATGTGGTACTAATTTTCAGTTTTCAGATGCTATCTATGTTGCTAGAAAAAAAGCTATCTATGCCGACGGCATAGCCGTCGGCATAGGTTGCCACGTGGCATCTTCACCTATGCCGACGGCTGCCGTCGGCATAGATCTCCTTATCCACTAGGGGGCGAGCCACAACCACTCATTCTCCTCCCCCCTTGCCTCTCCACACCCGCCTCCACCCGCGCCGCAACCCGCCGCCCGCCGCCGCTCCACCGGCGCCCCTCCCCTTCCCTCGCCCCTCGTCGCCTCCACCCCGACCCTCTCCCCCCTCCTCGCGTCGCCGTCGTCGCCACCTCGACTCCACGTCGCCACCTCGACTCCACGTCGCCGCGGCCACCACTCGCCCCACCCGCGCTCGCCGCCGCCGCCCACTCCACCTCGTCCCCTGCCGTCACCACCGCCCCACCCCACCACCACCCACCCCCCGTCACCCCCGTCCACCCTGCAGCGGCCCCGGCCCCATCCACGCCGCCTCGACCCCGCCCTCCTCTCCTACTCGTGCCTCCGTGCGTCCTTCACCTTGCTGGTCCCGGCTCGGAGACCCCTCCGCCGATGCCCTGCAGCCGCCCGACCCGCCCCTCCCATGGCCGCCCGGCCAGGTGAGCCTTCTCTCTTTTTTTTCATTTTTTTTCATTTGTTAGATGAATGCCACTATTAGATGCATGAATGGATATTAGATGCATATTCTAGATAGATGGATATTTTTTTTTGTTTTGTGTAGTTTTATTAGGTTTTAGATACACAGTAGATAGTTTTATTAAGTTTGTCAATGGATGTTAGTCAAGTTAACAAATGGTTTAGTTTCTAAAATATAGATGAATAGATGTTGCTTAAGTTTGTGATGGAGGGATGGATATTGGTCAAGTTATTATTTGGTCAAGTTAGTGTTAGGTCATGTTGATTCATAAGAAGCAATTAGAGACACTTAGTTTATAAAATAGATAACGAAGATTTTTTTCAATTTGACACGTTGTTTCATATTGATGCATAATGTTGTGCCAGTGCTTAATGTGAGGTGATGACCTAGTTTTTTTTCACTCGGTGGAATTAACAGGATTTGTGGTGTTCCATCTTCGTGGAGTGATCGTCAACGTTGGAGGTGTTGGTCCATGATCATCCCTCTCCTTTGATCGACTACATCATCTACATAGGAGGGTGAGCAACAGTTTCATGACCTTGTCCGCTTTTTTTCCATGTCAGTAGATTAAATTTTCACATCAAGTCGCGTAACCTAGGCGTCTCCCGTCCGAAAGGGTTGCATCGATAAAGCATTCAATTGCATATTTATCACTGCAGCTCTTTCGGATTGTCCAACGTTTTCCACGGACAGCACGAGGATGTGTAGATTGGGTACGTTGTCCATGATCTACCCCATTCCGAGACAGAATTTCGGCGGCACCTCCCCGTTGTTCTCGGGATGCAAATTCTCCCGGCATTTTTCCGAGACGTGCATTTGGAGAACAGCGAGGAGGTGCTGCCGAAATTTTGTCTCGAAATGGGGTAGAGCATGGACAACGTACTCAATCTACATATTCTCGGGTGGGATTAGGACCCATCTTTACCTATTAGAGATGTAGGTGGATTAAATGTCGTTTCTCGTCAACCCTATAAAAAATAAAATATCGATGTGAGTAATTTAAATGAATCCTTAATTTTATTGTGTGGCTTCCAATAAAGGAGAGATGGAAGATAATCAGTGGATGTATAGTGGGTTTTTTCGTCGGAATCAAGTAACAACAGAGTGGGTCGAGAAAACTGATGTGTTTTTGAAAGAGATTTTCCATAGTCCAATGAGGATTGTGCCAGAATGCCCGTTTACCAAATGTAAGAGACGTATGCGTAGAGGTAAAAGTTAGATGACTAAGCACCTTCGCACGCATGGATTTACGCCCAACTTTAATATGCCGATAAACTTTGCCCAGCGGGACCGCGGTAGAGAGGAGGTGATACGATAACACGTCGCTGGTTATGAGGACGATCGGGTTAGAGACATGCTAGATGATGTCTTTGCTGCACAGCCGACACCTCCGTCACATTCAGCGAATGAACCAGAGGATCCGGAGGAAACCGCAAAGGCCTTCCTAGATATCTTGGCATCATCAAAGAAACCTCTTTATGAGGGTGCCAAGCTCTCTGTGCTGGATGCCATCTAAATGGCGATGGCGGTCAAGGCAATCTGGTAGTAGCGAGGTTGCTTAATCGTCTCAATGTATCTATAATTTTTTATTGTTCCATGCTATTATATTATCTGTTTTGGATGTTTAATGGGATTTATTATACACTTTTATATTATTTTTGGGACTAACCTACTAAAGCAAGGCCCAGTGCAAATTGCTGTTTTTTTTTGCCTATTTCAGTGTTTCGCAGAAAAGGAATATCAAACGGAATCCAAACGGAATGAAACCTTCGGGAGAGTGATTTTTGGAACAAACGTGATCCAGAGGACTTGGAGTGGACATCAAGAAAGAAGTGAGGAGGCCACGAGGCAGGGAGGCGCGCCTGCCCCCCTGGGCGTGCCCCCCACCCTCGTGGGCCCCTCGCAGCTCCACCGACCTACTTCTTCCTCCTATATATACCCATATACCCCGAAAACATGCAGGAGCACCACGAAACCCTATTTCCACCGCCGCAACCTTCTGTGCCCGTGAGATCCCATCTTGGGGCCTTTTCTGGTGCTCCGCCGGAGGGGGAATCGATCATGGAGGGCTTCTACATCAACACCATAGCCTCTCCGAGGATGTGTGAGTAGTTTACCTCAGACCTTCGGGTCCATAGTTATTAGCTAGATGGCTTCTTCTCTCTCTTTGGATCTCAATACAAAGTTCTCCTCGATCTTCTTGGAGATCTATTTGATGTATGCGGTGTGTTTGCCGAGATCCGATGAATTGTGGGTTTATGATCAATATTATCTATGAACAATATTTTGAATCTCCTCTGAATTCTTTTATGTATGATTTGTTATCTTTGCAAGTCTCTTCGAATTATCAGTTTGGTTTGGCCTACTAGATTGATCTTTCTTGCAATGGGAGAAGTGCTTAGCTTTGGGTTCAATCTTGCGGTGTCCTTTCCCAGTGACAGCAGGGGCAGCAAGGCACATATTGTATTGTTGCCATCGAGGATAAAAAGATGGGGTTTATATCATATTGCTTGAGTTTATCCCTTTACATCATGTCATCTTGCCTAATGTGTTACTCTGTTCTTATGAACTTAATACCCTAGATGCATGCTGGATAGCGGTCGATGTGTGGAGTAATAGTAGTAGATGCAGAATCGTTTCGGTCTACTTGTCGCGGACGTGATGCCTATATACATGATCATGCCTATATATTCTCATAACTATGCACTTTTCAATCAATTGCTCGACAGTAATTTTTTCACCCACCGTAATACTTATGCTATCTTGAGAGAAGCCACTAGTGAAACCTATGGGCCCCGGGTCTATTTTTCATCATATTAATCTCCCGTCAACTAGCTATTTCTGTCGCCGTTTATATTGCAATCTTTACTTTTAATCTTTATCATAAAAATACCAAAAATATTGTCTTATCATCTCTATCAGATCTCACTTTTGCAAGGGATTGAAAACCCCTTTCTCGCGTTGGTTGCAAGGTTCTTATTTGTTTGTGTAGGTACGAGGGACTTGCGTGTGGCCTCCTACTGGATTGATACCTTGGTTCTCAAAAACTGAGGGAAATACTTACGCTACTTTGCTGCATCACCCTTTCCTCTTCAAGGGAAAACCAACACATGCTCAAGAGGTAGCATTGCTTCAAAGCATTTCTATGAGTATGGGCTAACAGCCTGCCTGAGGGCCATTGTCGGCGTCAAAACCGGCGGATCTCGGGTAGGGGGTCCCGAACTGTGCGTCTAGGCGGATGGTAACAGGAGACAAGGGACACAATGTTTTTACCCAGGTTCGGGCCCTCTCGATGGAGGTAATACCCTACTCCTGCTTGATTAATATTGATGATATGGGTAGTACAAGATTAGATCTACCACGAGATCAGAGAGGCTAAACCCTAGAAGCTAGCCTATGGTATGATTGTTGTTCGTCCTACGGACTAAAACCCTTCGGTTTATATAGACACCGAATAGGGTTAGGGTTACACAGAGTCGGTTACAATGGTAGGAAATCTACATATCCGTATCGCCAAGCTTGCCTTCCATGCCAAGGAAAGTCCTATCCGGACAAGGGACGAAGTCTTCAATCTTGTATCTTCATAGTCTAGGAGTCCGGCCAAAGATGATAGTTCGGCTATCCGGACACCCCCTAGTCCAGGACTCCCTCAGTAGCCCCCGAACTAGGCTTCAATGATGATAAGTCCGGCGTGTTGATTGTCTTCGGCATTGCAAGGCGGGTTCCCCTCCGAATCCTGTGTTGAATAGTGTCCGGCTTTCTTGTGAATATCGCGCTTCTCGGCTTCCACGCCCAATAATGGCCATCTTCCACGTGTCGAACGAATGTGAAAAGTCAGGGTATCTTTACATTTACCCCCCTTGCTGTGCAAATGAGCCGTCTATAAAAGAGACGGGGATCCAGATCCGGATCACACCATCCTCCCTTCGCGAGCCTTCATCAGAGCGCCTTTGACAAAAAACCCACTCCACCATGGACAGTCGACGCGGCTCCTCCTCTCGCGTTCCCAGCCCTCAGCCCGGAGATTGGGGGAGATGCTCAGTCCCGCACAGCGAATTGGTGGTGCTCCAAACCAAGGGATTCCTTCCCCCGGCCTTCATGGTTCCGGTGCGTTCCGGACTCGCCACTTATAAGGGCGGGAAGCAGGCGGAGAGCGTCCCCGATCCCTCTAAGGGAGAGCGGGTATGCTTCATCTCTTACCTAATGAGAGGACTCAGATTTCCAATCCATCCGTTTCTCCGGGGGCTTCTGGAGTTCTACGGCCTCCAGCTGCACAACCTTACGCCTGCCTCCATCTCGCATATAGCGGGCTTTGTGGCCCTTTGCGAGCTGTTTCTGGGCGTTGAGGCCCATTTCACTCTGTGGAAGAGATTGTTCTGCCTTGTGCCTCGTTCTCACGAAGGGTCAATATATCAAGTGGGCGGAGCCGAACTATGGCGCATCACCGGGACCGGATACTTATCCGGAACCCCAAAGAAGGCATCCGAGGACTGGCCCTCAGAATGGTTTTACATGGAGGACGTCCCGCTGCCGGATCCTGTTCGAATCAGCATTCGGAGTTTAGCAACGCCTCTAAAGAAGCGCCTAAGCTGGCGCCATGAGCCCAGAGGAAAATGACCGGGACGTCCTTTACTTGATGAGCCGAATAAGATTATCGGCTCATGCGGATTGACCATGATTGGAGTCATGGCAATCTGCATTATGAGGAGTGCAGCCGCCCAATATAGGGGCCACCCCATGTGGGACTTCAACGGGAGGACGATGCCACCCGCCATGGCCGCAAAGGGCGGGATCGGTCACCGAACTGGTGAAGACCTTGTCCGCCATGTACAAAGGGAAGAGGAGGATTTTGTCGCGTCAGTCCATCGAACGGGTTTTCTTGAATAATCCTCGAAGTTGGGTAAGCAAATATCTTTGTGGCCTGTCCGATCCATGTTCCGTGGTTAAATATCTCATTTCATGGTTTCTACGCACGAACCGCGCCGGGCGCGGAGAAGATACACAGCCCGCCCCCACAACCCGAGGATCCGGAACGGTCCCTCGATCCGGCCTCCGAAGAGGACCCGGATATAAAGGTGGAGCTGATCGACGGGGTGTTCCACCAACTTAGCATCGACAATGCTTTGGTTGCCATTACGGCCGACTACCCCGGATTATTTCCGGCCTCCCAGGTAACCGTGACCGAAGTCCGGATACCATGACCCACCCGTGCTTTACTTCTAATCACCACGTATTTGATGGTGTTTCGCAGGGGGTGCCTTCAGAACGGGAAGCCGAGCCTGCCGCGGCCGTCCAACAAGGGGCAGCTCGGCCCAGCAGGCGGAAAAGAAGTGCGGTACGACTCGAGACGTCGCCGCAACGGTATGATGTGCCATCGTGTTTTAAGGAGAGGTTCCTGGGAGGCACACTGACGCTCGTGGTTTTTTCAGGAAAAAGAGCGCTCGCCGGACTGAGTCCGGAGAAGTTGCCAATCGGACCTCCGCCAACCAGGCTCAAAAGCCGAGTCCGGAAGGGGGTACAAACACGAGGCGTGCGTCGGATGCTCCTCCAACGGAGGATGCCGACAGACTGTCCGCCACCAAGTCGGAGGTGGAGAGCGCCATGAATCATAGGCGCCGCCGGACTATTCTACGTGACACATGTTTCTCCCAAGAGGCGTTGGACGCCTTTAGTTCGGGAGAAGCGCACCTCCGTGCCGCTCAAGATGGCCTAGCCAGAGCCACGGAGCAGTATGTGAAAGACATACGAGTAAGGAATTTTGACGGTTATATATGCAAGAGTCCCGAGACTTAAAATAGTTAGGATAACTGATTTAAGGATCATTTGGAATCTGAGTTCTTACCAAAAGAATACCCGTTTGTCCCGGGAGCTTGAAGAGTGCAAGGCCCAACTTGAGGTCAAGATCGGCATGATCGGGAAGCCATGAAGACTCCTCCGTAATATATGCCCTTCAAAGTAGAAGTAGTTTCACAAAGTGTGGCGTGTGCATAAATCTGACATTAACATTGCAGATAGCGCGGGATGGATCCGGACAAGCAACAGCTCCTGCGCCAGCTAAAGGCGGCGAGCGTGCTTATGAGGGTGCGGCGGGAGAAAAATAACCTCCAAGATGCCAACACCCAACCTGGGTGAGGAACTAAAGGATGTTCGTGCCCGGTTGGCTGACTCCGTAAGGAGAATCGACGGCTTCGTCGCGGCATTTTCATAAGTGCTTAAACGAACTTTGAAAGAGTTCGCGAGGAAGGCGACTAACATAAACATGTATGTAGGTTTGCTCACAGGTCGTCGAGGAGGAGATGCCCGTTCTTGGTGATCTTCTTCTCGATCTGCGTCTACCGCACGAACGAGTTCGGCAGTGATGAAAAGCGTCGCCAGGCCTTGTGTCCATCTATCTCCCTGCCCAAAGGCATTGGGGAGCTGGCAGAGCGGCTTCAAGGAGCACGGCAGCGCTTTCGACTATGGAAGATATCGGCCTGCCGTCAAAGGCGCCGAGGAGGCTGGGCCATGGTAAAGACGCGCACACGAATGTTGACCCAAACCACATGGCGAGGTCGGACTGTGGGGCCCGATGGGAAGGAGATCCTGTAAGTTAGTGTACGGCCAAGTAGAATTGGCCGCCAAGTATTCCCAGCAAGATTGTAAATTAGATAGCCTATTAGATGGCATTGAGGAGGAATACAATTAGTCGAGTTGACTATGTAATTGAATATGACATGAAAACTGTCTTCTAGCCGGATTGTATTGAGGGAGTCCTGGACTAGGGGGTGTCCGGATAGCCGAACTATCATCTTTGGCCGGACTCCTGGACTATGAAGATACAAGATTGAAGACTTCGTCCCGTGTCCGGATAGGACTTTCCTTGGCGTGGAAGGCAAGCTTGGCGATACGGATATGTAGATTTCCTACCATTGTAACCGACTCTGTGTAACCCTAACCCTATTCATTGTCTATATAAACCGAAGGGTTTTAGTCCGTAGGACGAACAACAATCATACCATAGGCTAGCTTCTAGGGTTTAGCCTCTCTGATCTCGTGGTAGATCTACTCTTGTACTACCCATATCATCAATATTAATCGAGCAGGAGTAGGGTATTACCTCCATCGAGAGGGCCCGAACTGGGTAAAAACATCGTGTCCCTTGTCTCCTGTTACCATCCGCCTAGACGCACAGTTGGGACCCCTACCCAAGATCCGCCGGTTTTGACACCGACATTGGTGCTTTCATTGAGAGTTCCTCGTGTCATCACCTATAGGCCCGATGGCTCCTTCAATCATCAAGAACGACACACGTCCTGTGGTGAGACTTCTCTCCCGGACAGATCTTCGATTCGGGCGGCTTTGCATCTGCGGGCAATTCGCTAGGGCCATCCGGAGCGGATCGAAGCTACGCCCCGCCATCAGGTCAGATTTGGAAGCTTGAACTATACGGCCGATGTCCGTGGAGACTTGAACTTGACGGATTGAGCCACGGCCGGCGTGCCGTGACTGTCTCGATGGGTAAGATCTAGCTCTGCCGCGAGCAGTGCCCTCGAGGTCGCACCGGTGCCGCCCGACCCTTAATCCGGAGCCGGTTTAGCGACGAGGACGGTTGGTTGGACACCGCCTCGGGGGCTGAAATCTCTACGGTGATTGAGCCGAACACCATCCCTGTCCTTTGCAAAGCTCGTGACTCCCAGGTGCCGGACTCCTTTCTGGACTCCGAACCTCCCGCGCCTCTACCAGTCGAATCCGACTTGGCGCCGGTTATGGAGTTCACCGCCACGGACATCTTTCAGCACTCGCCCTTTGGCGATATCCTGAACTCATTAAAGTCTCTCTCTTTGTCAGGGGAGCCCTGGCCGAACTATGGTCAGGAAGGTTGGGATTCGGACGACGAAGAAATTCAACGCCCACCCACCACCCACTTTGTAGCCACTATTGATGATTTAACCGAGATGCTCGACTTCGACTCCGTAGACATCGACGGTATGGACGACGGTGCCGGAGACGATCAAGAGCCAGCGCCCACGGGGCACTGGAAGGCCACCTCGTCATATGACATATACATGGTGGACATCCCAAAAGATGGGAATGGTGATGGAACAGCGGAGGATGACCCTCCAAGAAACAACCCAAGCGCCCGATGTCGTGGCGCCGCTCTAAATCCCGCCACAAGAAAAGCGGCGATTCCGCACGGAGACAATAACACCGGACAAGTGCGAAGATGACCCCTCCGGCAGGACTCAGCGCAGGAGGAGGGAGAAGCAAGTCCGCACGACGGTCTATGCGAAAAGAGAGGTAGAGAACGATAATTATCGCCCCCCTCCGAAGAAGAGGCAAGCCTCGACGACGACGAATTCGTCATGCCAGAGGACCCCGTCGAACAAGAGCGGTTTAAACACAGGCTCATGGCCACAACAAGCAGCCTCAAGAAAAAGCAGCAACAGCTTAGAGCTGACTAAGACCTGCTAGGCGACGGATGGATGAAGTCCTTGCGGTGAAGAGTATGAACTCG
Source organism: Aegilops longissima (assembly GCA_021605205.1). Classification (NCBI taxonomy): domain Eukaryota; kingdom Viridiplantae; phylum Streptophyta; class Magnoliopsida; order Poales; family Poaceae; genus Aegilops; species Aegilops longissima. The sequence continues at coordinate 677,425,907 of CM038682.1, read as the reverse complement.
AACGCCTCAAAAAGCTACCCCAAACGCAGGCCGTTGCCTCGATCGGAGGAGGAAGCACCCCGTCACCAGCCAAGACGACATGGCAGACCGGCCACCCGTGGTCGCGATAGAGAAGCCTCTCGGCCCTCCGCTCAAGCGACGCCCACGCCGCTGAAAAAGTACCAAGGCACGGAAAACGCGCGCGGACTTGCGAGATATATTGAGGATAAGGCAAAGCATACAAGATCGATCTACAGATCGCGTGGGCCTAACGACTGGGATGATTACCGTCACGCCGGATACAGCAAACCCGGCTGAGCGAATCTGATGAGACAAAGCTCATATGAGCTACGTCGTGATATAGCCCAATCTGAGGCGCCAAGACACCCACTATGCTTCACAGATGAAGTAATGGATCATCAAACTCGAGGGCTTCAAACCCGTAAACATCGAATCATATGATGGTACCACAGATCCTGCGGTCTAGATCGAGGACTATCTCCTCCATATCCACATGGCCCGCGGTGATGATCTACATGCCATCAAATACCTCCCACTCAAGCTTAAAGGACCATCTCGGCATTGGCTCAACAGCTTGCCAGCAGAGTCAATCAGTCGTTGGGAGGACCTGGAACCCGCATTCCTTGATAACTTCCAGGGCACATATGTGCGACCACCAGACGCCGATGACCTTAGCCATATAATTCAGCAGCCAGAAGAATCGGCCAGACAATTCTGGACACGGTTCCTAACAAAGAAAAATCAGATCGTCGACTGTCCGGATGCAGAGGCGCTAGCAGCCTTCAAACACAACATCCGCGACGAGTGGCTAGCCCGGCACCTAGGACAGGAATAGCCGAAATCCATGGCAGCCCTCACCACACTCATGACCCGCTTTTGCGCGGGAGAGGACATCTGGCTAGCTCAAAGCAACAACTTGGCCAAACACCCTGGTAGTTCAGATACCAAGGACATCAATGGCAGGTCGCGTCGCAACAAGCATAAATGCCGCATTAACGGTGATAATGCTGATGATACGACAGTAAATGCTGGATTCAGAGGCTCTAAACCCGGTCAGCGGAAGAAGCCATTGAAAAGAAATACCCAGGGCCCGTCCAACTTGGACCGAATACTCGATCGCTTGTGCCAGATACATTGCACCCCCGAAAAACCAGCCAACCACACCAACAGGGATTGTTGGGTGTTCAAGCAAGCAGGCAAGCTAAGTGCCGAAAACAACGACAAGGGGCTGCATAGCGATGACGAGGAAGAGCCCCGGCCGCCGAACAATAGAGGATAGAAGGGCTTTCCCACACAAGTGCGGATGGTGAACATGATATACGCAACCCACATACCCAAAAGGGAGCGGAAGCGCGCACTAAGGGACGTATACGCGATGGAGCCAGTCGCCCCGAAGTTCAACCCATGGTCTTCCTGCCCGATCACCTTCGATCGAAGGAACCACCCCACTAGCATCTGTCACGGCGGTTTCGCCGCATTGGTTCTTGACCCAATTATTGACGGATTTCACCTCACCAGAGTCCTGATGGACGGCGGCAGCAGCCTGAACCTGATTTATTAGGATACAGTGCGCAAAATGGGCATTGACCCGTCAAGGATCAAACCCACAAAGACGACCTTTAAAGGCGTCATTCCAGGTGTAGAGGCCAACTGCACAGCTCCGCTACACTTGAAGTGGTCTTGGATCCCGGATAACTTCCGGAGTGAGGAGTTAATCTTCGACATAGCCCGCTTCAGCGGCTATCACGCCTTTGCTTCGGACGAACCGCATTCGCAAAATTCAATGCGGTGCCACACTACGCGTACCTCAAACTCAAGATGCCAGGCCCTCGAGGTTTAATCACGGTCAATGGAAACACCGAACGCTCCCTCCGAACGAAGGAGCATACGGCTACCCTTGCGGCAGAAGTGCAGAACAACCTCTTAAGGCAATTCTCCAGTCTGGCCAATAAACAATCGGACACTGTCAAGCGCGCCCGGAGTAACCTATAGCAAGACCGCCTGGCACGTTCCGAACAAGCGTAGTAATGCAGCCCCAACCCCAGCCCTTGCAAACTCGCGAAGCCAGTACTACGTGCACGTAATTGCGCTCTGAAGCACCATGGGCATAGGGGACGGGCCATGACCACAAGACGCCTGCACGCGGCTAGACCGCACTAGGGGCTCCGCTTGTGTCATTCCTTTTTTTCTTTTCTTCCTTTTACTTTCAGGACTCGTTCTCCGAAGCCCCGTCCGCATTCACGCCGAATACACGATGCAACAGCCGGGGAAGCGTAAAACTGCGCCGAGTGTCCGGTGGTCTCTATTACGAGCAAAAGATACCTGTTTTACATACCACACCGCAAACTTACCCTGGAAGGGGACATGTCAAAAGTCCTGCACCTGCTTATCGCACAATTTGTATCGCTCGCTTTTATTTGCGTTTCTTTTGAATAACCAATATATAGCTCTTGCCTATTATTGCATTCTTTCCCATTATATATGTTCATTTATGACATTGCAACTGCATAATTTGGTACGGCCAATACACCAGGGGCTTATGTACCCCAAAACATGGTGTGACAAGTCCGAACACTTTCACAAGTGCGGCACCCCGAACTTATAGCATTATATGCATCCGCTCCGAATCATGTCTTGGGTCAATAGTTGGGTTTGCCCGGCTACCATGTTTTGGTACCTTACGTTCCATTATATCGGTTAAGGTAGCGCTGGGAGAACCACTGCGATTGTGCCCCGGTTGAGCTGGGTTGAGCACCTCAGTGGAGAAAGCTAAAACTGACCGTCATGATAAGGCGAGAGCCGGTCGCTGTTCTAGAGGTTTCTTCGAGTCCCTAAGACTTATGCCGCTTAGAGCGAGGAACCGGCATTGTCCGGCCAAGGCGTGGATAGCGCCCCGAACTCGGTCTTCCGAATACTAGGGGCTTCGACGAAATTTAAAATTATAGAATTCTATGGCTAAGTGAGGGTGTTCAAGCATTATAGTCCGGTTGCCTGGTTCGCTATGCTGAGCGCCTCAAGGACCCAAGAATGGGAACACGAGCCAAGTTTATCCCGAACACCCAAAGACTCGTGGCATGGGGGCTGAAGCCAACGACTCGCCATCTCTCAAATTTGATAAACGGCCGCATGAAGGTAATATTTTAAATTCAAAAGCGTTGCTTAGAGCATATGAAAAAGTTTTCAGCGTGACAGATAACAAATGAGTCTACTCAAATATTACATCTTTGGAGCATTCACCCGCTATAAGACGGGCACCCTTCAGACGCCCTCATAATACTTCTCGGTCTTGCGATGTTCTTTGCCCGGGGCGGCCTCGTCTGGTCACCAGCTTCTCCGCGCCCAGCTTTCCCAAAGGCACCTTGGCACGGGCAAGGGCCCTATGGGCACCTTCAATACAGACGGAGCGCTTGATGACTTCGATCCATGGACAGCATCCACCAGCCGCCAGACTAGCCCGGTAGCTCCTGTGCATGGCCTCATTTGGCCACAGCCGAGCTATAAGGCCCTTCATGGCCTGTTAGGCGACCTTATGGAGCTCGACCAATTGCTTCAGCTTGGTCGCTCAGGGCACCGGGTGTTCGGCCAAGATACCGAGACCGAAACACCTTTTCCGTCGAGCTCCCTTCTTCGCTCGGTAGAAAGCGGCGGCATCGGAGACACTCCGCGGCAGATCTGCAAACGCTCCTGGAGAGCTCCGGATTCGGGTAAGTACTAGATAATTGACTTTTACATTCTTGCTCTGCATAAACAATGCCTTACCCGCCATGATCTTCTTTATTGCCTCAATCTCTGGAGGGATTTTAGGCCTCGGCCTTAGCAGCTTTGGCACTCTCAAGAGCCGAGGCAAGCTCGGACTCGGTTCGAGTCACGCCCAAACCCTCGTGTTTTTCCACGAGAGCTCGGAGCTCTTGCCGCACCTCCGCCAGCTCGCCGCCCCTTCTCTCGCTGGCAGCGCTCCTTGCGTCATGCTTTGTCATGACACCGCCTCCTTCTGTGGTCGCCACCTCGCTCGTGGCCCCCGCAGCATCCATGTTATTCTGTTATCTTTTGCAACCACATTTTTAAATTCCATAAGGTATTACTTACCTTCCATGTCCTCGAGCTGCTTCTTGGCTTGGCCGAGCTCGTTCTCGGACCGCCGAGGCTCTCCTTCAATGCATTGACCTCCATGATCGGGGCAGAGGTCAGCAGGCAGCCTGCATTCCCATATTGACATAATTATGTTAGACTCCTGCAGATATCTTTTTAGATCCTCATCCGCTTTTCTTTCCGAACACCGAACTAAGCATCAGGGGCTACTGCCTATGCGGTAATCTTCTTACATATATTGAAAATTACCTCAAAGCCTGTTAGAAGGTCACAGGCTTGATCAGCCCACTCTTGGCGGACTGAACTTTCTCGGATCACCACACTCATAATAAAGGCAAAGGTTTCCTCGATGGAGGCGCGTTAAGCGCGCCCAAGAAGTTATCCGTGCCTCGGTTGCTGACGGAGGACACCGCGCCTTACCTTCCTATGAAGGGGCCGCAGCGGACTTCGAACCGCTGAAGGTTCCAGATGGAGTCTGGACAAGGGTCGGGCTTAGAGCCCCTGGGGTTCTCGCTCCCCTCACGCCTGGAGTCCGGGAGGCTGCCTTGCGGTGCCTCCTGCGCCACCTCCTCTTGACCAGGCCCCCCTTGGGGCCCCACCTTAGCGCCACAAGAGCGTGAGGTGAGGAGGCGGCCGGAAGTGAAGTGCTCTTCACTTCCGACAAATTCAGGGACCCGCTCGACGAAGCGGCGATCTCGTCCTTGGGTGGGCTGCATGATTGTTCGGCATTAGAAGAACACTATGCAATGAAAAAAAGCCATGGGTATACGGGCACTTACGATCTCGCTAGGGGCTTGGCCCTCGAGGGCCACTCCTCCTCGCCGTCGTTGGCGTTGGTGGAGACATCCGGAGGAAGGGTTCTTCCCTTCTTGAACCCTCCAGCCTCCCCAGCTGGGGCGGCCTTTCTTTTCTTCTCTCCCCCTCCGGGAGAGGTTTCGCTTCTCCTCCTCGCTTTCACGGGAGGAGTCCACCTCCAGTCGTCGGACGATGAGTCCGACAACACTGGCGCCGGGCACTCCTTCGAGTCCCGTGTCCTTCTTCTGGTTTTCTTCTCCGGCACCACGCAGGCGCGGAGCAGCAACCTCGCCAAGCGGGTGTCTACTGGGTCTTCTGGCAAAGGAGCCGGACAGTTAACCTGCCCGGATGTGCTCCGCCAGTCCTGTCAAAGGCAAGGGAGTTTAGATCCCGCATAGAGTCAAACTATGAAAAGCAAGATTCCTGTGAAGGGCAAAATAGCTTACCTCGGTAGCTTGACGCTGCGAGCTGAATCCGCGATCTTCTGTAGCGGATGAGGGAGCCTCGGGGCCCTTGAACAGCACCTTCCAGGCATCTTCGTACGTGGTGTCGAAGAGCCTCTTCAGGGTTGGATGCTGTGCCGGATCGAACTCCCACAATTTGAAGGCCCGTTGTTGGCATGGGAGGATCCGGCGGATGAGCATAACCTGGACCACATTGACGAGCCTGAGATTCTTGTTCACCAAGGTCCGCATGCAGGTTTGGAGTCCGGTCAGCTCTTCCGAATTACCCCACGCCAGGCCAGTCTCCTTCCAAGAAGTGAGCAGCGTGGGAATACAGACCGAATTGGGCCGCCGCCCATTTAGGGTCGCGGCTCGGTGATGTAGAACCACCCGATTGCCACCCCTTCACGGTCTCCACAAAGGAGCCATCGAGCCATAAGACGTTGGCGATCCTGCCGACCATGGCGCCTCCGCACTCCGCCTGGCGGCCGCCCACAACCTTCGGCTTGACATTGAAGGTCTTCAACCATAAGCCAAAGTGGGTCTGGATGCAGAGGAAAGCCTCACACACGATGATGAACGCCGAGATGTTGAGGATGAAATTGGGGCCAGATCGTGGAAGTCTAGGCCGTAGTAGAACATGAGCCCCGGACGAATGGGTGAAGTGGAAAACCCAGTCCATGGAGGAAGTGGGCAAGAAACACGACCCGCCATGGGGCTCAAGGGTGGGGATGAGCTGCCCTTCGTCGGGCAGCCGATGTGCGACGTCGCCGGACAAGTATCCGGCCTTCCGCAGTTTTTTTACTTGGCCCTCCGTGACGGAGGAGACCATCCACCTGCCTCCCGCTCCGGACATGGCTGGAGATGGTTGAGGAAGGATGTGCGGACTTGGGCGCTGGAGCTCAGAGTGCACGGAAATGGATGAGCAAGGTAGGAGGAAGGCGCGGGTGAAATGGGTGGATCCTTATCCCCTTATATGGACGGACCAGGCTATGCGTCCCCCACTAGCCTGATAAAACTCGCTTATCTCCCAAGCGCCGCAATCAATGGCGCGGTTGGGTTACCCACGTCCGTATTGATGAGAATCCCGGAATAAGGGGGGTCGATCTACGCTTTGATAAGACGTGCCAAGGAAACCTCCTCGCTAAACGCGCTGAGGTGGGACAGTAAAAAACGATTCGAATAAAGGCCTGGCCGTGGTGTGATGTCACGCCGCGGAATACGTCAACAGATCTGTGCAAAAATTATTCTCTACGGTGGTATGTGGAACTTGTTTTGCGAGCGGACACTATCCTTGTGTTCAAAACCTTCTATGAAGTATTCGGAGGAGGAACCCGCCTTGCAATGCGAAGACAATATGCGCCCGGACTCGTCGTCATTGAAGCCTGGTTCGGCTGGCTCCGAGGAGTCTGGACTAGGGGTGTCCGGATAGCCAAACTATCATCTTTGGCCGACTCTAGACTATGAACATACAAGATTGAAGACTTCGTCCTGTGTCCGGATAGGACTTTCCTTGGCGTGGAAGGCAAGCTTGGCGATACGGATATGTAGATTTCCTACCATTGTAACCGACTCTGTATAACCCTAACCCTATTCGGTGTCTATATAAACCGAAGGGTTTTAGTCCGTAGGACGAACAACAATCATACCATAGGCTAGCTTCTAGGGTTTAGCCTCTCTGATATCGTGGTAGATCTACTCTTGTACTACCCATATCATCAATATTAATCGAGCAGGAGTAGGGTATTACCTCCATCGAGAGGGCCCGAACCTGGGTAAAAACATCGTGTCCCTTGTCTCCTGTTACCATCCGCCTAGACGCACAGTTCGGGACCCCCTACTCGAGAGCCGCCGATTTTGACACCGACATAGATCCTTTGTCATAGCGGACCTTTTTGCTTCGACCTCGGGATGCAATAGTCCGGAGTGTGTCTGAATACCATCGCGGTTATGTAAGAACCGGGGCATGCATGGAGACAAGGCGTAGGGGTCATTATTGCTGTATCGCATAAGTGCCCAACTAGTTATGTTATATTACATGGATAGTAAGAAACATCTTCCAGGAGAATAGTTCCGTTAAGGGTTCCTTTCTCGGGAGGCATGCCCTAAAGTGCATGTCCAAACTGCTAAGAAAGCAGAAAATCATCCGGGGCAGATGGATAAATAGTTAAAATCATCTTTCAGTTCACCGATCGAATATTCCCTTAAGAACGCTAGCTTTGGCTTCACCCCACCGAGGTACACATCCGCTAACCCGGCAGTAATAATCGCAGAGGTGCTCCTTTACCACCTAGCCGAACAATCGGGAACATAGGGGTAAGCACAGAGCCAGCAACCCAGCTTGGCCAAAACTTAAGTCATATCGATGCATATAATGGTGAGTAAAAGGTACATGCGGAAGTTTGACACATGTGTTGGGCATGAAGTCCGCATAAATAAGCTTCGTTAAAGAAGCCCCAGTATAATGAGCGCGGACAGCGCGTCAAGTATGTTGAACAAAGCGCTAAACGAGCCTCTAAAGGCTTCAAGAAGAAGGAGGAGGAAGGAGAGAAATAAAAGACAGCAAAATAGAAAATGTGGACGGAGGAAGGAGACGAACTCGAGTCCAGCGCTTAGGCGAGAATCTTCGTGAGACGGGCTGCGCTCCATGGGTTCGCTCGAGTCGGTTATCGATCGTTTTTGCAGACGGTATGCTCCGCCGGTCAGGACCTGGTAGATGATGAAGAGACCTTCCCATTTGGGCTTGAGTTTGTCCTTTTTCTTTTCCGGCAGGCGTAGAACTAGTTCGCCAACGTTGTAAGCTTTGGCCTGTACTTCCCTGCTTTGATATCTTCGAGCCTGCTGTTGATAAAATGTGGAACGAGCTTTTGCCACGTCGCGCTCCTCCTCCAATGCGTCCAAACTGTCCTGCCGATCGAGCTCGGCTTCTCTTTCTTCATACATGCGCACGCGAGGTGAGTCATGCATTATGCCGCAGGGCAAGACTGCCTCTGCGCCGTACACCATAAAAAATGGTGTGAATCCGGTAGTACGATTCGGCGTGGTCCGTAGCCCCAGAGTACGGAGTCGAGCTCCTCAACCTAGTGCGTGTTAGATTCCTTGAGGGACTGCACTAGTCTGGGTTTAATGTCGCTCATGATTAGACCGTTTGCTCGCTCGACTTGACCGTTGGTTTGAGGGTTATAGACTGAGGCGTAATCGAGCTTGATGCCCATGTTTTTGCACCATAATTTGACCTCACCGGCCATGAAGTTGGTGCCGTTATCAATGATGATACTGTGGGGGACGCCGTAACGGTGCACTACCCCTGATATGAAGTCCTGTACGGAAGGCCTTGCCTACAAGGGCCCGGGCTGCGGCGTGGTGCCCACCCAGTCCGGCATGAATTTCAGCTAGGAGGTTTCGCTCTTCCTCTTCGGAGATACACCTTTGAAGGACTCCTGTTGTGCTTTTCTTATAGAGCTGTCCCTCATGGACTTTATAGGCTTTGGATCACCGTACTATGCAGCGAGCCTCATTTTGGACTTCAGGGAGTTCCTGCCTAGTTAGGTAGGCTAGGAATGGTTCCGTCCACGGGGCGATAACCGCCATTGTTTCGTGGGCGGAGGGTGTTATCTCATTGGCAGAGCCTCCGATTGTGTCAGAGTGTTCGGTGTCAGGTAGTGCGGTTGGGTCTGGATTGTTATTTCCGGACTCCCCTTCCCATAGTACGGATGGCTTGAACAACCGTTCCAGGAAGATGTTGGGCGGGACGGCATCGCGTTTTGCGCCGATGCGCGCTAATACGTCCGCCGCTGGTTGTTATCCCGGCTATATGATGAAATTCGAGCCCTTCAACTGCGTGCGACATTTTTAGGACCGCATTGCGGTACGCTGCCATTTTCGGATCTTTGGCATCAAAGTCTCCGTTTATTTGAGATATCGCGAGGTTCGAATCCCCGCGCACCTCTAGGCGTTTAATGCCCATGGAGACTGCCATCCGGAGGCCGTGCAGAAGGGCCTCGTATTCGGCTGTGTTGTTGGAGTCCGTATACATTATCTGAAGGACGTATTGGATTGTGTCTCCGGTTGGGGACGTCAGGACGACGCCAGCCCCCAGGCCGGCCAACATTTTGGAGCCGTCAAAGTGCATGATCCAATTGGAGTATACGCCGTACTCTTTTGGGAGTTCGGCTTCAGTCCATTCGTCCACGAAGTCGGCCAAAACCTGCGACTTAATAGCTCGTCGTGGCCTATAGGTTATGTCGAATGGAAGGAGCTCTATGGCCCATTTAGCAATCCGGCCCGTCGCGTCGCGGTTGTTTATAATGTTGTTAAGAGGTACTTCGGAGGCTACCGTTATCGAACACTCTTGAAAGTAGTGTCGCAGCTTCCGGGATGCCATGAACACCGCGTATGCTATCTTTTGATAATGTGGGTATCGGGACACATAGTAAACCGGTCTTTGAAGAGGGAACCTGTGTCCGTCCGTTTCTCGTTCGACGACGAGCACCGCGCTGACAACTTGATGTGTTGCGGCGATATATAATAGCATTGGTTCGCCCATGTTGGGCGCGGCAAGGACCGGATTTGTTGCCAATATGGCTTTTATTTCTTTGAGTCCGGCCGTGGCGGCATCCGTCCACTTGAAGTGTTCGGTGCGCCGGAGGAGGCGGTAAAGGGGTAACGCCTTTTCTCCCAAACGGGAAATAAAGCGGCTAAGAGCCGCTACGCATCCAGTCAATTTTTGTATTTGTTTGAGGTCTTTTGGAATATCCAATTGTGACAGAGCTCGGACTAGGGCTGTATTCGGGGCCGGATTATCCCAAAATTTACTTTCGGTTTTCCAAGCACTCTCCATCGCACAGTACTTTTGTACTATGGTCACCAGGTCAGCAAAGCATGTAATTTTGCGACGACTTATGGCGTTTAGGATTCCCTTGTCCGTGCAATTATTGCAGAAAAGTGAGATTGCATCCTCCTCTCGGCGGTCCTTTATCCTTTCCATAACCAGGAGGAATCTGGCCCAGTAATGATGTACTGTTTCAGCGGGCTCTTGCCGAATTCGGGATAGATCACTAATGTTTGGGTGGGCGGGTGGAACTAGATCCGAACCCGTCAATTTAAGACTCAGGGGAGAAGTTTCGAACTTGGAAGTTTGGATTTTGAATGCTATCCAATGAATCCAACCCGCCGCCTGACTTTAAGTTAAGGGCTTGATCGACATCCGTCCCTCTGCGGGAATCCGGCACGGAGGGATCAGGAATCCGGACGTAGCTAGTCCTAAAGATAGAAGAAGAATCGCCGTATTGCTCCTCTACCACAGCAACATGATGGGTAGCCTGGGGAGAGTTGATCTCTCTCAGATCGGTTTTAGGTCCGATCTGGTCGTAGTCTGTGGCGACTCCCAGGGCGGCGATGCGATCCAAGAGCTCGTTTACGGAGGAGAGCTCGATCGGATCTAACTGCTCGGCAAGTTCCGAGTCAATGTGAAGATTGGTTTCGATGACCCGAGAAGTCATCGTCGGTGCGGTGGCCGAACTGGCGGTCATAAGAAAACCACCTAACCGAAGAGTCTGACCAGTGGCCAAGGCTCCTTTGGCGATAGTATCGTCTTTAAAGACGGGATGAGGCATCCTTCCTGACGGCGACGGCACAGAGGAACTCTCAATGAAAGCACCAATGTCGGTGTCAAAACCGGCGGATCTCGGGTAGGGGGTCCCGAACTGTGCGTCTAGGCGGATGGTAACAGGAGACAAGGGACACGATGTTTTTACCCAGGTTCGGGCCTTCTCGATGGAGGTAATACCCTACTCCTGCTTGATTAATATTGATGATATGGGTAGTACAAGAGTAGATCTAACAAGAGATCAGAGAGGCTAAACCCTAGAAGCTAGCCTATGGTATGATTGTTGTTCGTCCTACGGACTAAAACCCTTCGGTTTATATAGACACCGAATAGGGTTAGGGTTACACAGAGTCGGTTACAATGGTAGGAAATCTACATATCCGTATCGCCAAGCTTGCCTTCCACGCCAAGGAAAGTCCTATCCGGACAAGGGACGAAGTTCATAGTCTAGGAGTCCGGCCAAAGATGATAGTTCGGCTATACGGACACCCCCTAGTCGAGGACTCCCTCAGCCATGAACTGCCGAAAACCATGTATGCTACGAAGAAAATCATGAAGGCACTCTCCATGGATTATGAGAAAATACATGTTTGTCCAAAGAATTGCCTTTTGTTTAGGCATGAGTATGCGAATGACAACTACTGTAGGAAGTGCGGTTCCTCTCGGTATATTGAGGTGGTCGATGAGCAGGGTCAGAAGCAGCAGCTAAAAATCCCTGTGAAGGTTCTTCGGTATCTTGATTTTATAAAAAGGCTGCAGTGCCTTTTCATCACCGAGGAGTCTGCCAAAATGATGAAGTGGCACAAGGAAGGGAAAAGGTACAATCCAAATAAAATTGTACATCCATCAGAAGGTGAAGCATGGAAGCCATTCGATATAGAATACCCGGAGGAAGCAGCCGAGGCTGGGAATGTCAGAATTGCTATATCAGGTGATCGGTTCAATCTGTATGGTATGTCGTCTAATCCATACAGCTGCTGGCCCGTGTTTGTTATTCCTCTCAGTCTCCCTCCCGGCGCCATAATGCAACGGAAGACCATGTTCCGGTCGCTTATAATTCCGGGGCCTGAATATCCGGGCAAGAATTTGAGTTTGTTTATGCATGCATTGGTGGATGATTTGTACCATTCTTGGTACTTCGCGAGGTTGACATACGACCGGCATCTGCAGAAAAATTTCTTGATGAAAGTTTGGCTACAGTATTGCATGCATGACTTTCCCGGCTATGCCCTATTCTGCGGATGGTGTACAAGTGGGAAGATACCTTGCCCAGTGTGCATGTAGGCCTTGCTTTTCATTTGGCTGGAGAAGGGTGACAAGTATGTTGCCTTTGACCTGCATCGACAGTTCCTCCCTCCAGACCATGCTGATAGGGAAGACAAGAAGAACTTCACAAAAGGCCGTGTCGTCCATGAAGTAAATGAGATTCCAACGTTTTCTGGTGCGGATGTGATTGCTCAGCTGAAAGCTCTTAAGCCTGCCGGCGAAGGGAATGGCAAAGCCAAAGCCAAAGCAAAAGCCACAGGCAAAGACGAGGGCGAGGGCAAGGGCAAAGAAAAAGGCAAAGGGAAAAAAATGTTTTGAAGGATATTGTGGGACGCACAATTGGACTCACATTACCACCTTCACGTAGCTTCCCTATTTGAAGGACCTCAAACTTCCATACAACATCGACGTGATGCACACCGAAAAGAATGTCGCAGAGTCCCTTTTTTGCACGATCCTCAACATTCCTGATAAGACAAAGGATAATGTTAATGCTAGAGTCTATCAACAGAATATTTGTGATAGACCACGTCTACATATGCAGCCCTCCACAGGTAGTCGAAAATCTTGGTTCAAGCCAGATGCTGACTTCTTACTTAAAAAGGATCATAAGATGGAGGCATTCAAGTGGCTGAAACACGTCGTGAAGTTCACTAATGGTTATGCGTCGAATATAAGTAAGGGGGTCAATCTTTCAACAGGCAAAGTGACCGGGCTCAAGAGTCATGACTATCATGTATGGATTGAGCGGATTATGCCGGTGATGGTTCGAGGCTATGTTCCTGAGCGTTTCTGGCGTGTGCTTGCAGAGCTAATCCATTTCTTCCGCACGCTTTGTGCTAAAGAAGTACGTCCTGAGATGATAAAAGAAATGCATAAGAAGGCGCCAGAGTTGATATGCAAGCTAGAGAAGATCTTCTCGCCAGGCTTCTTTACTCCGATGACACATCTCATTTTGCACCTCGCGAACGAGGTATTGTTGGGGTCTCTGTGCAGAATCGTTGGCAGTACGACCCTGAGAGACAGAACAAGCATTTGAGATAGAAATGTGGAAACAAAGCTAAGATTGAAGCTTCCATAGCTGAGGCAGTTATCATAGAGGAGGTGGCAGACCTCAGGACAGCGTACTATCCGGACCATGTTCCCAGGCTGCACAATAAGGTGTCTCGATACAATACAGAAGAACCCAAGTATAAACCCAGGCTGCCTCTATTCAGCGGGCAAGGTGGCATGGCTGGATGCTCGACACCTTATATCATGCCACAAGATGAGTGGGAGGATGTCATGTTCTATATCTTGCATAACATCAAGGAAGTTGAGGATGAGTGGATGAGGTAATACCTTTGCACCATTCTTGTAGTCAATTCGTTATGTTCACTTTGCCTCGTTCTAATACTGCTTTTCTTATTTTAGTCGATTCGTTGATGAAGAGTGGACGGGAATGCTGCCTCCTACTAAACCAGAGGCACTTGCTCTTCTTCGAAAGGGTCACGATGGAAGGAAAAAATTTGTTGTGTGGTTCATGGAGAAAGTAAAATTTCACACTTCCCTATTACCCAGTTCACCCTAAAATTCCAATTAAACTCACGCACCCTATAATTTCAATTAAACTTGTAGGTAAAAGATCCGAACACATCAATGGATGAAGAATTGAGATGGGTTTCCATGGTTTTTAACAGTCGGGTCATGACATGCGAAAAGTATGATGTGAATGGGTATCGCTTCGATATAGAGGAGCACCAGAACAGTCGGCCTGATCCCAAAACTATAAATACCGGAGTCTTCACCGAAGGAGACAATAAAGTAGATTACTACAGAAGGGTAGCAAAAAATATATGAGCTTACATTCAAACGTGGCCGCGAACACCTAAGTCTCACTGTGTTCAAATGCCGATGGTTCGACCCCAAATAGGTTCTTAGACATACGGCTTCTGTTGGTTTAGTTGAAGTTAAACCATCAACCATCTATGCCAAAGTTGATCTCTTTATCGCTGCTACCCAGGCCACACAAGTATATTATCTGCCTTACCCATGCCAGAAAGAGTACCTAAAGGGTTGGGAAGTTGTGTTTAAGGTGTCACCACATGGTAAGCTACTGGACCCGAACGATGATGATTACTACGACATAAACCCCATGACATACGAGGGAGTGTTCTTTCAAGAGCAACATGATGATGTGGTACGAAACAAGGACGATGATGACTTGGGTTGTGTTGACCTGGACCCAAACGATGACGACGCACAGATTGATGGTGAGGCAGTTGTGAATCAAAGAGACATAATTATGCTTGAAAAGTTAAATGAAGACGCTGACGATGAGGAATGCCTCCACCTCCATCAGATAACGAAGAAGATATGCGTGATAGTGATGATGAGACCGGTCGAAAAATAGATTACAATAATGATGATTCATATGGGTTCTAGAAAATGTAAGTTCTTTTAATGATCATTACAATAGTATGCTTAATGTGCTCTTCTGTTATTAATGTTCTTTCCTGTATGCTTAATGTGCTCTTTTGTTATTAATGTTCTTTCCTGTATGCTTGTTTATTTGATATCCTTACTAATTGTTTATTCTCTTCTCAATGCAGGTTTGCTAATCATGGGCAAGTCCAGCGGCGCCAGTTTCCTCAGTAAATTCAAAGGACTTACTCAGAGTGGACGAGCCCACAAGGTCCCCCCCTACTACGCGAGGATGACACCTCACAGGAAGGTGGAGGGGTTGGGGAAGGAGACCCTAGAGGAGGAGGGGTGGGGAGAGCCCTAGATCAGGAGGAGGAGGTGGGGAGAGCCCCTAGAGGAGGAGGAGGTGGGGGGAGGCAGGGGGTCAAAAACTTGGGCCGTGTCCGAAATAGGGGGGGTCTTCTTTGATGCCCTCCTATACTGAGGCACCTTCTGATTCTGAGGAGGAGGAGCATGTTCCTCGGGAGGAGGAGGGCCAGGAGGAGGAGGGCGAGGAGGAGGAGGGCGAGGAGGAGGGTGGTGGAGGGGAGGGTGAGGAGGAGGGTGACGGGGAGGTTGACCTCGAGTTGTGGGGTGACTTGCCGTCGGGTGCTCCAAAGGGGTGGCTGCGTGGTATTGCAGAACTATCTAAACCACCTTCTATCGAGGCCAACAAGTGGCTCATTGAACCCAAGGGGACAGAGTAAGTACCTCCGAATCATATTTTGAACACATGCCAACATTTTCTTAGTGTACACATGCTAATTCTTTGATTCTTTTGCAGGAACTGGATCCTTCACGGACAGGGCCGCAAAAGCCGAACGGCCTTATCACTGTCCTGTTGAAGGAGTTTTGGCCGGGCCTATTCTGCCCGAGGCTAGACAGGGACCCGAAGCTGCGGGTTTTGGCCACGAGCTGGGCCCACTACGAGGCTTCCAGCCACGCGGAGTACGGGACGGCCGCTAGGGCCATGATCACCAAATTTTTGGTAAGTTCTCTTCAGAATCACTTGTCTTCAGTTTCGTTCATAGTTTATCATCCAATCACTCAACGCATGCTTTGTTTGCTTCTGGTTTTATGCATGATTGCAGCAATTCTATAAAGTTCTTGACGAGCACAAGGCCAGAGCCGACGTGGTCTTGCTGGCTGCGATGAAGAAGAAAGCTCGTCAGTTGCAGTATGAGGTGCGCTGGGTTGCCGTCTCGCACTTCTACCACACCTACCTTCATCAAAAGATGAGCAAAAGTGAAGCGCAGAAGCAAGGACTTACCTTGAACAGGGAGCAGTACATGAAGCTAATATTAGAGACTTTTCATTCCAACATATAAGCAGTCAATATCATCATTTCGTGCTCACATGTCATGCTTCCATTATGTAGGTTATTCCTCGTTGGTGCTTTGGAAAGGATGATGGATGGGCGAGTTTGGTGGATAGGTGGCTCGGCGAGGATGCAGAGTTTGCTGCCAAGAGCAGCAAGGCCCGTGCTAACTGTGGAAAAGACGGGACACACGGCCAAGGAAACAGGAACCACTGGGGCTTCAAGGCCATGAAGGTATATCTATATGCATGATGCATTTTTGTTGTTCTTTTTACCGTCATGTTCTTATGTATGGCTAACTTCTGCGCCGACGTTGCAGGAGGACAAGTTGAAGAGGCCGCTCTCAGACATTGAATCATGGAAGCTGGCCCGCTAGCGGAGTGATCGCAAGGCCGGCGAGAGCCAGTACTACGGAAAAATCGAGGAGCACTTGGAGTCTTACACTCAGCAGTTTTAGAGGTTGCATCCTGACGTCGCCCAGTCTCAGATCAACGATACGGCGGTGGTGGCCATCGCCCCATGGCCGGTATCCGTGTTTCGATGGCTTGATCACTCCTTCGATCTCGTACGCACGGCTTCGGGCTACCAACCCGAGCCTATTAGAGAGTACGGGGCATTCACAGCCTCCCTTAGCCCGCCAGCATGCTGTAAGTACTTCCCCTTTATCTTCTTTCTCTCAAACTTTCTCAGTTTATTTTCAACATTGCTCACTTAGAAACAACCTAAATTTTGTAGGCATATAAGGCCTTTGTCGAGCATAGGAATCTCGAGGTGCGGGAGTAGTTGCAACGAGTGAAGGCAAACGATGATTACAACCATCAGATGATGATGGTTAGTTTTGCCCTCTTAAAACCAAGCTAAATTTTTGCACTTTCATTCCTTCTGAACTTCTAGTTTGCTTGTTTAACTGACATCCAGGCTATGTTGGCGTCTTGGAGTAACCGCACGGATCCACCACAAATGGGACCCCCACCACCACCTGCAGGAGAACCCCCACATGTGCTCACGTTCGATGAATGGGTGGCACTAGGCAGTGATACTCCGGTTAGTACATTTGCCTAACTACTGACAAACTAGTTCTTGTTCATTCAACACTATCATATCCTATTCACTGTTAGAATCTTTTCTCAAACATGTAGTAGACCGGTGGCTCGACTCCTGCTTTGTCGACCCCAGTCACTCCGATCTGGCAGAGTGGTGCTGGTCTTGGCGGTGGCCGTCTTGGCGGCGGTGGTTTGGCGGCGGTGGTCTTGCCTGATGTCGACGATGATACCCGTGCATGTGGCCGTCGTGCCATACTTTTCATGTTCTTGTTAGTTTGTTTATATGACGATGATGATGTTCCATGTCTTGCAATACTTATGTTCATGAAGTTTCGCCGATGATGATCTTTAGATGATGAACTTGAGTATGTTTAGATGATGATGATGATCTTGAGTATCTTTAGATGATGATCTGTCATATTTCTATGCATAACTGCATAATCCCATATTTTCTGGTTTGAAATGCTGCCAAAATGAATTGAAACAGAGAAAACAGAGAAAAAAAAATATATATAAGCTATGCCCAGGATTGCTCAGCTTCTGCCACGTGGTAGAGATATGCCGACGGCTTTGCTGTCGGCATAGATGGAAATCTATGTCGACAGCAAAGCCGTCGGCATATCTCTGCTGCCAGGAGCTCCCAGCGGCTGCCACATGGCAGGGATATGCCGATGGCTTTTTCGTCGGCAGAGATGGACGGCAAAGCCATCGGCATATCCCTGCCACGTGGCAACCCGTGGTTTGTCGGCGCGTTTGACGGCGCCGTCAGGTGAAAATCATTGCCGACGGTGTATATATGCCGACGGCCGTGACGCCGACGGCTTTCCTATGCCGACGGTCTGACACATCTACGCTGACGTGATCTACGCCGACGGGATATGCCAACGGGGGCCGTCGACATAGACCTAAACCGACGGCATTGGGGCCTATGCCGACGGCCGGTGGCCGTCGGCTTATTGGGGCAGTCCGGTAGTGTTGTTTCTCGATGAACGTATGCTCAACTTGCCCGGCACCGAGCGCAACACACATGAGCAAGGTCGCCCATACTTAGCCTGCATTTGCGGCCATTATCGTTGGCGCGCGTATAAAGAGAGAATAAGCGTTGGTTGATCTCGTGTGCTTTGGGTGGTGTCTACTAAGGGGCTCACCACCCGGAGCGCAGTTTCAATGTCCGGCGGCATTGACGCACTTTATCTAGGCCGTGTCCTGCATGCATCCAGATGAAAATAACCAGTGCCAGCGTGTCATATTAATAATATACCTGACTCCGTATGTTATGTAAATTGTTGAGCTACATGCACATGGTACGGTCTGGTATCCAAATTCACTCCAGACTATTTGCCGCTCCAACTTGTGCCTTGGTCGTGGGATCCGATGCCAAACCCAGCACAGGTCCAAGTACTAGTAGTCCTCAACATGTGCCGGGGTCAGTGCATGCATGCACGTCTCTGGTAGGCCCGACTAGTTTCAGTGAAACAGTCTTCCATTTCAATATCTGATTGATACTTCCTCTCTCAAAATAAATGTCTTAATTTTGTACTAACTTTAGAAGTTATATTAAATTTGACACATTTATTTTGGGATGGAGGAAGTACAAACCAAAACTTAGTTTTTTGTGGTTTGCACACGGTGGAATAGGAAAAAACGAAAACAAACAGAATCAAACAAAGTTACCATTTCTGCGAGTAGAATTCAGAAGACACGATCAAGTGGTTTTGGCTTCTATGGCAACACACATGTATTTAGCTAGTGCATATACAAATAGAAATAGGGTAGGAACATGTAGAACCACGAGAGATCATGAACAAATAATATCATTGCTGAACTCCGCACCAGAAGGCAAGAACAATTCTTCAATAATAATATCATATATAGTTGAACTCAGTTGTGCTTACATTGCTACTGGACCAATAGGGCAACAACAATTCTTAAATAATAATATCGTAGATGAACTCAATTGTGCTTACATTGGTACTGGACAAACAAGAACTTACAATTTCTTAAACGCAAAGGCAAATTTGACGAACGAGGAAATTAAATAAGGGAATGAATAATGATGTAAGTGGAGCGAACGAGCTTGGACAGAAACGAGGGTTTTTCGAATTTAGGGGCAAATGAAACAAGTGTGACACAACTAAGGGCTCAAATGTGATTGTCCCATAAAACTAACATGGAATCCAGGTTCCAGGGAAATAGGGCACATTCTTTCGGACATCAAGTTGTACACATCGGCTATATTCAATTTGTGCATCGTGGAGAGTGCCACTCGAAGGTGGGGAGGAGCAACAAATGTTGGCGGTGCCGGCTGGTGGAGGAGGCACGATGAGACGAGGGGCGCTAGCATGTGTATAAGCGCCATGTGTTGGTTGAAGCGACCAAAGGAAGAATAAGTTGGGTGCGAGGCGATTGTCACTGGAACAAGAAATAGTGCTACTGACTAATGCTTTGCTGATATATGTGTAATTTTGGATCAATAATGATTTTTGTAGGAGTTTGATTATGGATAATTTCTTAGCTTGATTGCTGATAGAATTCTTGGTTATTGGAAGCAAATGTAAGGCGATGTCTCTCACAACGTAGTCATAAGCCGCATGCATGATATGGTTCCGTAAAAGGAAAAACAAAGCAGCATGACATGGTCATGATCGTTAATTACAATAATGTTATGAAGAATATTTCAAAACACAACTTTCTTTTGGCTTCTATGGCAACACACATGTATTTAGCTAGTACATATACAAATAGAAATAGGGTAGGAACATGTAGAACCACGAGAGATCATGGACAAATAATATCATTGCTGAACTCCGGACCAGAAGGCAAGAACAATTCTTAAATAATAATATCATATATAGTTGAACTCAGTTGTGCTTACATTGCTACTGGACCAATAGGGCAAGAACAATTCTAAAATAATAATATCCTAGATGAACTCAGTTGTGCTTACATTGGTACTGGACAAACAAGAACTTACAATTTCTTAAATGCAAAGGCAAATTTGACGAACGAGGAAATTAAATAAGGGAATGAATAATGATGTAAAATTTATTCTTCAGCAATCACATAAGCACAACGGGGTGGCCTTCTAGCTCATCAGGGGCCGCAGTGTGGGTATGAAGTCAGCTGCCATAAGGCGTTCTCTGTATCTGATGGTCCAGAATAGATCCCGATCTTTGTTCCGACGGTTACGCCGCCCTCCAGGCCGTTGAGGGTAAAAGCTATGTTCTTGTTAACAAACAGTCTGTAAAAGCCGTCGTCACCCGTGGGCTTCTCCGGCAGCCACAACTCCTCGCGTGCTGCTCTGAGCAGGTCGTCCAAGTCGAATTGCCGAGACAGTCCCACCTGAGGGTTGGTACATGTTTCATCAAGCAGTCGTCACTTGGTAGGCAAGATGTTAATCAAACAATATATATTTGAGACGTTTACTAATACTATTGCTAGAAGTAAATACCACTCCCTCCCATCCCATAATATAATATAGGATGTTATTAACATATAATGGTTGTAATAACATCTTATACGATGGAACGGATGGAGTACGTTGGTTTATATATCGAGTCGGCTCAGTCGCTACCTTCTGTGAACTGCCTGATGGGATCGTGATGGTGATGACCTGAAACGTCAGCGCATTCACCAGCGAGAACGGCTTGAGCTCAAGCTGTCCGTTGAACAAGGTGGACCCGTCGTACACAGGGTACCATTTCTGCACAAACATGCATGCAACGTTGGCCGTTAATACGGGCTACATATATATAGCACGCATGAACGCGTTTGTATATTATTCATGAGCTAGCTAGAAGTAGATAGATCACCTGCAAAAAGAAAAAAGAAGACAGTACGTAGGTAGATGGATCGGGCTAGAGGAGCCTTGCCTGTGACCAGTCATTGCACTTGGCGTTTGCGAGGACAACATCGCCGTCGACTATGGCCACGTTCAGCTGGGCCTTCTGCTTGCAGTATATCCTCACCGGCGGTGGCAGGGAACCTTGAGGAACCAAGCCGGAAAATAGACTCGCGATGGGAATTTGCCCGGCGCCGAGCGCAACGCACATGAGCAAGGTCACCCATACTAAGCCTGCAGCTACGGCCATTATGGTTGGCGTTCGTATGAGGAGAGAGCAATAGATGTATACCAACAAGCGTTGGTTGATCTCGTGTGCTTTGGGTGGTGTCTTCTAAGGAGCTCACCACGCTCTCTTTTATACTCCTAGCTAGCTACGTCTAAGGCTGCAAACGAGTCGAGTTCGAGCGAGTTGGAGTTGGCTCAGCTCAATTCATATTAAAATTCAAGCGAGCTCAAACTGAGTGAAGCTCAAGATCGAGCTCTAAAACATGACTCGTGCTCAGCTTGTAATGATCTCGAGTCGATCTCAAGCTAGTTTCGAGCTAAATGAGACGGTAAAATTATAAATCTATGGTGATTATTCCAACTAGATAAGGACACAACATGACACAACTTTGTAGGGCAAGAGCTCATCTTGGTCTCTTAGGTGAACTAGCAATAGATGGTGGTCTTCAGAGACGAAAAACAAGAAAATAAAGGTGCATATGCTGGGAAATTTTGTCCAGAACAACAGAAAATTTAAGACGAGTCGACCACGTACCATAATTAAACCTAAATCTTCTCTACACTTAATTAAGCTTCGATGTTTGCTGATAAATAAAATGGAGACAAATCATGCACATCATATATGGTAGTAACAAATTATCTTATTTTCATTTAATATATGGCGTGATCATTTAACATAATGGTATTATGTCGAGCTATCGAGCTAAAATTGAGCGAGCCAGTGTTAGCTCAAGATCGTCACGTTTCTCAGGCGAGCTATATAAAGTGTTCAGACTCAGCTCGTTTCTTTTCGAGTCGATCTTGAATCAAGCCAAAAAACGAGTCGATCTCGAGCAGCTCATGAGCCTCGAGCTTTTCTTGCAGCCCTAGCTACGTCTCCCGACTGTCTCATGCATGCATACAGCGCCAGCATTTCTCGGACAACTCAAGCTCCCCCATTTCCAAAAAAAAAAAAAATCAAGCATTCCCATCGGATGGCCCGGGCCATGTGACCATATATAAATTAAAATCACGGCAGAAATGTCGCGTCAGAGAGATTTGTAACGATAGTTTAGACATGAATGGCGTGATCTCCCGCGATACAGGAGTACAACCCGAGCATTTCTTAGACTAGCCACAATGGGTGTAACTTCAGCAGTAACGTCCAACTCGACAAATTTGCTTATGTAGCAATTATTTAAGAAGGAGAAATATTAATTGAGTAAAATAGCTAGTTACTCATACTACTATGGATACCATCACACATATCCATACAAGATGAGTCTACAACCTAATATATAAAGTTTTGCATGACACCATACTTGTGTTATTCCCCATTATAGAGACTAGGGTCTTCTGTATATTACTAGTGCAAGTTACTCTCCACTATGGCTAGTGTTAGACAAGCCAAGGCCATGTGACACACGACAGGCAGTGCCAAAGATAAACATAATGAATTGAGCCCTTGATTGTTTGCGCTAATTCAAATTCAGTAAAAATTAAGTTACTACTACTATGTGATGAAAAGCCAACTCATAATACTAGCTAGTACTGTGTTAATAATGCAAGGGCCGGCGAAAACGGAAATGTATAAGGAACATGGTGAGAAAGAAAGGAAACAAATATTTTGCTATGGTATTTTGTTTAGCATTGATGCGAAATAAATAGAGATATTGGAAGGTGCTTAACCTGACAAGAGGAGATCCAAAGTTAAATTGCCGTGAGATCTAACAACCGGCCTCATGTGCAATTGAGTGCCATTGCCTACCGTGCATCCCTGCGTTCAAGAACGATGAATAGTTGACTCGCCCTAAATTAAACTTCGCTTATCTAGGGAAGTAATAGCATTGATCAGAAATCAATAGAGATTTTATTGGAAGGTGTTTAACCTGAGAAGTGGAGATCCAAGGACATGAGATGTAAGGACCAACCTTACCTGCAATTGAGTACCATTGCATACCATGCATGCGTGCGTAATAGTTGACTCACTCTAATTAAACTTCGTTTGTCTAGGAAAGCACACATCTCAAGCCAAAATACAGGCCTAATTAACAGGATACGATCTGATCTGATTCGCTCTCGCGCTAAAAAAAATCTACCCACGCGTTCCAATAGGTTTGACTACACTGAGTTTTAAACTAGAGGCATGCAACACGTACAGTGAAGAAAATAGACAATGCATAATCAAGTTCAGCGAGCCGTGAGTAAGCTTTCTCTTGCCAACAGACGAACTATAACCTCTTCGTAACTGTTATTTTTTTAAAGAACAGTCCATACGACATACATGATGACAGTGTCTACTAGAATGTATAGCATCCAAAATGAATGGTAAGATAATTTTACTGCATTAAATAATGAAAAATCAGAATCTACAAGATGGCACAGTGTTAGAATAAGCATCAAAACACTGTCCATTTTAGGCAACTATTGCATCAATGCTTGATAAACAAGAAATGAATATTGTTTTTATTCCAGGCTCTTTTGTTTTAGGAAAGTTCCGGGCTTTTTTGTTTTAATTACTTCCATCTTGTCATGGAAAAGGGATCAATGCCCAAAGCCAATCTCAACTTTGTGTTAATTAAAACAAAATTAGTAACTACAAGTGGAATTTAAATTTCTTAATCTCATATAAGTTGGGGGCCACTCCAGTCACCAGTCACCTTCCAGACGTCGCTCCAGGATGCCGCGCCGCTCCTCCTCAGTGCGCCTCCCTTGGCGATGGTCCCGAGGACCCCCCTCTACCCCCGACAGCCGCTACCCCCCCATCGCCGCTGCCGGTGGTAACTGGGGCTCCTCCCGCTCCTGAGGCCACGTCGCCTACCCCTGCCTCACCCCCCCGGCGCTCCGACTGCTCCCAGCCGCGGCTCCTTCTCGCGGGCTTAGCGGACCTCGACGGGGAGGGCGAGACTCGGGTGACCACCCCCGTGGCTCCCCAGGCCCCTCCCCCACGGTCCGCGGCCTACGCCCGCCGTGGTCGTTCCTCCTCCACCCCAGTGACGGCCTCGCGATGGAGCGTCAGGCTCGAGGCCGCCCGGCCGGACGGTAGCCCTGCTCTTCCCATCCCCGAGCGGGCAGAGCTTCGGGCCGCTGCCCGGAACCTGGAGCCAGGTACACCAGCTGCCCCTCCTTCAGCTTCTACTTGCTCATTCTCGGCTCTTGAAGCGATTCCTCTAGGGCACCTTGCGAAGGTTGCATCAGATTCCGCGATCGTTTTCAGGGGGGAATCCCCCTTAGTGCAGATAGCGGCCATCCAGGCTCGCGAGATTCTTGATGGGAAGTTGGCGGAGGCTCGTCAGACCCTCCTCGCTCCTCCCATCCCCTCGGGCCCTCCTCCGGTGGCTACCACGTCTCAGCCCCGGAGGACGGCTGGCCGCCCATCTGCGGTGGAGGCTGAGCCTCGGGGCCGCACCCGCTCTCGCACTGCCGCTCTCCGCGCCCAAAGCGCCTCCCGCGTCCTGGGGTCAAGCAGCCCCCCAATGGCTCCTTAATGTGTGCCCTATTCTGGAACATCCGCGGGTTTGGCCATGACGGCCGACGCCGCCAACTCATCGAGTACGTTCGCGATGAGCATATTGACATAGTGGCGATCCAGGAAACCATGCGCACTGACTTCTCTTTGCCGGAGCTTGACCGACTGAGCTCCCACCTCTTTGCGTGGCACTGGATCCCTTCTAGTGGGAACGCCGGCCATTCGGGTGGCATCCTTCTGGGTGTGAAGGATGCCACCTTCGAGGTGGGAAGTATTGACCGGGGCCAGTTCTTTGTTAGTATGGAGCTTTATGAACGGGACCTGAACTTTAAATGGGAGGTTATCATCGTCTACGGCCCGGCTGACCACAGTTGATCCGCGTCCTTCCTTGATGAGCTTAATCGGAAGGTTTCGGCGGCCTCCCTGCCGGTGGTTGTCGGAGGCGATTTTAACCTCCTCCGATTCGCGGAAGACAAGAGCAATGATCATGTTAACTATGCACGTATGCAGATGTTTAACGATTGCATTGCCGATCTGGGTCTTCGCGAAATAGATAGGATCGGTGCCAGGTTCACCTAGACTAACCGGCAAGCCTCCCCGACCCAGTCCGTCTTGGACCGGGTCCTAGTCTCCCCGGAATGGGACCTCCGCTGTCCTCTGGCCTCTCTTCGGGCCATCACGCGGATTGGCTCTGACCACGTCCCTCTTCTCTTGTCCTCCTCCGACGAGCGTCCTCCGATCTCCCCTAGATTCCGGTTTGAGACATTCTGGCTGTCCCAAACTGGATTTGTGGAGACTGTTGGGGCTCGTTGGGTGGAGACTAGGTCTCTCCTCACTCCCCCCCCCTCTGCTATTGACTCTTGGCAACTCTGTGCCAAGCGTGGTCGGCAGTTCATGAAGGGGTGGGGTGCCAATCTGGGCCGTGACCTCCATGGGCAAAAAAAGGCCCTGCTGACCGCCATTCAGGCTCTGGACCTCCGTGCGGACACGGTCGGCCTCTCCCCTGACGAGTGGCTCTCTCGGTATGACCTGGAAGACCAACTCTCCATCATCTACACAGACGAGGAAGCTTACTGGCGCTTGCGGGGCTCCCAGAAATGGGTGTTGAAGGGCGATGCGAACACTGCCTACTTTCAGGCCATAGCTAACGGTCGCCGGAGACGCATAACCACCCCCCTCCTCTGGGACGGTCCGTCCCTTCTGCAGTCCCCGAGCGACATTAGGGCTCATGTCGACGGATTCTACCGATCCCTTTTCTCTGCCTCTCCTAGGAGCGGCCTGTCTCTGGCCCTCGATTGCTGGTCCGGCCGCCAGTGTGTTTTAGATGCGGAGAATGCCGCCCTCAAGGCGCCATTCTCGGAGGATGAGGTATGGATGGCCATTAGAGGCATGAATCCCTCCTCGGCCCCGGGTCCGGACGGCCTTCCGGTGAAATTCTTCCAGACCTTCTGGAATGTGATTAAGCCGGAAATCATGGCCATTTTTGATGAGTTCTACGTTGGGACCATCGACCTCGGTCGCCTCAACTATGGGATCATCTCGCTCATTCCCAAAGTGTCGGGGGCCTCCGACATCCGCCAGTTCCGCCCGATCACGGTGATCAATGTGATCTTCCGGATTCTGGCTAAAGGGTACGCCAATAGGGTGACCCTGCTCGCGGACCTCATTACCCACCCCAACCAGTCCGCCTTCGTGAAAGGGCGGTATATCCTGGATGGGGTGCTAGTTCTTCACGAAGTTCTCCATGAGGTCCGGTCGAAACACCTTAAGGCGGTTTTCCTGAAAATTGACTTTCACAAGGCCTGCGACACTGTTAGTTGGTCCTTCCTTCGGGAAGTTTTGCTCCGGAAGGGCTTCGATGATCGTTGGGTCACCCGAGTGATGCAGATGGTGTCCTGTGGTCGCACTGCTGTGAACATCAATGGAGAAATTGGGCCTTACTTACCCACCCTTTGTGGGGTTAGACAAGGCGACCCTTTCTCTCCGTTCCCGTTCAACATGGTGGTGGACGCTCTTGCCACCAAGGCCAAAGCCGCTGGCCACATTCATGGGATCACCTCCCATCTGGCGGGCAGATCTGGGATCTCCTTGCTCCAGTACGCCGACGACACCATCATCATGGTCGAGGGCTCGGACACGGACATCGCTAACCTCAAGTTCCTTCTTCTCTGCTTCCAACAAATGTCTGGCCTCAAGATCAACTTCGACAAGGGTGATGTGATGGTTATGGGCTACTCTCCGGCTGACGCCTTAGACATCGCCAACCGCCTCAATTGCCGCCTCGGCTCCTTTCCCACGACCTACTTGGGAACCCCCATCAGTGACTCTCGGCTCACTGTCGCGGACTTGCGCCCCACGGTGGCCAAGCTTCAAACACGCATGGAGCCGTGGCAAGGCCGGTGGCTGTCAAAGGCGGCTCGGACGATCCTCATTAACTCCTCCCTCACTAGCCTCCTCCTGTTTCTTATGAGCTTCTATAGCCTCCGTGAGACCCTTCACCATGAGATCGCCAAAATCCAATCTCGCTTCTTCTGGGCGGGTGACAACAATAAGCAGAAATATCACATGGTTAGCTGGCCGGACATCTGCAAGCCCCGTGAACAGGGAGGCCTCGGTATCATGTGCTCTAAACGCATGAACATCTCCCTCCTCACACGCTGGCTCTGGCGCATTTCGCAGGGCCACGGTGGTCTCTGGCTTGACATAATCCGGAACAAGTACTTGCGCGGACAGCCCCTCGCCTTCTGTCTGAGATCCGGCGGATCCCAGTTTTGGCAATCGGTTGTCCAACTGCTTTCCGTCCTTCGCATTGGCACCTCCATCTCGGTTGGATCGGGTACAACGACGCTGTTCTGGTTCGACCGGTGGGTGGGAGACTCCCCCTTTGCGGCCCGCTTCCCCGACCTCTTCTCCATTGTTGTCGCCCCCCTAATCTCCGTTGAGAGGGCCCTTATTGACTTAGGGCGCCTCGCCTTCCGGAGGCCATTTGGGCCTCCGGAAGCGGCCGCGTGGCTGGAGCTGCTCGATTGCATCGCTCTCCACGAACCGGAGTTGGATGCGGGCCCGGACGAGGTTCGGTGGCGTCTTGAGCCTTCGGGCCAATTTTCCACCAAGTCCCTCTACTCGGCCATTGCCCCCTCCTCCGTCCCTCCCCCCCTTCCGGCGGTTTGTTCCATCCGCTTGCCACTGAAAATTCGGATCTTTATGTGGCAATGGATCCGCGGTAGGCTTCCGTCTGGGGTGGAGGTCCGCAAACGCAATGGCCCTGGGTCCGGCCTTTGCCCCCTGTGCGGTACCCCCGAAGACTCGAATCACATCTTCTTCTCCTGTGTCTCAGCTCAATTCTTGTGGAGCTGCTTTAGGGAGACTGTGGGAGGCGACTGGTGCCACACCAACTTCCCCGACCTCTTTGCCGAACCCCAAAACTCCCCTTCCCCCTCTCGCCACATTAGGTGGCTTGAGATCGGGGTTCTTGCGTGGACCCTTTGGACGATTCGCAATAAGCTTGTGATCCAGCGCGTTCCTCTTCGACGGGCTACTGACGCTCTCTTCAAACTGTCTGGTTACTTGCAGCTATGGCGGCTGCTTAGCCGCCCTCAGGACCGCGACGCCATCACCGCCTTCATCGCCGACCTTCGCTCGATGGCCGTCCGTCTATCGCCGCCGCCCCCTCCGCCTCCCCCGGAGCCGGATTAGACGCCTTGCCTTGGCCGCGTCCTTTTTTGTTTATTTTGGGCTTGTTGAGCTGTGCCCTCAGCAGAACCTTTGTACTCCTCGTTATGTGACTTAGGTGTGTGTGTGTTCCGAACTAGTCTGTGTATGTGTGCTCTTGGCGGTTTGCTTTATTTATAAAGCGGGGCGAAAGCCTTTTTCGGTATAAGTTGGGGGCTAAATTTCCATTTAAAGCAAGGGTGAATTGAGTTCGTGTCTTTGGTGAGCTAGCATTTGTTTCAGAATGACATTAAAATATTGTACCTTTTGTCAGCCCAGATCGCAAAAGGAGTTTGTATCTAGTATTTTGTAGAAGGATACTCTGGTTTCAACAAACAACTACCAAGGATTCACCACAATATTCAGAAGGTTTCGACAACCAACTACACCCCCATGCGAATTAAATTCAAGCGAACCTGCAGATTGCTTACCTGAATTCAGAAAGATAAATCAGAAATTCCAACGTTGATGAATAGCTCGATCCTCAGAAGTACGCACACTTGAATGTCAATGACCTGGTCACTTGCTAAATAGCATATGTTGAGGCGATAATGCAATGGGAGCTTGAGTGCTGATAAAATTCTTCATTGATGGAAGCATGTGTAAGGATTTTTTGCGCATAATGTAAGGCAATTTGTCACAATGAAGTCATAAGCCGCATGATATGCTTCGTAAAAAAAGTAGCATGATATGCCATGCTCATGAACTACAATAATGCTAGATTTTTAAACATATTTTTTTGCTTACGTGGCAACACACGGGCATATAGCTAGTATGTAAATAAAAATGGGATATGAACACGTAGAACGACCTGAGAGCATGAATAAATAATATGATAGCCGAACTCAGTTGTGCTTATAGTGCTACTCTACTATGCTGGACCAACAAGAACAATTCATAAATAATAATATCGTAGATGAATAATTCAGTTGTGCATACATTGGTACTGGACCAATAAAAATACACAATTTTATAAACAAGGGCAAATTTGATGAACAAGGAAATTAAATAACGGAATGAATAATGTAAAATTTTGGAAGGTGCTTATCCTCATAAGTGGAGATCCAAAGGCGTGAGATGTAACAACCAGACTCGTGTGCAAATGAGTACCATTGCATACCATGCATGCGTGCCTGCAAGCGATGAATTGTTGACTCACTCTACACTAAATTTAGTTAGTGAGACTGGTTTGTCAACTCCCGGGTGTATGAACAGTACATTCAAAAAAAATAGGAAACAAAATCAAAACGTTGTGAAACTTTACGACATCAAATATGTTCAAACTTTGTAGGTGCTTGCAAGTTTTCATGCAGAAAAAATGTTCGAGGAGCTCTAAACAAGAAAAAAAAACCAGTGCTCAAAATTTGGACCACTTTAAGCACTGAAAACAGAGACTCATGTGAAGACCTTTCTCTACTGGATATTTTGTTATGAAATTGCAAGAACCTAAAACATTTGATCATCTTTGATGCCGGAAAGTTTCTTTTTTTTAAAGCTTCTATTCATTTTGAATTTACTGTTCATAGAGGGTGTCCCTACACCTGGAAGCTATTACACCTTTCTCTTACTTTATCTAGGAAAGCACACATCTCAAGCCAAAAGACACTCGTAATTAACAAGATACAATCTGCTCTGATTCACTCTCGCGCTAGAAAAAAATATCCACGAATACCATCAGGTTTGACCGTGCTGAGTTCAAAACTTCAGGCATGTAACATGAAGAAGAGAATAGAGAAGGCTGGATCAAGTTATGTGGTCCGTGAGGAATCTTCCTCCCGCCAACCGACACATTGCAACCTCTATTTTTTTTTTAAATCCATTCATACTACCTTCATGTTTGCGGGCGATTGCGGAAAGAACGCATCGCGGGCGACCAGAAGGGACTCAGGATCTAGTGCCGCCGCCGGATCCCTCCTCCTCCGCCACCTCACCCCGACGCCCCTTCCTCCCCCTGTCGCACCTTCGTCCCTCGCTGCCGTCTGAGGCACCGTCCGATGAAGTCTGGATGGCTCCGAGGAAGGTGGCGGCGGCGGATCCTAGCTAGAGCGTGCGCATGTGGTGTGCGTTGTGGGACGCCTAAACTGGTTGGTGCTCTCAGTTTGTGAGACAGGTGGCTTCTTGAGGCAACTGGCTTAGATGGCGGCCATTAATGTGGTCAGGGCACATCTTTATATTTGTAGGTGTAGCGACTGGTGGCTTTTGGTTGATCTTGTATTTATTTTTTCACACTCTGTTGATGAACTTAATAAAGATGGCATCATTTTGATGAAGATGCCGGGGGTAATCCTCCTTAAAAAACCTACCTTCGTGATGACATTGTCTAGTACAATGTATAACATCCAAAAGCAATGTTAAGATAATTATTTGCAGAAGAAAACAATCAAAATCAAAATTTACAAGATAACTGATACATCTTCAACATAGCTATAATTTATGAAGTATTGGTGCTATATTCACATCAATTATATATGAGATTATTTTGTAGATTCTAGCTTAGTCCACGACACTCTTGCACTATAAAACATATTCAACGTATCTGAAATTCTTTTTTTCATCGAGTCATCGTGGGGAGAAGACCACGATAAAATTTTTGAGTGACTCTCATATACTTTATTGTTGATCTAACAAAGAGACAATATGAACTTGTCTTCTACTCTGAATAAAATATTTGCAGATTCCAGCTTAATCCGTGACACTCTTGCACTATTGTTATTTTCACATCATTCGGTAGTGCAAGTGAAAGGCAATAATGATGATAATTTGATGAAGTGACTTCGGCAAGGAAAAGCTGGTATGAACTCTACTTACTTTTGTTTTCGTAAATATGTTTAACTCGTTATCCATGATTCAACATATTATGAGTAAACATGTTAGTGATAACAATTAGAGACTATACTTGCTAGGAGTGGATAATGATTTATCTTGAATGTTAACATGCATTAAAATAGTTATGATGTAGTATGATAGTATGGTATCCTCCTCTGAATGTTTCAAGTGGCTTGACTTGGCACATGTTCCCACATGTAGTTGATTCAAAACCAACAAAGCTTCTATGATATTTATGTTGATGGTGTTTATATCCTACTCATGCTAGTATTCAATGTTAATTATTCTCTGTGCATGATCATGACCATTGTCACTCTCTAGTGGGTAGCTACTTAATCTATTTGCTAGCCTTCGCCTGTACTACGCGGGAATGCTGTTTGTGCATCCAAATCCTTAAACCAAAGTTGTTTCAAATGAGTCCACTATATCTACCTATATGCGGCATTACTCTGTCGTTCCATGTAAATTTGCATGTGCCCCCTCTAATCATTCAAATAAGCATCTGTTTTGTGTGCCCATACCACTCATGGAGCGTCGGGGGCGGTCAGTATCTTCCATGCTAAGCGGATTATTCTCACAATGGGTGTTTATTCATCTGTCATTGCACGAGAGAGGCTGATAATTGGGATCAATGTTGGGGATATCGCTTATCGGGAACTTATCGGTCGACCCATGATAAGGGGTAAATCGGCCAGTTTATCGGCATATCGGCCGATTTATCGCCATATCGGCTGATTTATCGGCCGATTTATCTTATCGGTTTGACAGCGGTAAGCGATAAATCGGCCGATTTATCGGCATATCGGAAGATATCTTGAATAGTGATTGGAATGCCCAATCCCGTAATTAAAATAATGAAAAATATAATGAAAACAAACAACTCGGAAAGTTGTTGGTATGGAGGGCACCCGTGGATTCAGCTACCATGGTTTGTGTTTTTATGGTGGAGGGGTAGTAAACTTTACCTTTCCGTTTGGAAACCACCGGTAATGTGTTTAGCATGGAAGATATTCAAAATCCTTGATCATGACATTGACAGGAAAGACATACCCCTCAAAATTATATTTATCTCTGTTTTAAGCTTCAAGCTCTCACACCTCTGCAAATCTGCATTTCCCTCTATGAAGGATCTATCTATTTACTTTTATGTTATTTACTTTTATTGTTGATTCAAAATGGTGTTACAAAGGGAAAGGACGATGTTTGAATTGCTAGAACATTTATCTGCAGTGAACATGCAACTATATGAGTGTCGTGTTAAAATTTGGAATTATTCAGGGTTTGTTTGGCCCTTTTATACATTAATTGAGTTTCTAGGCATTTAATGTGCATAATTGAAATTTGAACTACAAGCACATGCTCCAGTGCATCGAAATGAGTTGAAAAACATATATATGTCCTTGGGTGAATGTTTAGGTCCCATGCAAGAAATATGAATGAATTTCAAACACCTTAGTATCGTGGCTCGACCAGAAACATTGAGATACTTGGTTTTTAAATTCATGTGAATCCAAAAATTGCCTAAAAATCATGAAACTTGGCATGGTATCATGAAATGGGACAAATTTTGGTATAAGCTTCTTACAAACCGGAATTTCTCTCAAGAAGCATCATGGTTCCGAGAGGGACGTGTCACCTTTGTGTGTCAAACGACATACACTGCCTCTTTCCGCCTTGAATTTTTTACAGAGGCAACATAGACCAGTAAGAGTATCATGTTAAATTTTGAAATTAATCCGGGCTCGTCTTGCCTTTTTTGATACATTAATTGAGTTTCTAGGCATTTAATATAAATATTTAAAATTTAAACTACAAGCACATGCTCCAGTGCACCAAAGTTGGTTGAAAATCATATGTATGTCCTTGAGTGAATGTCCAGGTTCCATGTAAGAAATGAGAATGAATTTCAAACATCTGGGCATCGTGGCTCGGCCGAAAACATTGAGAAACCTAGTTTTTAAATTCATGTAAATCCAAAACTCGCCTGAAATTATGAAACTTGGCATGGTGTTATGACATGGCACCAACATGTTGTGGTAAAAAAAAATCTGATTTGGGACAAGTTTTGGTATAAGATTCTTGCAAACCGGAGCTTCTGCCAAGAAGGCTCGTAGTTCCGAGAGGGAACGTGTCATCTCTGTGTGCAAAACGACATACGCTGCCTCTTCCCGCCTTGATTTTGTTTTACAGAGGCAACATAGACCAATAGGAGTTTGGTGCTAAATTTTGGAATTATTCAGAGTTCGTTTGCCGTTTTTTACACATTATTTGAGTTTTCTAGGCACTAATGTGCATAATTAAATTTGAACTATATGCACATGCTCCAGTGCGCCAAAATGGGTTGAGAAATCATATGTGTCCTTGGGTGAATGTTTTGGTCCCATCCAAGAAATGAGAATGAATTTCAAACATGTGGGTGTCGTGGCTTGGCCGAAAAAATTGAGAAATTAGGTTTATAAATTCTGTAAATCCAAAACTCGCCTGAAAATCATGAAACTCAGCATGTTGCCTTCACATGGCACCAACATGATGTGGTAATGTTAGCTGGTTTGCGAAGGCGTACACATTAACAACCAACAAAGTCTTTTGGAACAAGAGCTACCACGTTACAATTGGAAACGCAAGTCTTATTGAAACTGTGTGCATTCTACTAAACATTGATGTGCTGCCACGCGTCCTCTTTTTTATTGGCTAGGAGGCATCATGCAGGGTAGCTATTTGAGTACATGAGGCGTGCGAGCAGACCCTACGCATGCTTATTGGGAGGCAAGCCCTTTGGCCTCCATCCGCCGCCCACTTCTCTTCAGTTCTCCATTAATGGCGCCTGAGCCCCTGTTTTATAGGTGCTTAATGGTGTGGCTATGTCTCACTCGACTGAGATTTAAGAGAGAAAAACGAAAATCTGAAAAGAAAATTTTACATGGATCTTGATGTAAGATCTGACGGACATATCATCGACTGAGACTTAGCAAGACTGATATAAATATAATGATAATGGTAATGGATAATAATTGTCTTACATATTTAGAAAGATAATTAAAAATGCCACATGCGACAACGCCCGAAAGACACAAGGGCAAAGAAGAAGGAAGACACAGACAATGATCTGGGTCGCCGCTCTCTACTTTCGTGCATGCGTTGCTGCAGGGCGCGTAGTTCCTCCAACACCTTTCTTCATCGCCTCCACGACTAGTTCTCGCGGCGAGCGGTGATGATCTCTTTCAAGTCCTCAATATGTTGCTTGGCAGCAGCCACGGATTCCTCCACCACCCTTTCACGCTCGATGCTGAGCATGGCATTCTCGTCCATAAATTTCTTGACGATAGCGCCCGTCTTCTTCAAGAAGGCAGTGGTATCCTCGTGCTCCTTCGCCCTTCCGATGATCTTTGCCCTCAGCAGTTCGTGCTCGGTGCGGAGCTTCGCCTTGTCATCCTTAGTCCTCGGATGACGCTGGTAGCATTATTAAACAAGGCGTTGATCTCCTCCTACAGCTTCGGCCAGCCGGAGATCCGATCCATTCGATTATTGAGCATAGCGCGCATGTGCTTGTGAGAGTCCTCGCCTGCCCGCGAGAGATCTTTCTAGGCCGCCACGGTGCGGGAGGACCTCTCTACTGCATCTACGACGCGACGGGACATCTGTGTTGCTTCCGCAGCATGGCCGGACCAGTTTGCTGCTTCGGCGGCACAACGGGACCTCTATGCTACTTCGGCGGAGCAGCAGGGCCTCTGTGCTGTTTCGGCGGTGCAGTGGGACATCTCGGCTGCTTTCGCGGTGAGGCGGGGCATCTCTTGTGCTTCTGCTTCCATATTCGCCTCTCCCTGGTAATTTCTCAACCCAGAACTTCTACGGGCCATGGCAGACGCAAGGAACGATGAAGAAAGACTTGTTTGTTCATTGATGAGGAATTGAGGAGGAATGTGCAAGCATCTTGGAGTATAGGTAGTATTTATAACCAAGTAATACGCTGCTAAGTGGGAAACCATTTAGGTTTTGATCGATGTGAACAGGTTTGCAATTAAATATAGCGTGGTAATTTGGAATGTGACGGGAAGCAAGCTCAAATTTTTTTAACGGTTTTAGTTTCGAAGTGCAGCATGATTCCCGGATAGCATAACATGGGCACGCGTTCTCAGATGTGTACGTGGCGTTTGCACCATAGGATGCACCGCAATCAGTAATGTCAGCACACGACTTGTTCCATCAACCGTGCATGCTCGTTATTACCATCATGCATGCTTTTTTTAATTAAAATGTGTGCCCATCTAGCGCACACACCTTAATTTGTCTGACCGTTTCTATTTGTTGTGGCTAATCGGAAACAGGTCATCCGTGTGAAGCGTATGCTGTCTATCGCACACATACCTTGATCTAGATGATCGTTTCTGTTGTTTTTGCTCATCGCAAACAGTTCATCCGATTGAACTGTTTGTCATCTATCACAATCACTACAAAACTGCTTATGTTACTGTTACCGTTACTATTGCTGCTATTACCACTGCTATCAACTTATCATATTACTATGCTACTAAATACCTTGCTACAGATATTTGGTTCTCCAAATGTGGTTCAATTGACAACTCAACTTCTAATGCTTGCAAATATTCTTTGGCCCCCCTTGTGTCGGATCAATAAATTTGGATGAAATACTACCCTCGAAGATAGTCGCGATCCTCTATACTTGTGGGTTATCACGGCTCAGAGGCGGCGGTGGCGGCGGGTTGGTAAGCTCGATCGGATCTAACATGTGAGAGAGAGGAAAAGGAAAGGGCGATGCATGCACGAGCCTGACTGTGGGATAGCCGATTTTCGCGTTTCCCTCAACCCCTCTTTTGCATCTGATGAGCCATGCTGAGAAGGCAGTCCAGGAAACCAAACACATTGGATTTTGCACGTCGGGTGCGATACACCCATCCAAACATGCCCTAAGGACTTGAAATTGCGTTCATGGATAATGTGCATGTCATAGGACGTAATGTCCTTTCACGCATGAAACTACCATGCACGCATTGCCAAAAGGTCCCCTTCTGCTCCTGCCTAAGAAGTGAGCAGATACAACCAACCATGCATCACACAACAACTCATCCTCCTTCACCGAGTACCCCGCCATCCTTCTTACTCTAAAACCCGACATGAAATTTGAAAATAAGATCAATAGCATTTGATCGAAAACCTGCCGGGCGTGGTGTGCACCATGGACGACATCGAGATGGGGGCATGGGTTATCTAGCTGCAGACAGATCCTGGGTGGACGGCGAGAGTGGGCGCGTAGGTGGGGGCTAAGGACGACCTACATGTCGGTGGTCCGGACTCCCACAAAGCCACCCCCCTAAGTTTGCTTCCAATTTGTGGGAAAAGGATGTTCGGACTGCCGAGAGGACCTATACAGGACCGCGTTGGATGGCAAAACATGTCAGGACCATGCGGTCTGGACGCTTGCAGGCGGTTTGAGGGTCCGCGTTGGAGTCCCTTATGATACATTCAACTGGACGTTACAATAATGCATTTAACCATGAGTTACTACACACGAGCAATGAGCCATTGCCACTCAGGAACAACCTGGTCGACTTGGATATTGGTAAACCCTAAACTTGTCAGGCCTATATAAGAAATGGTTAGGACATCGGTGGTAACAATTTTGACAATGATAAAAACATCCCCTTCCCCGCGCCGCTCTTGCAAGTGAGCGGGGGCTACCCTAGCTCGCCACCTCTCTCCCCTCCCCTCCTGGCCCTCCTCTCCTTTCGCTGTCGCGAGGGGCTACCA
This sequence comes from Aegilops longissima, assembly GCA_021605205.1. Classification (NCBI taxonomy): domain Eukaryota; kingdom Viridiplantae; phylum Streptophyta; class Magnoliopsida; order Poales; family Poaceae; genus Aegilops; species Aegilops longissima. The sequence continues at coordinate 677,389,083 of CM038682.1, read as the reverse complement.
GGCAAAGCCCAATCAACATAGGTGGTGGAGGGGCCCTGTTCCCTCTCCGCTTAATCCACTGACTAGCGCGGGACAACTTTGCAGGCGGAGGCGCTGGGTTACCGCAGGGCCCAATAGCATGACAACGAGCGGTGGGGTGGCAGCGTCTTTGCCTGGCGGCGGTGCGGTGGTGCCCCAGGGCTTGCTTGTGGTGCGACAACTACGACGACCTCCTCCTTAGGTGGGTGCATGCGGGACGGCCTTCAACTCGATCCGGCTGGATCTGACGCCAGCGGGCCATCATGCGCCATGGTCCAAGGGCAGCCCGCTTCGCCATGGCCCTCGGCTGGTGGGGTGGGCTGCGTTGCAGGGGTGGTGGCAGTGAGTGGCCCATCAAATGTTAGGGAACTCATTGCAGTTGGAAGAACGAAATGTGGTAAAGAAATTTTTGAAGGAGGCCATCAATGGTTCCCAGAAACTCAGATTTGGTCGTACAAGGATTTAATTGCCTAATCGAAAAATAGATATTTTAGAGGCGATATAATATATTGTAGGAAAATAAAATGTAGGCAAAAAGAGTAAGGAATATTCATGGAAAAAACAAATAGATGAAGTTGGGAAAGGAGAAAACAACATGAACTGATAAGCATAAATCAGGTAAAGGAAATAAACTGAATAGAAGGATAAGGAATAGAGAATGAAGACGATTACTGGATTGAAAAGAAGAGCACAAGTGACATGAAAGAGAAGAGTACATAGATGTTAGAGTGGAAGAAGGGATCAAGGAAGAAGAAGGTGAATAGTGGGAAATAACGGTTAAAACAGAATGAGGAGATGGAGCGTAATGAAAGGTATAGAGATGTAGAAGTACACCTGAACGACATATTTTAAAAAGATCAATGTGTATATTGTCTCGTATTGAGAGGATTTCAAATTTGCATCCATTTTAAACAAATTTCCACCGCAACAACTTTTTAGATCTTGGCCTAGTTCAACAACTATAAATGGATGTGCATGCGCGCGCCCTTGCGAATTTCCGTGTGCTTGTTTGCCAACTCATTGAGCAAGCTCTAGCTGGGTAGCCTTGATTTACATGTCCTTTCCATAGTATAATAGCTTATGGCACCATGTTTAACACAAAAAACCAAAGCAAAAATTTGTAATAAAAGTTGAATAACTTCAGACTAATTCATGATGTAGTTCTTTTGCAATGTAAAGAACTTCAGCAATAGGTATAAAACTAGGGAGAATTACATTTGAGCCCTTAGTTGTGTCACACCCATTTGATTTGCCCCTAAATTCAAAAAAACCCTTGTTTCTGTTGAAGCTCATTTGCTGCTCTTATGCTTTTGCCCTTTGACCGTTTGACCAACACTTTGAAAACTTCATAACGAATTCATACTAACTCTAAAAAATATAAATAAGATACCAAAATGTCCAGAACAACATCACCTATATGTGCATGCCATTTGCATTCATGAAAAAGTGCTAAAAAGCTCCCATCTTAGTTTGAGCTCATATGATCTCAGCATGAATAGTAAAATTTAAAAAAATGATAAAAAATTCTGAATTTTTTTGTGTCAAACATTGACAAATGTTTTGAGTGATTATAAAGTTTCATCAAGAAATGACATTCGTGGAAATCATGGCAAAAAAACTAAATCGATGCTCCAAAACAAAAGCATTCTCGAGTACTGATTTGTCTTTTTTGCCACAACTTCCATCTATGTTATTTCCTTATGAAACTTTCCAAGCGCTGAAACATTTGTCAATGTTTGCGACGAAAAAAATCAGAATTTTTTGAATCTTTTATCATTTAAAAAAAATTACTATTCATGCTGAGATCATATGAGCTCAAACTAAGGTGGGGGCTTTTGAACACTCTTTTAGTGATGCAAATGGCATGCACATATAGGTAATGTTGTTCTGAACATTTTGATATCTTATTTGCATTTTTCGGAGTTAGTATTGTTATGAAGTTTTCAAATTGTCGGTCAAACGGTCAAAGGGCAAAAGAATAAGTGGAGCGAAAGAGCTTGGACAGAAACGAGGGTTTTTTGAATTTAGTGGCAAATGAAACGAGTGTGACAGGGATCAAATGTGATTCTCCCATAAAACAAAACGGAATCCAGGTTCTAGGGAAATAGGGCACATTCTTTTGGACATCAAGTTGTACACATCAGCTATATTCAATTTGTGCATCGTGGAGAGTGCCACTCGAAGGTGGGGAGGAGCAAACAAATGTTGGCGGTGCCGGCTGGTGGAGGAGGCGCGATGAGACGAGGGGCGCTAGCATGTGTATAAGCGCCATTTGTTGGTTGAAGCGACCAAAGGAAGAAGAGGTTGGGCGCGAGGCGGTTGTCACTGGAACAAGAAACAGTGCTACTGACTAATGCTTTGCTGATATATGTGTAATTTTGGATCAATAATGATTTTTGTAAGAGTTTGATTACGGATAATTTCTTAGCTTGACTGCTGATAGAATTATTGGTTATTGGAAGCAAGTGTAAGGCGATGTCTCTCACAATGTAGTCATAAGCCGCATGCATGATATGGTTCCGTAAAAGGAAAAACAAAGCAGCATGACATGGTCATGATCGTTAATTACAATAATGTTATGAAGAATATTTCAAAACACAACTTTCTTTTGGCTTCTATGGCAACACACATGTATTTAGCTAGTACATATACAAATAGAAATAGGGTAGGAACATGTAGAACCACGAGAGATCATGAACAAATAATATCATTGCTGAACTCCGGACCAGAAGGCAAGAACAATTCTTAAATAATAATATCATATATAGTTGAACTCAGTTGTGCTTACATTGCTACTGGACCAATAGGGCAAGAACAATTCTTAAATAATAATATCCTAGATGAACTCAGTTGTGCTTACATTGGTACTGGACAAACAAGAACTTACAATTTCTTAAATGCAAAGGCAAATTTGACGAACGAGGAAATTAAATAAGAGAATGAATAATGATGTAAAATTTATTCTTCAGCAATCACATAAGCACAACGGGGTGGCCTTCTAGCTCATCAGGGGCCGCAGTGTGGGTATGAAGTCAGCTGCCATAAGGCGTTCTCTGTATCTGATGGTCCAGAATAGATCCCGATCTTTGTTCCGACGGTTACGCCGCCCCCCAGGCCGTTGAGGGTAAAAGCTGTGTTCTTGTTAACAAACAGTCTGTAAAAGCCGTCGTCACCCGTGGGCTTCTCCGGCAGCCACAGCTCCTCGCGTGCTGCTCTGAGCTGGTCGTCCAAGTTGAATTGCCGAGACAGTCCCACCTGAGGGTTGGTACATGTTTCATCAAACAGTCGTCACTTGGTAGGCAAGATGTTAATCAAACAATATATATTTGAGACGTTTACTAATACTATTGCTAGAAGTAAATACTACTCCCTCCCATCCCATAATATAATATAGGATGTTATTAACATATAATGGTTGTAATAACATCTTATACGATGGAACAGATGGAGTACGTTGGTTTATATATCGAGTCGGCTCAGTCGCTACCTTCTGTGAACTGCCTGATGGGACCGTGATGGTGATGACCTGAAACGTCAGCGCATTCACCAGCGAGAACGGCTTGAGCTCAATCTGTCCGTTGAACAAGGTGGACCCGTCGTACAGAGGGTACCATTTCTGCACAAACATGCATGCAACGTTGGCCGTTAATACGGGCTACATATATATAGCACGCATGAGCGCGTTTGTATATTATTCATGAGCTAGCTAGAAGTAGATAGATCACCTGCAAAAAAGAAAAAAAGAAGACAGTACGTAGGTAGATGGATCGGGCTAGAGGAGCCTTGCCTGTGACCAGTCATTGCACTTGGCGTTTGCGAGGACAACATCGCCGTCGACTATGGCCACGTTCAGCTGGGCCTTCTGCTTGCAGTATATCCTCACCGGCGGTGGCAGGGAACCTTGAGGAACCAAGCCGGAAAATAGACTCGCGATGGGAATTTGCCCGGCGCCGAGCGCAACGCACATGAGCAAGGTCACCCATACTAAGCCTGCAGCTACGGCCATTATGGTTGGCGTTCGTATGAGGAGAGAGCAATAGATGTATACCAACAAGCGTTGGTTGATCTCGTGTGCTTTGGGTGGTGTCTTCTAAGGAGCTCACCACGCTCTCTTTTATACTCCTAGCTAGCTACGTCTAAGGCTGCAAACGAGTCGAGTTCGAGCGAGTTGGAGTTGGCTCAGCTCAATTCATATTAAAATTCAAGCGAGCTCAAACTGAGTGAAGCTCAAGATCGAGCTCTAAAACATGACTCGTGCTCAGCTTGTAATGATCTCGAGTCGATCTCAAGCTAGTTTCGAGCTAAATGAGACGGTAAAAATTATAAATCTATGGTGATTATTCCAACTAGATAAGGACACAACATGACACAACTTTGTAGGGCAAGAGCTCATCTTGGTCTCTTAGGTGAACTAGCAATAGATGGTGGTCTTCGTAGACGAAAAACAAGAAAATAAAGGTGCATATGCTGGGAAATTTTTGTCCAGAACAACAGAAAATTTAAGACGCAGTCGACCACGTACCATAATTAAACCTAAATCTTCTCTACACTTAATTAAGCTTCGATGTTTGCTGATAAATAAAATGGAGACAAATCATGCACATCATATATGGTAGTAACAAATTATCTTATTTTCATTTAATATATGGCGTGATCATTTAACATAATGGTATTATGTCGAGCTATCGAGCTAAAATTAAGCGAGCCAGTGTTAGCTCAAGATCGTCACGTTTCTCAGGCGAGCTATATAAAGTGTTCAGACTCAGCTCGTTTCTTTTCGAGTCGATCTTGAATCAAGCCAAAAAACGAGTCAATCTCGAGCAGCTCATGAGCCTCGAGCTTTTCTTGCAGCCCTAGCTACGTCTCCCGACTGTCTCATGCATGCATACAGCGCCAGCATTTCTCGGACAACTCAAGCTCCCCCATTTCCCGCAAAACAAAAAACAAAAAAAAAAAATCAAGCATCCCGCATCGGATGGCCTGGTCCATGTGACCATATATAGATTAAAATCACCGCAGAAACGAAATCGCGTCAGAGAGATTTGCAATACTTTAGACATGAATGGCGCAATCTCCCGCGATACAGGAGTACAACCCGAGCATTTCTTAGACTAGCTATAGTGGAAGTAACTTCAGCAGTAAGGTCCAACTCGACAAATTTATTTATGTGGCAATGATTTAAGAAGGAAAAATATTAATTGAGTAAAATAGCTAGTTACTCATACTACTATGGATATCATCACACATATCAATACAAGATGTGTCTACAATCTAATATATAAAGTTTTGCATGACAGCATACTTATGTTATTTCCCACTATAAAGACTAGGGTCTTCTGTATATTACTAGTGCAAGTTACTCTCCACTATGGCTAGTTTTAGACAAGTCAAGGCCATGTGACAGACGACAACAGGCATTGCCAAAGATAAACATAATGAATTGAGCCATTGATTGTCTGCGCTAATTCCAATTCACTAAGAATTAAGTTACTACTACTATGTGATGAAAAGCCAACTCATAATACTAGCTAGTACTGTGTTAATAATGCTAGGGCCGGTGAAGACGAAAAGGTATAAGGAACATGGTGAGAAAGAAAGGAAACAAATATTTTGCTATGGTATTTTGTTTAGCATTGATGCGAAATAAATAGAGATTTTGGAAGGTGCTTAACCTGACAAGAGGAGATCCAAAGTTAAATTGCCGTGAGATCTAACGACCGACCTCATGTGCAATTGAGTGCCATTGCATACCATGCATCCCCGCGTGCAAGCACGATGAATAGTTGACTCACCCTAAATTAAACTTAGATTATCTGGGAATAGCGTTGATCAGAAATCAATAGAGATTTTATTAGAAGGTGTTTAACCAGAGAAGTGGAGATCCAAGGACGTGAGATGTAAGGACCAACCTCACCTGCAATTGAGTACCATTGACCTGCAATTGAGTACCATTGCATACCATGCATGCATGCGTAATAGTTGACTCACTCTAATTAAACTTCGTTTGTCTAGGAAAGCACACATCTCAAGCCAAAATACAGGCCTAATTAACAGGATACGATCTGATCTGATTCGCTCTCGCGCTAAAAAAAATCTACCCACGCATTCCATTAGGTTTGACTACACTGAGTTGTAAACTAGAGGCATGCAACATGTACAGTGAAGAAAATAGACAATGCAGAATCAAGTCCAGCGAGCCGTGAGGAAGCTTTCTCTTGCCAACAGACGAACTATAACCTCTTCGTAACTGTTATTTTTTTAAAGAACAGTCCATACGACATACATGATGACATTGTCTACTAGAATGTATAGCATCCAAAATGAACGGTAAGATAATTTTACTGCATTAAATAATGAAAAATCAAAATCTACAAGATGGCACAGTGTTAGAATAAGCATCAAAACATTGTCCTTTTTAGGCAACTATTGCATCTATGCATGACAAACAAGAAATGAATATTGTTTTTATTCCAGGCTCTTTTGTTTTAGGGAAGTTCCGGGCTTTTTTGTTTTAATTACTTCCATCTTGTCATGGAAAAGGCATCAATGCCCAAAGCCAATGTCAACTTCATGTTAATTAAAACAAAATTAGTAACTACAAGTGGAATTTAAATTTCTTAATCTCATATAAGTTGAGGGCTAAATTTCCATTTATAGCAAGGGTGAATTGAGTTCGTGTCTTGGGTGAGCTAGCATTTGTTTCGGAATGACATTAAAATATTGTACCTTTTGTCAGCCCAGATCGCAAAAGGAGTTTGTATCTAGTATTTTGTAGAAGGATACTCTGGTTTCAACAAACAACTACCAAGGATTCACCACAATATTCAGAAGGTTTCGACAACCAAATACACCCCCATGCGAATTAAATTCAAGCGAACCTGCAGAGTGCTTACCCGAATTCAGTAAGATAAATAAGAAATTCCAACGTTGATGAATAGCTCGATCCTCAGAAGTACGCACACTTGTATGTCAATGACCTGGTCACTTGCAAAACTAGATGATAGCCCGCGCGTTGCTACGGAAATTTATAGTACTGAATATGAATAAGATTTATAATCAAAAATAATGTATGTGAACATTTTATGAAATTTGCAATACTAAAGACATTTTTTTAACCTTTATGGAATCATATGAGAAGTCAGATTCCTAAAAGAAAGGCAATAAAAATTGTGTATTAAATAGTACCTCTCCATATTTCCTTAATTGGAATGCATCGCTAACACGAAATAGAAGTAGTAACATATAGTTTGATGAGATTTAACTTATAATAATTGAATATAATATAATTTGATTGTCTATTAGAAGTGCATCAGAGGAAAAAAAACAAATAAATTTTATCTTATTTCGTGAGCCTTGAGATGTAATGCACCCAAATGGGTATTAGGTTGCAACATGTCCACCATGATCCATTTTTGAGAGAATAAACAAAGGTGTACAAAATGGCATGGGTCCTGAGTAGGACAACATATACACTCATTTTGTCAAACTTTTTAAAATAGGCTGCCAACCAGCATATAACAATTAAAGCGAATGATGATTAGAACTGGCCATACTTGTTTCTCTCAGCATGGACGAACCTTTTAGGCTATGAGTGTCATCAAACCAGAATAATCATATAGTGATACTGTAACCACATATCAAGAGATGCTGTAGGTTTGAAGACATAATATCCCCAATTGTTTGTTGTAATTATACATGCACATGCTTGCAACTGAACACCAGTTACTATTCTAGCATCCCTCCAAATGCCTAGTAGCCATCAAACAAAACCTTCCGTTTTGAACACCTGCAAAAGAAGAATGATAATTCAGTCACATAATAATACTCGGGTATTATATCGATTTCATGTCACTAAAATAATACTCCTAGGAAAGAACATATTGAAGATGAACTACACGTCATATGCTCTGATTCTACAACAATCAAAGGAAGCAATAAAAATATCAATATGATTCATAGTAATGTGTGTGAGAGAGATGCAGACTATAGTTGCAGGTAGTACATGGTAAGTTTTGTCTATTTATTCCTTCAAGAACAACAAAACCCGAAATGATTTTTGCACCATCTAGTGCTTCTAAGCAAAACCAACCAGGTCAGGTAGATGAACACGACCCATCGTATTTTGACACATGCTTGCTGGCAGTACTTGAGTTAAATGGACTGTAGAGGTGAGAGAGAAATATCGGACTTCCTGACGCGGAGGAGGTGGCCGAAGATGGTGAAGCTTTCTTCTAAAATAAGGCTTCATAGTAGTTTGTAGGACACACAAACAGATCTTCAAACTGAAGGGAACTCAATTTTTTTGCTCAGATCTAAAGAGATAGAGAGGAAGGAGAGCCCCCACCTTTAGTTTTTTTTTAGAAAAGGAAGATGACCCCTGGCCTCTGCATCTCGGAGATGCATGCGGCCACTTTATTGATTATTCTCGAGGACTTTACAAAGTATTACAACAATATACTTGAATCCGGCATCTTGGCAACATTTGCCGCTACTCCTATCCAAATGATGAAGGCGTGCTAGCTGGGACACTACCCATACCACTCATCTAAGCCTAACATCAAAATGATGAAGGGGTGCTAGCTGGGCCACTACCCAGACCACTCACCTAAGCCTAACATCAAAAGCCGGAAGCTCCTGCCGAGCCACATACCGGCTCTGGGGTACAAACCGGTCCGATGCACTTGTGTGTCGTCGCCGCCATCTTCCACAGGTCCGTCTTCAGAGCAAATATTGAGGCTTCTACCTTGTCTGGCCACTCAGCCATCGACGTCAACACGACACCAGACAGCTTCGTCCTCCTGCGCGAGTCCATCGCCACACATCGGACGCCGAATCTCCACTGCGCCACGCCGCCGAGATACGCCCCCATCAATGAGTAGGATGAAGCACCGCTCCGCCGAGTCCGGCAGGGCTGCTGAAGACCAAGCACCGTGGAAGAAGGACTCCGAGGTTGAGCACATAGGCAGCAGAGCGCCAACGCACCGCCACCAGACGAACTCCGACCACGCCACCAAACGCCGCCAAGCAACCAAAGCATTACATCCACCCCAAGCTCACCAAGAACGACACCCCCAAGAGGATGACGACACTTGGAGCGATGCTGTCGCTCCGGCAAGGATTTGGGCTTTCGCCCGGCATACAAGCTGGGTGGAAGGAAGAGGGGAAGGAGGCAACCTGGACGGCGCCTACAAGAAGGGTACAACGCCCTCGGGCGTCGCCGCCGTCATGGCCAGCACTGCTGGCCTCGGATTTCTCCGGAGCCACCTCCCACCTCCAGCCACCAAACAGGTACAACTCCGGCGACAAAGGCCGCCCAAAGCAGGACCATCGGAGGCAGTCCTGGTTGAAGTAGATGGAGGCCTTCAGATCTGGATCGGGCGCCGCCGAGACGCCCGCACCACAGCCGCAACCTGCCGCCGCCTCGCCGTCCCTGCGGCCGAGGAAGAACGGCCAGCACCAACGAGCACCGGTCACCGCAGATCCGGCGTCGATCCACCAGCCGAGGCCGCCGCCACGGATCCAAAGCCCCCCAAGGAAGAACGGGGCGGCCAGATCCTCGCCGCCACCTTCACCGGCGGCCGAGCGGCGAGCCGCCGGCCACCTCCGGTGGCGACGAGGGAGAGGAGAGGTGGGGGAGAGGGCCGGCGGCGGGCTAGGGTTACGCCGCCCGAGTCGCCCCTGCGGGAGCGACGCGGGGGCCAGGAATACTTATGCAGCCTCTTTATCAGATGACCTTTGGTGCAACAGATGTTGAAGGAGGACACCGACGGTGGCACGTTCGGCCCACCTGGAGCTCTGGTCGATGCTGGGGTGTGTGGCTTGGGGCAGCGGAGCCTAACGGGGCTCGATTCATTGGCAACGCGGTGCAGGGAGTTCAACTGCGAAGATTACAGGGGCTTGGGTCGGCAACAACGCGCGGGTCTCCGACGACGGCGACTCATGAAGGCTGGGCCGGCAGTGACACCTCGCCATCAACGCCACCATCGCTCCTAAAGGTGAGGTGTTGTGCGGGTCTCTGTAATGGCTGGTTATATATTTCTGAAGTGAATCCAGACCAAAGGGTTGATTTATTTGTGCGAGTGGAGCCGGACGGAGAAGATGAAGAGAAAGAGAGGGAGGAGACAGAATGAAAGGAAAGTGGGGTGGAGATGATAACGCGCCGGAAATAAATGTAAACCGGCGGGCTAAAGGCATGATACAATTCAGCCATGATTAACTGCGTGCACCGTTTAGGCAATAGTAATTAACAGCACCGAATTAAGTGTAGGCATGCATGCGCTTTGATGTAGAATTGGTTATTAGTACTCCTCGCGTCGATTTGTGTCAGTTTCACGTGGAGATGCATGACGCACGGAAAACTGGAGATTTGATCGCACACGGCATAATATCAACACACGTCCCTTGCTTGCACCGAGCGAACGGAGTATTCTTTTTGTTGAACTCTACATGCTCGTACGTTTCAAATAATCTACTGATGTGGCATATGAGTGCTGAGATGGAATAGCTGCATGTTGAGATGAGGTGGATAGGCAGCATGTCAAGAGAAATAAGATAGTGGGGATGAACTATTTATCTACTGATGTGGCATATGAGTGCTGAGATGGAATAGCTGCATGTTGAGATGAGGTGGATAGGCTGCATGTCAAGAGAAATAAGATAGTGGAGATGAACTATTTAGGTATTATAGATGAGAATATGTTGAGGCGATAATGCACATATTTTTTACGGGAGCTTGATTGCTGATAAAATTCTTCATTGATGGAAGCAAGTGTAAGGTTTTTTTATTTGCACATAGTGTAAGGCAATATTTGTCACAACGAAGTCATAAGCCGCATGATATGCTTCGTCAAAAAAGTAGCATGATATGCCATGCTCATGAACTACAATAGTGTTATGATCAAGATTTCTAAACATATTTTTTTGCTTACGTGGCAACACACAGGCATGTAGCTAGTATGTAAATAAAAATGGGATATGAACACGTAGAACGACCTGAGAGCATGAATAAATAATATGATAGCCGAACTCAGTTGAGCTTACAGTGCTACTCTACTATGCTGGACCAACAAGAACTGTCGACGTCCTGGGAATGGTGGTACACATACTTGCCTGCCTGCGGCCCAGGGCGTGGCTTATCCAGCGGCCTGGTACGGCCCATCTTCATCAACAACCACTCAAGACCCTCGCGAGGCGGACAACGCAAGACCTCCTCAGGGGCGGCCTCCCTAGGCTGGCTCCCGAGGAGCGGAGATATCTTTGCAAGGGGTACCTCGCGAGGTTCGCGTGACGTGAGCCATGACGACGACGGCCAGGCGGGAGCCAGCGGGCGCAAAGTACTCGTTGCCTCTTTGGTGCTAAAGGGGCAAGCGCATGCGAGGAGTCCCGAGACATCAGGCAAAAGTTTCCATATTGGTGCAACGAGACCAAGACCAGCAGCGCAGCAGGACGGAGGTCACCGCGGAGCCCACGACGGCGTCACGACCTGAGCCTTTGGCAGGCGAAGACCACCTTTTGTCAGGATAACTTGTACTAGTTGTCCCCCTTGGAATTGACTGTTGTGGGATCCCTTCCCGCCTAATATTTGGGAAGAGGACCCGGGCCTCTATAAATAGGACTAGCCGCCACCGTAGGAGGCATCTGATCTTGGACTGGATCCACTCCACCAAGGCCACCATACAACCTCACCGAGCTCAAGAACACCCCTCCTCGGGAGGCTATTCGTCCCTTGTACTGTTTATCATCAGCCTACGAGGCAATCCACCATACCACACTGGAGTAGGGTATTACACCACAACGGTGGCCCGAACTAGTATAAACCCTCGTGTCTCTTGTTCTTTGGGTTCGTTGAGTCAAGCCTTGAGATCGTAGAGAGAGAGAGAGAGAGAGAGAGAGAGAGAGAGAGAGAGAGAGAGAGAGAGAGAGAGAGAGAGATCTTCGTGCGCACCCCAGTGTTCGAACATCAAGGGTTTGCAGGAACCCAGAATCCGACATTTGGCACGCCAGGTAGGGGTGCGCCGAAGCCTTTCTTTTGTCGATCCGCGCTCCGTTGCTCCACCGGATCCATGGCAGACGCTCGCCGAGCCCGTGCCGAGCGCCGTGCCGCCCTCACCGCTCGCGTCACCCAGACGGCGCCCGTCGGTGGACCCCCCGCCGCCGTTATCCATCACCCGCGGCCAACGCCGCCACCGGCCCGGCAAGGAACGAGCAGCAAGCTTCGTCGCTGCACCCTTCCGTGTGGCAGGACGGACGCACCGCCACCCCGTCGCTGACTCTAGCCGGCTCGTCGTCCCACACTCGTTGCAAGCCCACGGATGCACAGGCTGCGTTGCTCATGGCGCGTGAGCTCCTGCGTTATCGTCCGGTCGACGACCTCTACGATGATGAGGATATGTACCTGGGATATGGTCATAGGCCTGACCTGGACACCCTCCCCAAGGGCATCACCCTAAAGAAAGAAGCATTCGAAGAGGGGTCATCATCCACTCGACCATGAGGCATTCCACTCGGAAGACTTGAAGTCACTCGACCATGTAGACTATCACTCGACCGCCAGAAGATCTAAAGCCACTTCGCACTGCAACGGTCGGGAATTAAATCATAGCTTTAATGGCCATTATGTCTCTTTATTACTGGCGTTACCAGTATCGCCCCCCTCTTGATGTACCTTAAACCCCTTGTAACGTGGGCTGGCTGGGGTCCTGGCGCACTCTATATAAGCCACCCCCTCCACAGGCACAAGGGTTCGGACCCCCTGTAACTCACACGCATATAATCCAGTCGACTGCCTCCGGGCTCCGAGACGTAGGGCTATTACTTCCTCCGAGAAGGGCCTGCACTCGTAAAACTCACGTGTACAACTCCTCCATAGCTAGGATCTTGCCTCTACATCCCTACCCCCCCCATTCTACTGTCAGACTTAGAACCACGACAGTTGGCGCCCACCGTGGGGCATGTGTCTTAGCGACTTGTTTGAGAAGTTGCAATTTTTCCGATCCCCATCAACATGGTTTCAGGTGGAGGATTGGCCGAGGGCCGCAAGATCCGTCTTGGCGCGCTCGTGTTCGTGCCGACGACTCCTCTTGGCTCCAAGAGGCTCCACTCGACGTCGAGGCGCTCCCCGTCCGTGGGGCAACACACTTTCGCGCGTGCGTCCGCGGCGTCCTCCTGCTGCAGCCGTCGACTCAGTATCGGTCGGCCCCTATGGCGTCTTCACTCCCTGCTGCCCGCCGGCGCAAGCGTTCCGGTCGGTCGAGGTTCCAGCGGTGGGTGAGTGATAACCCACAAGTATAGGGGATCGCAACAGTTTTCGATAAGTAAGAGTGTCGAACCCAACGAAGAGCTAAAGGTAGAACAAATATTCCCTCTAGTTCTATCGAACACCGATACAACTCTACGCACGCTTGACGTTTACTTTACCTAGAACAAGTATGAAACTAGAAGTACTTTGTAGGTGTTTTCGAGTAAGCTTGCAAGAAAGTAAAGAGCACGAAAATAAAACTAGGGGCTGCTAAGGTAAAGAAACAACTAAAGTAAATATAGCGAGTGTGGAAAAGTGGTGGTAGGAGTTGTGGAATTGTCCCTAGGCAACTGACTATGTTACTAGACTGGTAATCACTATTACAATTCTATTTGAGGGAGAGTGGACCGCTGTAGATAGAGGGGGGAAGGTGATGTAGATGTTGGTGAAGATGACGGTGGTGTTGGTGAAGATTGCGGTGATGATGATGGCCCCCAGCAGCGCTCCGGCGCCACCGGAAGCACGGGGGAGAGAGGCCCCCTTCTTCTTCTTCTTCTTCCTTGACCTCCTCCCTAGATGGGAGAAGGGTTTCCCCTCTGGTCCTTGGCTCCCATGGCTTGGGAGGGGCGAGAGCCCCTCCGAGATTGGATCTATCTCTCTGTTTCTGCGTTCGCCTTACAGCTCTGTTTCACCGTTTCGCGTATATATGGAGATCCGTAACTCCGATTGGCCTGAAACCTTCACCGTGATTTTTTCCAAATATTAGGTTTCTTGCGGCAAAAGAAGAGCATCAGCTGCCTTACGGGTGGCTCACGAGGGTGGGGGCGCGCCCAGGGGGGCAGGCGCCCCACCTGCCTTGTGACCACCTCGGGCACTGGTTCGCGTTGATTTTCCTTCCAAATTTTCCATATTTTCCAAAAATAAGCTCTGTTCGTTTTATCCCGTTTGGACTCCGTTTGATATGGATATTCTGCGAAACCAAAAACATGCAAATGCAGAGGAACTGCTTTGAGCAATTGGATCAATATGTTACTCCCAAAAATAGTATAAAAAGTTGCCAAAAAGTATATGAAAGTTGAATAATATTGGCATGGAAAAATCAAAAATTACAGATACGACGGAGACGTATCAGCATCCCCAAGCTTAATTCCTGCTCGTCCTCGACTAGGTAAATGATAAAAAAAATAATTTTTGATGTGGAATGCTACCTAGCATAATCTTTATCATATGTCTAATCATGGCATGAATATTAAGACACGAGTGATTCAAAGCAATAATCTATCCTTTGACATAAAAACAATAATACTTCAAGCATACCAACCAAGCAATTATGTCTTACTAAAATAACATAGCCAAAGAAAGCTCATCCCTACAAAATCATATAGTGTGGCTATGCTCCATCTTCACCACACAAAGCATTCACATCATGCACAACCCCGATGACAAGCTAAGCAATTGTTTCATACTTTTGATGTTCTCAAACCTTTTCAACTTTCACGCAATACATGAGCGTGAGCCATGGACATAGCACTATAGGTGGAATAGAATATGATGGTGGGGGTTATGTGGAGAAGACAAAAAATGAGAAAGTCTCACATCAACTAGGCATATCAACGGGCTATGGAGATGCCCATTAATAGATATCAGTGTGAGGAGTAGGGATTGCCATGCAACGGATGCACTAAGAGCTGTAAGTGTATGAAAGCTCAAACTGAAACTAAGTGGGTGTACATCCAACTTGCTTGCTCATGAAGACCTAGGGCATTTGAGGAAGCCCATCGTTGGAATATACAAGCCAAGTTCTATAATGAAAATTCCCACTAGTATATGAAAGTGATAACTCAAGAGACTCTCTATATGAAGAACATGGTGCTACTTTGAAGCACAAGTGTGGTAAAAGGATAGTAACATTGCCCCTTCTCTCTTTTTCTCTCATTTTTTTTTATTTTTTTTTGGTGGGCTTCTTTGGCCTCTTTTTTTTATTTGGGCTTCTTTGGCCTCTTTTATTTTTTTGTAAAGTCCGGAGTCTCATCCCGAATGGGGGAATCATAGTCTCCATCATCCTTTCCTCACTGGGGCAATGCTCTAATAATGATGATCATCACACTTTTATTTACTTACAACTCAATATTACAACTCGATATCTAGAACAAAGATATGACTCTATATGAATGCCTCCGTGATGTACGGGATGTGCAATGATCTAGCATAGCAATGACATCAAAAAACGGACAAGCCATGAAAACATCATGCTAGCTATCTTACGATCATGCAAAGCAATATGACAATAAATGCTCAAGTCATGTATATGATGATGATGGAAGTTGCATGACAATATATCTCGGAATGGCTATGGAAATGCCATAATAGGTAGGTATGGTGGCTGTTTTGAGGAAGATATAAGGAGGTTTATGTGTGATAGAGTGTATCATATCACGGGGTTTGGATGCACCGGCAAAGTTTGCACCAACTCTCGAGGTGAGAAAGGGCAATGTACGGTACCGAAGAGGCTAGCAATGATGGAAGGGTGAGAGTGCGTATAATCCATGGACTCAACATTAGTCATAAAGAACTCACATACTTATTGCAAAAATCTATTAGTCATCGAAACAAAGTACTACGCGCATGATCCTAGGGGGATAGATTGGTAGGAAAAGACCACCGCTCATCCCCGACCGCCACTCATAAGGAAGACAATCAATAAACACCTCATGCTCCGACTTCGTTACATAACGGTTCACCATACGTGCATGCTACGGGACTTGCAAACCTCAACACAAGTATTTCTCAATTTCACAATTACTCAACTAGCATGACTCTAATATCACCATCTTTATATCGCAAAACTATTGCAAGGAATAAAACATATCATATTCAGCGATCTACAAGTTTATGTAGGATTTTATGACTAACCATGTGAATGACCAGTTCCTGTAATCTCTCTAAATAGATATAAGTGAAGCATGAGAGTTTAATTCTTTCTACAAAAGATATGCCCACGCTCTAACAAATATAAGTGAAGCAAAAGAGCATTCTACAAATGGCGGTTGTCTATGTGAAGAGAAACAGGCAATCCAAACTTCAAATGATATAAGTGAAGCACATGAAGCATTCTATAAAGTCATACTCAAAAGATATAAGTGAAGTGCATAGAGTGTTCTATAAATCAAACAAGTACCATCTCATACCAGCATCGTGCATAAAAGAAAAATAAAAACCTAATTGCAAAAGACGCTCCAAGACTTGCACATATCGCATGAACGAAACGAATCCGAAAACATACCGATATTTGTTAAAGAAAGAGGAGATGCCTTCCCAGCATCCCCAAGCTTAGAAGCTTGAGTCTCCTTGAATATTTACTTGGGGTGCCTCGGGCATCCCCAAGATTGAGCTCTTGCCTCTCTTCCTTCTTCTCACATCGAGACCTTCTCGATCATCGAACACTTCATCCACACAAAACTTCAACAGAAAACTCGGTAAGATCCGTTTGTATAATAAAGCAAATCACCACTCTAAGTACTGTTGCAAACCAATTCATATTTTATTTTTGCATTGTGTCTACTGTAATATAACTTTTTCATGGCTTAATTCACTGATATAAATTGATAGTTTCATCAAAACAGGCAAACTATGCATCAAAAACAGAATCTGTCTAAAACAGAACAGTCTGTAATAATCTGAACATTCACCATACTTCTGATACTTGAAAAATTCTGCCAAAATTAGGAAAAATAAAAAAATTACATAAGGACAGTGAAAAAATAATCAGAACCATTTGATGTTCCAGTAAAAAATTAAAAATTGTGCACTACAGCCAAAGTTTCTGTCCTGCACCGCACAAACCAACAAGCATTGTAAACATCCTAAAGGCAAACCTTGGCACATTATTTTTATAATACAATGGAATTGTACGAGGGGATAATTATTTTTATTGAAAAGTTTCTGTAATCAAGATTCACAAAGTTTCCGTGAGCATGAACAAAGTTCAAGGCTAGCTCCCACTTCAACAATGCTTGTCTTTCTCACTTTCACTTTCCTTTTTGAAAAGTTTTTAGGTTCCCCTCTTTATTTTTTTTGTTTTTAAACTATATGAAAGCACTCAACAGAAATAAATGACTCTCTAAAACTTCCGGATTGTCTCCCAGGCAGCGCTTTCTTTAAAGCCATTAAGCTAGGCATTTAGTGCTCAAGTAATGAATCCACCTGGATCCCAAGGTATATCAAAGCCAATTTTAATTAACAATGATTTGTAATTTAGTAGTGAGCACAAAGTAACATATATCATGTAATGACGAAGTCTAACTCTCTTCCTATGCATCGGCATGTCATAAAAGAACAATTCATGCACACATAGTAAAGGCCAATGCATAGTATAAACAGTTTCTTACAATTCTATCGTGTTGGAAACATAGAGAGGTGGAGATAGAGTTCCTCTCTCATAATAATTGCAAGTAGGAGCAGCAAGCACATGTATATTACATTCATCAAAATCATCATGTGCAATGGTAAAAGGTAACCCATCAATATAATCCTTAATAAGCACAAACTTCTCCGATATAGTGTAGTTTGGAGAATTCAAAAAGATAATAGGACTATCATGCGTGGGTGCAATAGCAACAATTTCATGTTTAACATAAGGAACTATAGCAAGTTCATCTCCATAAGCATAATTCATATTGGCATCTTGGCCACAAGCATAGCAAGCATCATCAAAAAGGGATATTTCGGAGAATCAAAGGGATCATAGCAATCATCCTTCGGTAAGCACGAAGGGGAATTAAACAATGTATGAGTTGAAGAGTTACTCTCATTAGAAGGTGGGCACGGGTGATCAATCCGCTCTTCCTCCTTTTGTTCATCGCTCTCCTCATCATCTTTTTCATCCAATGAGCTCATAGTTTCATCAATTTCTTCTTCCATAGCTTCCTGCAAAATATTAGTCTCTTCTTGGACAACGTTGACTTTCTTCATAAAAGCATTAATATAGGCATTGTATTCATAATTCTCATAGCAATATTTGAGGATAGCTAAATTTTCAGACCTATAAACAACATCATCAAAATCATCAAACTCTTTAAACATAGATTCAATTTCATAAGCACCCATAAAAGCAACAAATTCTTCTATTTATTCCACATCATAGTAATCATATATAACTCTAGCATAAGAAGACAAGGTTTCATTATCATTAGATTTGCATGAGAAGGGGAGGTGTGGAGCATTCATCCTAGAGCAACAAGTATAATCATATTCCGAGCATAGTTGTCTAGCATACCACTTCAATATATAAATTTGATCCCATAATAGTTTACCTTTTTGTGTCAAGCGATAATCCCTAAAGTATTCAAGTTGATCCAACGTTACTCCCATTACCAAATTGAATGAGGTTTTCTCAGGATTATCAAAGTGATACATAATATTTTTCACATATTGAGCATCGAGGGTTTTAGGAGGTTCCTCATCTCCATGAGTAGCAAGTACACCTAATTTTTTTGGTATTTCGTGTTCCATATCCATAACTAAATATAGAGAACAACTAAGAACAACAAATAAAAATTACTTAGTGATAAAGCAAACAAGCACAAACGAGAATATTCACCCCACGCTATTGCTCCCCGGCAACGGCGCCAGAAAAACGTCTTGATAACCCACAAGTATAGGGGATCGCAACAGTTTTCGATAAGTAAGAGTGTTGAACCCAACGAGGAGCTAAAGGTAGAACAAATATTCCCTCAAGTTCTATCGACCACCGATACAACTCTACGCACGCTTGACGTTTACTTTACCTAGAACAAGTATGAAACTAGAAGTACTTTGTAGGTGTTTTCGGGTAAGCTTGCAAGAAAGTAAAGATCACGAAAATAAAATTAGGGGCTGCTAAGTTAAAGAAACAACTAAAGTAAATATAGCGAGTGTGGAAAAGTGGTGGTAGGAGTTGTGGAATTGTCCCTAGGCAACTGACTATGTTACTAGACCGGTAATCACTGTTGCAATTCTATTTGAGGGAGAGTGGAACGCTGTAGATAGAGGGGGGAAGGTGATGGAGATGTTGGTGAAGATGACGGTGGTGTTGGTGAAGATCGCGGTGATGATGATGGCCCCGACAGCGCTCGGCGCCACCGGAAGCAAGGGGAGAGGCCCCTTCTTCTTCTTCTTCCTTGACCTCCTCCTAGATGGGAGAAGGGTTTCCCCTCTGGTCCTTGGCTCCCATGGCTTGGGAGGGCGAGCCCCTCCGAGATTGGATCTATCTCTCTGTTCCTGCGTTCTGCCCTGGCTCTGTTTCACCGTTTCACGTATATATGGAGAGCTGTAACTCCGATTGGCCTGAAACCTTCGCCGTGATTTTTTTCTTCTGAATATTAGCTTTCTTGCGGCAAAAGAAGAGCATCAACCGCCTTACGGGTGGCTCGCGAGGGTAGGGGGCGCACCCAGGGGGCAGGCGCGCCCCCTGCCTCGTGACCACCTCGGGCACTGGTTCGCGTTGATTTTCCTTCCAAATTTTCCATATTTTCCAAAAATAAGCTCCATCCGTTTTTATCCCGTTTGGACTCCGTTTGATATGGATATTCTGTGAAACCAAAAACATGCAACAGAGGCGAGGCGGCACTGGCCTTTGGATCAATATGTTAGTCCCAAAATAGTATAAAAAGTTGCCAAAAGTATATGAAAGTTGAATAATATTGGCATGGAACAATAAAAAATTACAGATACGACGGAGACGTATCAGTGAGGCACGCCTTGGCTCCCCAGTCGGCCACCCTCAAGTCACGACAATCGAGCCCGATGAAACTCTCTACGGCTTGTTCGACTGGCTCCGTCGAGACTGCATCCGAGTGCGACAGCAGTAACCCTGCGGCAGAAGTTTTGATGGTCAATGGACCACCCAGTCATCCTGGCTTCCCCCGCGGCGATGGTAGTGGCGATCCGTCGCGTGTTCACGATGAATACCGTCCGGAGCCTCTTTTGTCGCTGCAGAGGGAAGAGCTCCGCCGCCGCAATATGGATGCACTACACACTCCCATCGTTGGAGAAACCCCCGAGGCCCAGGCCTTGGAGGAGGCGCGCCTAGCAAACTTGGCTGAGCGCACTCGACTGGAGAATCTCCAGCATGCACTCGGCAGCGTGCTCGACAGCAATTCTGAATCCGATCGGCGACAGCTTTTCCGCCTCCAACTCAGGTATACCAAACTCCGATTCAGAATCTCACAGCTGCAGCCCGAATAGCGGAGTCGATTCAGCCTTCCCATTCAGAGGCTGGCAGAGGTTTGATGCAGATCCGGGCTCTTCTCCGGGCAGCGGGAGAGCAGAACACAGCAGTATCTCAGTCTCGGAATAGGATCCATAGTAGATATGTAATGGCAGATACCGTTCAGTCGGCTCATAGCCCAAGATCACCTCCAAGGCGTGAAGGACGTGGAGATCAACAGGATCATTACAGAAACCGTGAGCAGTATGATCGTCGTCGAGTACCCACGCCTCCCCCGAGGAGTGGGTCATACGCCCCTCGGTAACACGATGATAGACGCCCTCACAATGGTGGGCGAAAGATTCCAGTCGACCCCCGAGAACCAGGCTTCGATGCGAGATCTATTCTCATTCAGGGTCTGGTCGACAGAAACAGAGCTCACAGAGAAGGTCATGATAGAGATTATCCGACCAGCAGCAGGGTGCATGTCGCAGGTCCAGAGTGCTTCAGCAGAGCCATCAGGGCCGCGGTGATTCCTCCTAACTTCAGGTTGGCGACTGGAGTCAGTAAGTTCACTGGCGAATCCAAGCCTAACACTTGGCTTGAAGACTACCGAGTGGCTGTGCAGATTGGTGGAGGCAATGATGAGGTGTCCATGAAGCACCTCCCTTTGATGTTGGAGGGCTCGGCCAGAGCGTGGTTAAATCAGTTAGCACCTGGCAGTATATATAGTTGGGAAGAGCTTGCCCAAGTGTTTATCAGAACCTTTGAAGGCACATGCAAACGGCCAGCAGGGTTAACAGAGCTACAATCTTGTGTGCAAAAGCCGAATGAAACTTTGAGGGATTATATCCAGAGATGGATCACATTGCACCACACGGTGGAAAATGTGTCAGATCACCAAGCAGTTTGTGCCTTCAAGGAAGGTGTGAAATATCAAGAGTTGAATCTGAAGTTCGGTCGGACCGGAGATATGTCTCTGAGTCGAATGATGGAGATTGCCACCAAGTATGCCAATGGTGAAGAGGAAGATCGGCTCCTGAGTGGCAAACACAAAACAGTCGCCCACGAAACCGGAGGAGGAAACTCCAGTCGGAAGCAGAAGTGCAAAGCCGAGCCAGTTGCTCCTGGAGAAACCTTAGCCGTGACTCAAGGAAAGTTCAAGGGGAAGCCCAAAGGACCGTGGAACCCCAAGAAAATAAAAGATCAAGACGGAAATGATGTGTTGGATTTTCCATGCCACATTCACACCAAGAAAGATGAAGAGGGTAATCTCATTTACCCCAAGCATACCACTCGACAGTGTCGTCTTCTAATTCGGCAGTTCCGAGAGAAACAACCCAAAGAAAAGTAAAAAGAGTCGGACAAAGTTGAGGACAAAGAGGAAAGTGATGATGGTTACCCCCATGTCAATTCAATTCTGATGATTTTTGCTGACGTCGAGAGCAAAAGTCGACTGAAAGTCATCAACAGAGAAGTAAACATGGTCGCTCCGACAACGCCCAGTTATTTGAAATGGTCTCAGACTGCCATTACATTCGACCAGTCTGATCACCCAATACACATAGCCACCCCTGGGAGGCAAGCATTGATGGTCGACCCAGTCGTCGAAGGCACTTGGTTGACTAAGGTTCTGATGGATGGTGGCAGTGGCCTGAATATACTGTATGCGGAGACCTTGAAAGGAATGGGCATTCCGATGTCCAGACTCAGTGAAAGCAATATGAGTTCCCATGGAGTTATCCCTGGCAAGAAGGCTGAGTCACTCGGCCAGATCACCCTTGATGTAGTTTTTGGTGATTCCAAGAATTACCGCAAAGAAAAGTTGACATTCGAAGTCGTGGATTTCCAGAGTGCTTATCATGCTATTCTGGGCAGGCCGGCTTATTCACGTTTTATGGCTCGACCATGTTACGTGTACCTCAAATTGAAGATGCCTGGTCCTAAAAGAGTGATCACTATCACTGGCAATAGAAAGAAAGCAGAAGAGTGCTTCCAGAAGGGCTCAAAGTGTCACAGCCCTAGAATTTGTTTGTCATTAGTTGCATTAAGGCATTCATGTCATCATGTTTAAATTTCTAAAGAAATTTGAAATGGGGATGTTCAAACCCTAGCATTAAAGGAATTCACTAGGTTCAACCAAAATATTTCGATAAATCAAATGACTTCCAAAATGTTCATCATTCTTGATCTATCTTTGAAGCTTGATAACAGAGGTGATGCACATTTTCCATGACATATTTGGGCTCTGAATTAAATCATATGGTATTTTCATTTGGGCATTTAAATACTATAAAATATTTTAAATGCTCAAATAATCATAAACTTAAATGTTTGCTGTTGGATATTTTCCAAAGCAGTGGGCTTGAAACAAGTTTCATGATTTTTGGGATAGTATTAGTATTTTAATAAAGCCCTAAAGACTACAGAATAATAGAAAAAAAAAACAATTAAAAGAGAGAGAGAGAGAACGCCTACTTGGGCCAGCTTACCTGGCGCCCCACCTAGCCCAGCTCCTCCAGCCGGCCCGGCCCACCTGGCCGTTGCCAGTCATCTCCCACCTCTGCCAAGTGGCGAGGCGAGGGACAACACACAGTCTTGTGGCGCCACGCCACCAGCTGCTGCTGCTGCGTCGCTGGTCACCGCGACGCCTCGCGACTTCTCCTCGGCGCCGCCCCGACCCCCTGGACCCCCTCGCTCTCTCCCTCTCCCTCGTTCCCCTCCTCTATCTCGTTCTCTCACGCACACCGAGCACGCCGTCGCACCAGCGCTCGTTCGCATGCTGCCCTGACCACCTCCCGCCTCACCGCGCCCAGAAGCTCCGCCTCTCCCCCCTCTTCATTCTCACCCATACGAAAGGCGCCGGAAGCCCTTGGATGCCGCTAGCTCCGCCGCTCCCCTCCTCGGCCACCGAGGATCGCCGCCGTCGAATTCGTCGCCGTTCGGCCTCCCCCGAGCACGCTGACACCTCCGCCGAATCCGCTGTGAGCTCCTACGCCTCCCCTCTCTCTCCCCGTGCTCGATTTCACCGTGTAGCCGCCGCGCCTCTCTCACCCGACAGCGCCGCCGCCAAAGCTCGCCGGCGATAGCGCTCCGTGACCATTTGGTCCGGGCATCGTCAACGTCCTCGCCGCACAGCGTAGGCGCCAGAGGTGTTAACCCCGCATCGCCAAGGCCGCTGTGGCCTCGACCCGAGCTTCGCCGAGCTCGGCCGCCTTTCTGTGCTCGCCGTCGTCATCTCCGGCGACTCGAGACCTTCCGATTGCTCGCTAGAAGCGGTCGGCGCGGGCTACCCTCGGTGGCCTTGGCGCATCCATCCGTCGCCGCAGCCCAACTCCGGCGAGTTGCCGCGCAGTTTTAGGTCGCCGCCGGTGAAACTCCGGCGAGAGCCGGCGTGGCCTCGTCATTAACACTAATCCTGCCAGCTAACCACCCTTAGACGACGGCGGGCCCCTTGCGGGTCAAAGCCGAGTCAGCGGGATTAGCGCCTCATCATCGACCAGTGGACCCCACGGGTCAGGTTTGACCTAAGGCGCCCAGTTGACTTGCGGCGTCCACGATGGCGTGGTCTTGGACGCCATAAATCTTTTTCTGGATTAATTCTTTTTAGGAAATTTCAGAAAATGGTTAGAACTTCTAAAATTCATAGAAAGTAATCTATAACTCCAATGGAAATAAGTTATATATGAAAATGATCAGAAAATATGAAGAATCTGTTTATGCCATGATCATGCATGTTTGAACAAGTTAACCTCACTGAATAGGACAAATGATGATTAGGGCAATTTGTGAAATAACATTTGGAGTTGGAATTTGATCTTGTTTGAGTTCCACTTCAATTAACTTGGCTAGCTATTGCATTAGGTGAATTCAGTACCTTAACATGACATGTCATTCATGTGAATGTGCATTGCATTGATTGTGTTCTTTCTCGATTGCGGTGTTTGTCCCTCTCGATGAGCGACGTGCAAGCGATGAGTTCGATGACACCGATGAAGAACTATATTATCTTCAGAAGTGCTAGGCAAGCAAAACCCCCTTGTTCATTCCGATATAATCCCACTCTCTCGCTCCTGCTCTATTTTACTGCATTAGGACAACAACGACTCATGTGTTACTTGCTGCGGTAGCTGAACCCCTTTATCCTCTGCATGACCTGTCATTCCACAGTAATTAGATGAAACCCACTAGCATGAGTAGGAGCTGCTTGAGCCATGTTGTGCCTACTCATTCATGCTTGTTTGTCATGCCTGCTACTGCTTAGAGTTGAGTCAGGTCTGATTCATCGGGGATGAATCGGAGGTGTGTGAACATGTCCTATTGTGTGTGAGCTAAGTGTGTGAACACGATTTGGTAAAGGTAGCGGTGAGAGGCCATGTAGGAGTACATGGTGGGTTGTCTCATTGCAGCCGTCCTCAGGAACTGAGTTCTGTGTTTGTGATCCATGAAACAGTTACTACCACACATTGGGATCCTTAATTGACTCTCTCGGCTTCTTAACCACCCTTGTCCTCTGTCCAGGAGTTGCAACTAGTTTCTGGTGTTTGTAGGATATGTGTTGGAGGCCGTGCATAGCGCTGACCCTAGGGGTGGGCTATGATGCGGTAGATACACCGTGGCCCGGTGTACCGAATGCCCGTTTGGTATCTCGGGAACCCTGCACACATCGTTCGGGGCTGTATGGGAAACCTCGGCCGGACTCCCTGCGGATGGAACCTGAATAGGCGATAAACCTGGACTAGGGACTTGAGTATTTAGGTAGGCTGTGGCCGACAACCACGTTGGGATTCCGCTTGAAGGTTGCCGAGTACATGTCGTGTGGCGGCGGTAAGTCTTGAGCGTGTGTGAAGAAGTACACCCTGCGGGGTTAATATGATCTATTGAATAGCCGTGTCATGAAAAGGACTTACGGGTTGCCTATATCAGTTCATAGACAAGTGGAAGTGGATACTCTAAAATGCGCAAGATAAGCGTGAGTGCTATGGATGGCGTTCTCGTAGGAGGACGGGAGCGGGTCCATAGTGGTGTATTGATATGGTGAATATGTGGACTCGTGTGCGCCACCTCAAAAGAGTTACTTACAGTCGTAGTTCAGGATAGCCACCGAGTCAAAGCTGGCTTGCTGCAGTCAAACTCCACCACCCCCTTTGTTGATAATGTTGCATGTGTAGTTAGTTCTGATGTAAGTCTTGCTGAGTACATTTGTACTCACGTTTGCCTATTTTATGTTTTTGCAGAGAGACGTCAGTCTCACTAGTAGTTCCGCTTGGACTTCGATGTTTAGCTTGTTACCTCAGCTACGATCTTGTGCCCTCGGCAGGATCTGGTAGATAGTCAGGCTTCGCAGCCTTTTTCATTTTATAGTTGTCTGTACTCAGACATGTTTAGCTTCCACTTGTGTTTTGACTTGTATGCTCTGAGTGCTGGGTCATGAGACCCATGTTTGTAATATCTCGCTCCTCGGAGCCTAATGAATAAATATTTGAGTCGTAGAGTTATGTTGTGATGCCATGTTGTATTTACACATATTGAGCATATTGTGTGTATGTTTGAAATGCTTGGTATGTGTGGGATCCGACAATCTAGTTCTTTATCCTTGGCAGCCTCTCATATGGGGAAATGTAGTCTAGTGCTTCTGGCGATAGTAGTCCGCTACAACCCGGTTCACGAGTCCTGCTAGCCCAGCACTCTGATTTGGACACTTGGTGGCGGCATGTGTTTCACTTCGTTCCTATATACATCCCGGGAAATGTCACGCGGTGATATTGAGTCCTGCCTAGCCTGCTACAGCCGGGATACGGAGTCTGTTAGCCAGTGCTACAAAGACAATTCATACGTTCTTGACCGACATGCTCGATGTGATTCATGTATGCCTGTCCCCATGGGTTAGTGCCGCTTTGGGTTCACGACTAGCCATGTCGGCCGGGTTCTTTGTCATATGGATGCTAGCGACACTATCATATCGTGAGCCAAAAGCATAAGCGGTCCGGGCCATGGTAAGGCGACACCCGTGGGAATACTGTGCGTGAGGCCGCAAAGTAATATGAGGTGTTATCGGCTAGATCGATGTGACTTGGAATCGGGGTCCTGACACAAAGATCGCCGATGCACAAATGGTTGTAGTGGAATTGCAGGAGTATCAAGAAAGTGCAGATCCGAGTGATTTGTTGCGAGCTAAGAAGCCTGCCACAGATTAAACATTCCACTCGTCTGGTGAAACGGAGCCGATTCATATTCACCCGACCGATCCAATGCTGCTCCGACTCACATTTCAACAACACTCGACTCCAAATAGGAAGAAGCGCTCATCCAGTTCCTCCGTGAGAACTGGGACATCTTTGCATGGAAACCTTCTGACATGCCAGGTGTTCCCAGGGGACTGGCTGAGCACCGTTTGCGAGTCGACCCAAAAGTGGAACCAGACAAAGAACATCTTCTACGGTCCACCGTACAGAAGAGAAAGGCAATCGGTGAAGAAGTGGCTCGGCTTCTAGAAGCTGAGTTTATCCGAGAGATTTACCACTCCGAGTGGCTAGCCAATGTTGTCATGGTCCCCAAGATGGACGACTCACTTCGCATGTGCATTGACTTCAAGCATATCAATCGGGCCTGCCAGAAAGATCACTTTCCTCTCCCTCGCATCGACCAAATAGTCGACTCGACTATGGGGTGTGAGCGTTTGTCCTTTTTGGACGCTTATTCCGCGTATCATCAGATCCGACTGTATGGACCCGATGAGATAAAAACGGCTTTCATCACCCCATTTGGGTGCTTCTGTTATGTCACCATGCCATTCGGCTAGAAGAACGCTGGAGCCACATTCATGCGGATGATTCATAAGTGTCTACTCACTCAAATCAGTCGGAATGTAGAAGCTTACATGGATGACATCGTGGTCAAGTCACGTAAAGGTTCCGACCTACTGGCTGACCTTGCTGAAACTTTTGCCAACCTCAGAAGAAGTTTACTGGTTGTTTGGCCGCCCTAAGTCGATTCATTTCTCGCCTCGGTGAAAACGCACTGCCTCTTTACCGATTGATGAAGAAGCCAGATAAGTTCGAGTGGACTCCTGAAGCTGATGCAGCATTTGCAGAGCTTAAAGCCTTGCTTTCCACCTAGCCAGTGCTTTCTGCCCCAATCAGCAAAGAGCCTTTACTGCTTTACATTGCAGCCACTGGACAAGTCATCAGTACAGTACTTACGGTCGAGCAGGAAGAAGAAGGAAAAGCCTATAAAGTTTAGCTCCCAGTATATTATGTTTCTGAAGTTTTGACTCCATCAAAGCAAATATATCCACATTATTAGAAGCTTGTTTATGGGATTTATATGACCATGAAGAAGGTTGCACACTACTTCTCTGACCACTCCATTACAGTCGTCAGCGACGCTCCATTGTCAGAGATTCTGAATAATAGAGATGCAACTGGTGAGTGACAAAGTGGGCGATTGAACTCCTTCCCTTGGATATCAAGTTTGAGGCAAAGAAAGCTATCAAGTCCCAAGCAATAGCAGATTTCCTCTCCGAGTGGATCGAACAGCAACTGCCGACTCAAGTTCACTTGGAGCACTGGATGTTCTTTGATGGTTCCAAGATGCTGAATGGTTTTGGTGCTGGGGTGGTACTGGTATCCCCCCGAGGAGAGAAGCTCAGATATGTCCTCCAGATTCACTTTGATTCCTCCAATAACGAAGCAGAATATGAAGCACTCTTGTATGGGTTGCGTATGGCCGTCTCACTCGGCGCCCGTCGCCTCATGGTCTATGGCGACTCAGATTTGGTAGTCAATCAAGTGATGAAGGAGTGGGACGTCAGAAGCCGAGCCATGACTGGTTACTGCAATGCGGTGAGGAAGTTGGAAAATAAGTTTGAGGGGTTAGAGCTCCATCATATACCCCGACTGAAAAATCAAGCAGCCGATGATTTGGCAAAGATAGGTTCCGAGAGAGAAGCCATTCTCAGTAATGTGTTTTTGGAACACATTCACACACCGTCAGTTCAAGAAGATCCTTTCACTGAAGAGCCCCCGCGGCCTAAGAGTGCCACAGATTCGACTGAAGTCGAAGTCCCAGCCGTGGTCGACCTGATCATGAAGGTTTTGGTCATCACTCCCGACTGGACAGTACCATACATTGCGTATATCCTTAGGAAGGAACTCCAAGAGGATGAAGAAGAGGCTCGACAGATCGTCCGTCGATCCAAAGGTTTTACTGTGATAAGAGGACAACTGTTCAGGGAAAGCGTAACCGGAGTCAGCCAGAAATGCATAACACCAGAAGAAGATCGAGTGATCCTCAATGACATCCACTCGGGGACCTGTGGTCACCATGCGTCCTCTCGGACCATTGTGGCTAAAGCATACCGAGTTGGATTTTACTGGCCACGAGCAAATGAAATGGTGAAAGATATAGTCGATAAATGTGAAGGCTGCCAGTTTTACTCCAATATGTCGCACAAACCTGCATCAGCCCTGAAGACCATTCCACTCGTCTGGCCCTTTGCTGTTTGGGGATTGGATATGGTTGGACCGCTGAGAACTGGTAGGAGCGGATTCACTCATGTTTTGGTAGCAGTCAACAAGTTTACCAAATGGATTGAAGCTAAGCCTATCAAGAATCTTGAAGCCCGTACTGCCGTCAGTTTCATCAGAGAGTTGACATTCAGATATGGGGTTCCGCACAACATCATCACTGACAACGGGTCGAACTTCGATTCTGATGAGTTCAGAGGCTTCTGCGCTTCTCAAGGCACACGAGTCGACTATGCTTCAGTCGCCCACCCCCAGTCGAATGGACAAGCAGAAAGAGCAAATGGCTTGATTATCAAAGGACTGAAACCCCGACTGATGCGTGATGTCAAGCACGCAGCAGGCGCCTGGGTCGATGAACTTCCATCAGTTCTTTGGGGATTTAGGACAACTCCCAATTGGTCGACTGGCCGAACTCCATTCTTTTTGGTCTATGGAGCTGAAGTTGTTCTACCAAGTGACCTGCTTCACAATGCACCCTGAGTCGAGCTCTTCTCTGAAGATGAAGCAGAACAGGCCCGGCGGGACGCAGTCGACCTCCTAGAGGAGGAAAGAGAGATGGCCTTGATCCGGTCGACCATTTATCAACAAGACTTGCGTCGATTCCACGCCAGGAACGTGAGAGGTTGAGCTTTTCAAGAGGGAGACTTGGTTCTTCAAGTGGATCAGCAGAAACCACACAAGCTCGCCCCTGCTTGGGAAGGTCCCTTCATTGTCACCATAGTTCTCCACAACGGAGCATATCATCTTTACAATGTCGAGCATCAGAAAGACGAGCCACGGGCTTGGAACGCAGAGCTGCTCCGCCCTTTTATACTTAAGTACTCATTCGGACGAGATGTAATAAGAAATACCTTTGTAGTTTATTTATCAAAGACAAGAGCTTTATAGTCTTCCTAAACAATTGATGTTGCTTTGGTTTTCGCCTAAAATCCCCCAGTGGGTGACTTAGTCGCGAATCCGTTTCGCCTAAGTTTAAAAAATCCTACCGGGTGGTGAGCAAGACTCTCACTCGGGGACTTAGTAGCGAATCTGTTTCGCCTAAGTGTGAAAAATCCTACCGAGTGGTGAGCAAGCCTCCAACTCGGGGGCTTAGCTGCAGTCCAGTACTCTACTAAGTGTGAAAAATCCTACCGAGTGGTGAGCAACCCTCCCACTTGGGGGCTTAGCTGCAGTCCAGTACTCGCCTAAGTGTGAAAAATCCTACCGAGCGGTGAGCAACCCTCCCACTCTGGGGCTTACCTGCAGTCCAGTACTCGCCTAAGTGTGAAAAATCCTACCGATTGGTGAGCAACCCTCCCACTCGGGGGCTTAGCTGCAGTCCAGTACTCGCCTAAGTGTGAAAAATCCTACCGAGTGGTGAGCAACCCTTCCACTTGGGGGCTTAGCTGCAGTCCAGTACTCGCCTAAGTGTGAAAAATCCTACCGAGTGGTGAGCAACCCTCTCACTCGGGGGCTTAGCTGCAGTCTAGTACTCGCCTAAGTTTGAAAAATCCTACCGAGTGGTGAGCAACCCTTCCACTCGGGGGCTTAGCTGCAGTCCGGTACTTGCCTAAGTGTGAAAAATCCTACCGAGTGGTGAGCAACCCTTCCACTCGGGGGCTTAGCTGCAGTCCAGTACTCGCCTAAGTGTGAAAAATCCTACCAAGTGGTGAGCAACCCTTCCACTTGGGGGCTTAGCTGCAGTCCAGTACTCGCCTAAGTTTGAAAAATCCTACCGAGTGGTGAGAAACCCTTCCACTCGGGGGCTTAGCTGCAGTCCAGTACTCGCCTAAGTTTGAAAAATCCTACCGAGTGGTGAGCAACCCTTCCACTCGGGGACTTAGCTGCAGTCCAGTACTCGCCTAAGTCTGAAAAATCCTACCGAGTGGTGAGCAACCCTTCCAATCGGAGGCTTAGCTGCAGTGTAGTACTCGCCTAAGTTTAAAACACATCCCTATCCGCAAGGATGGCAAGGTGCAGGTCGACTGCAACCTTCTCCTTCGGAGCTGCGCTACAAATACAACGTGCGCTCCATCCCTATCCGCAAGGACGACGAGGCGCAGGTCGATTGAAGTCTCCACTTCAGGGCTGCATCTCAAACACAAAGGTCATTCCAAATGAAGAACAAATTCCAAAAGCAATCGCAAGCATATCCAGAGATAAATCAAGTTCAGATGAACCCTAAAGTTCAAGACCACGGATCAAAGTACTCGGACGTTCAGCCCGAAGGAGTTTAAAGATTACAAAAATCACTCGGCATTCCGGGGCAAATTTAAGGAGGAGCATAAAAGTTTGTTCACTCCGCAGGAGGAGGGCTGGCAGGCTCGACGAATTCATCCAGGTCAATTCCATCGGCAATCCGAGTGGCAGCAGCGATGAAAGTCGCCATGAAGGATTGGAAATCATGCTTCTTGGTGTTGGCAACCTTGATCGCCGCCAGCTTCTCTTCTCGCGCTTCCTTGCAATGGACTCGAACCAACGACAGAGCCACATCGGCACCGCACCGGGCAGAGGACTTCTTCCTTTCTTGCACTCGACCAGGGATCTCGTTAAGTCGAGTCATCAGAGACTCAAGGTCATTCTGGAGCGTTGCCCTTGGCCAGAGTGTTGTGTCGGTCCATGACACTGCGACCTTCAGTCGAGCAAGATAGTCAACAACACCATCGATGCGGGATTCCAGTCGGAGCACATTCATGGCAGCTTCATCCTTCACGGGAGAGTTGATGGGGTCCAAGCTTGGTTCAATTCGCCCGGTCTCTTTCTCTAAGTCCCTGCAAAACTCTGCATTCACAATCCAAGGGTGAGTCAATGGTGGTATGCCGAGTCGACGAAGACAACCCAGTCGGATCAAAGAAAATACCTTCAAGTTTGACGAACAACTTCTTACCAAGGCTCCTCAGATAACTCTCCAGATCGTTCCTCCTGCGGGGAATACCTTCCATCTTCTCGTTCAGATTAACCTTGTCCTTCTTCAAGCGAGTTACTTCTTTATTGGCTTCGTCCAGAGCAGATTTTATCTTGGCGTTTTCTTCCTCCAATTTGCCGACTGAAGCCAGCTTCTGTTCAGCCAGAGCAGTTTTCTCATTAGCCTTTTTCTGCGCGGCATCAAGATCATGATCCTTTTTCACCAAAGCTTGGTTCAGTTTCTCTGAAAGAAATAATGCTTGATTCAGAAAAAAGCAGAATGAAATCCAGATCAGGGACAAACCAGTCGACAAGTCTTTCTTACCAGCGGCGTCATCCTTGGCCTTCTGCAGATCTGTTTTGGCCAGCTCTAGATTGAGATTGAGTTGAATCTGCTGCTTCTCCAGGTCAGCGAAGCGAGCTCCAAGGTTACAAGATTTCTGTAACCAAAGAACAAGTGAGTCGACAGGTGAAAAGATTGGTTATTTCGGAGGGCCAAAAGGTTAGAGCCAACAAATTCTAAGACTATTGCCGAATCAAACATCCAACAGTAGTCTCGGGGACTACACCCAGTGGGTGCACTTAGCGTGCCCCCACTGGCCAAAAACTCAATCAACAACAACATTATCAGTTGTTCAGTAAAAAATCAAAACACCCAGTGGGTGTACAGATATAAGGCGCAGACAGATGCAAAGATTCTCGGAAAGAGAGTTTTCAGGTACCATATCCTAACAGAACAAGCCAGAAGAGTCAGTCGACGATCTGCTAACATGGACGTTGCTCTGGAGAGCAGAGCTGGCATCATAAGCAGCCTGACTAGCTTCCCGCACCATCTTCATCTTCTCCATCATAATTTCCGCCTGGCGTATAGCCTCTTTGGCAGCACCCACTTGGTCCTCTGGGACGTGATGTGTAGCAAAAAGTGAAGGTGGGTCGGCGAGAGCCTGTGCAGCTAACGCAGAAGGCTGAGCACTCGACAACGGTATGGCGAAGGAGATGGAAGTCCGACTGGCATCGCCAGTGTCTTGAACTACCGGTTCCGACACTGGCGTCGACTGAGGCGCCTTACCAGCGGGCGTTTTCCTGTTTCTTCTTCCCAAGGGCCTCTGTGGCTCGCCCTCATCGTTGTCAGGGAGGTCAATGACATCGATAGTTGTAATAAGATCAGTCGCCAAAATTTCGTCATCCGACTGGATATATCACAGTTCAATCGACAAAGCAAAGACAAAATCATGAAGATTGTACCTGGATTGGAGGTGACCGCATCCTCGTTCTTATAAGCAGAGGTCCCAGAGGTAGCGGCACTGCCAGTTTCTAGATTCATTCGGTCAAACCAAGGAAAGATAAACATCACAAAACGTCGAGTAAAAGCGAAAGAAAAACACTCACGCAGAAGCAACAGGAACGTCAATCTTGATTTTCGGCAGTGCCTTCCGAGTTTTCTACACTACAACCTTGGTCTGCTTTGGGGCCTTCTCAGTTGGTGCCGGAGAGGACGTCCGAGGACGCTTTGACGACTGCCCAGTCTGAACGATTGACTTGTCAAGAGCGCTCGCCGGATCTTGGGCAAGCTTGGATTGCCTTTCCCTGCGGGGAGGGGAGTCGACCTCTTCTTTGTTACTCGGGTCATCGCTCTCCTCGTCCCCCTCTCCTTCGGAATGCCACTCGCCACTTTCACCTCCGCTTGCCTCCCCCTCCAGATCCTGCTCCTGCTCTCCGTTGGGCATCGAATACATTTCGGTAAGGGCCTGGAAGAAAGCAAGCAGGACAAAGTCAGTCGGTGAAGCATAAACAGTTGCACGCTTAAATCAAGATGACATTCAGTAATTCAGAGTTGGACCTTGTCTGGTTCGTAAGTTTGGTCAAGCGAAGGAATTCTCCTGGCTCCCCTAGGGTTATCTTTGTTCCCGGTGATACTCCTCAGCCACCCCTCCAACGTGGCATCGTCGACCTCCTCTGGATGGGTCCGAGTGGTATCATCAGTGCCCGAATACATCCACATCGGATGGTCACGAGCTTGAAGCGGTTGGATGCGTCGCCGGAGGAAGACCTCCAGCACATCCATACCGGTCACCCCATCACGGACAAGTTGAACTACTCGATCGACAAGCACCTTCACTTGCGCCTTATCCTCCGGGATCACCTTCAAAGTGGAGGGCTTCCCCACTCGGGCCATGGAAAAAGGGGGAAGTCCAGTCGACTGACCCGGAGTTGGCTGGTCTTTGCAGTAGAACCAGGTCGACTGCCACCCTCGGACCGACTCGTGATGGGTCATGGCTGGGAAGGAACTTTTACCCTGCATCTGAATCCCAAGACACCCACACATCTGGATCACTTGTGTCTTCTTGTCACTCGGATTAGCCTTTTTGACCGACTGGGAGCGGCACGTGAAGATGTGCTTGAAGAGGCCCGAGTGGGGTCGGCAGCCCAAGAAATTTTCACACAAAGACATGAAAGCAGCAAGGTACACGATGGTGTTTGGGGTAAAATGGTGGAGTTGCGCCCCAAAGAAATTCAAGAAGCCTCAAAAGAAAGGGTGGGGAGGAAAGGAGAACCGGCGGTCGATGTGAGTGGCGAGGAGAACGCACTCACCCTCTCGTGGCTGCGGCTCGGTCTCGTTCCCTGGGAGCCGTGCCAATTCGTGGGGAATCAGTCCTCCCTCGACAAAGTCGTCAATGTCGTCCTGACGGATCGCCGAGCGAATCCAGTCGCCCTGGATCCATCCCGGCGGCAGGCCAGACCTCGAGGAAGATCCGCCCCGGCTGGACTTCTTCCCTTTCGCCTTCGCCGTCGCCTTCTTCGTGCGCTCCAGAGCCACCGTCTTTTATTTCCCCATTGCCGCGGACGGAGCTCGAACGGAGCAGCGACACTGTGGCAAGAGCGGGCGCATCGGAGAAATCTGAGGAGGAGGAAGAAAAATGAGGGCGCACTGTTCAAAAACCCCGGTCCGGCGCCTTATATGAGGTTGCTTCCGAGTGACTGACTTGTAGGCCCGGGCGATCTTATCAAATCCCGCAACAGTCGCGCACGTGATACGTGGCAAAAAAGGTGGCATGGAAATCGAGGCGGCCCTGCCTTATCCAGCCCTATTACTGCGGACTCCTCCGCCCCGCGCGCTTCCCGAAATTTGAATCCCGCGAGATCCACAGACAGTTGAACAACTTGTTAGACGGAAGATCTCCTCCTCATCAGCACTCGGAGCTCTTCTAGTAAAAATTCACTCGACTAAACCAGGAATGGACCAAGGCGATTGAAAAAGAAGTTGGTGTCATCACCTCGGTTTGTTGATCCAGAACAAGACATAATCGAAGTATGAAAAACGAGTCGGAAGTATTTTCAACTCCTTCTCCATTCAAATCCTGATCCATTCGGGGGCTAATGATGAGGATATGTACCTGGGATAGGGTCATAGGCCTGACCTAGACACCCTCCCCAAGGGCATCACCCTAAAGACAGAAACATTCGAAGAGGGGTCATCATCCACTCTACAATGAGGCATTCCACTCGGAAGACTTGAAGTCACTCGACCATGTAGACTATCACTCGACCGCCAGAAAATCTAAAGCCACTCCGCACTACAATGGTCGGGAATTAAGTCATAGCTTTAATGGCCATTATGTCTCTTTATTACTGGCGTTACCAGTAACGCCCCCTCTTGATGTACCTTAAACCCCTTGTAACGTGGGCTGGCTGGGGTCCTGGCGCACTCTATATAAGCCACCCCCTCCACAGGCACAAGGGTTCGGACCCCCTGTAACTCACACGCATATAATCCAGTCGACCGCCTCCGGGCTCCGAGATGTAGGGCTATTACTTCCTCCGAGAAGGGCCTGAACTCGTAAACAACTCCTCCATAGCTCGGATCTTGCCTCTACATCCCTACCCTCCATTCTACTATCAGACTTAGAACCATGACATACGACGACTGGCTCGACCGCATCACCGAGCTCGTCAGCGCCACTGGGGGCTCTCCTGCACCGTCCCTTTCGCTACCTCGACCACCTCCAGCAGCGGGCGACGTCGCCCATTGATAGAGGCGAGGGTGTCTCGATATTTCAATGAGATGATAACTATCGATTTGGTGGAGACGACTTTGACGATCCGACTACAAACGTGCACGACGTTGCGCCTTAGCAATCGCTAAACCAACTCCGAGAGGTTATTGACCACGATGGAGCATGATCAACCTGACCACGAAGGTCTATTCCTGCAACCAATCGAAGAACAAGCAAGAATATGATAAAGCAATCTGAATATTGCGAATATATATGAAGTATTGATAATGGTGGGGATCCGTAAGCGGTCTTGGTCTGGTCATTGGACACAAACGTAGTACACGAAGTTGCAATGGCTAACTTTTAACTAAACAAATCCCAAGGGAAAAGCTACTAGATGGATCTACTTATATAGGAGCAAGAGGTGGCGGCCAAGGAGGTGGGAGGACGTCCCAAGGCAGCCTAAAACTAACCCTAGGTCGTACAAGGCCAATGGGCCCAAGTGGAGGTGACGTAACACCTTTGGACTTGTAGTTTGACTCGGATTCTGGTGCAGCGTCAGATTGTTTCGTCCATAACTCAACGCTCCGGACGGATTTTAAGGTGATTCCAATTGTGTTGGAAAGAGCATGAAATCTACTTTCCAACAAGAAAAGAATCACCCACTTCGGAGTCCGTATGAAAAAGTTGTTGGCGTTTTGAGTCAGGTATGTCTGTGCAGTCCGAATCTGAATCCAGAACGTGAGAGACTTGGACTCTATCTTCTCTTGGCCCAAAAGTGACGTGAGAGGACTTTTTGAAAATCACCTAAACTTCTCATTTTCCCTTATCTTCATATGTGTATTGTACAAATGTCCCATACACCTGCAATTAGACAAAACACAAAAGTATGTGAAGTATTTTTGTTCTGGATAACATAAATAGATTATTGAATAGTTTGCACTAGAAATCACCTGAAAAATATGCATGTATGGAAT
The DNA here is from genome assembly GCA_021605205.1 of Aegilops longissima. Classification (NCBI taxonomy): domain Eukaryota; kingdom Viridiplantae; phylum Streptophyta; class Magnoliopsida; order Poales; family Poaceae; genus Aegilops; species Aegilops longissima. The sequence continues at coordinate 677,352,259 of CM038682.1, read as the reverse complement.
ATTTTTGGTCTTATCCAAGGTAGTCATGTCCTCATCATCCTCCACTTTTTGAAAACAAAGCCGTCCTCGGCGTTGCTTAGTCTGAAATATGGCTAACAAAAGAGACAAGGTGTACATATTGTATATGTATATGTCATCCATTTTTACTTTCCTTGATTTTTGCACATATGACACATGAATAGATGAGTAACTTGCATAGTTCATAAAATCTAAAGCCAAAACATTATCACAAGAAGTAGAAGGTATGAAAATATTGCAACTCAGTTTGCACATATAAATGAAGCTCTTATTCATTTCAAAAGATTGACAATGTTCATCATTAAACCATCCCAACATTGGTGAATAAACCTTACTTGCATCAAATTTACATGCTACAACATGATTAAATAAGCAAACATGCAATAAGTCATTCGACACAGAATCATCACCAAGATTAGAGGTCATATCAAAATGATTAAACATTGATTCTTTTGCATCAACAGTTAATTCAATGGGTGCACTCAAAATTGTTGGTATTTCAGTTGTTTGATCACATGACGCATTCATGACAGTATCAAGATTCCCTAAAATAGGTGATGTGCTCAAATCACCAGGTAACTCAACACATGATGCATTCAAGTTAACTAGGGATGCATCATTCTCATGTGAAGTTATATCATTAATACCTTTTTGTTACCTTGTCGCAAAGAGCGTAGATGATGTAAATGCAGGCGTTGACAATGCACCATACACTTGAGATGATGTCGCTCACAATCTGGGTGGGGCTGCTCTAGTAGGTGCAACGGTGGAGGAACCAACCGGCGATGGTGAGCATGAACTGGAATAGTAGTTGTTGTAGTCACCCAATGCATCCTCCTGTATCTGTCTCTCAAAGGTACAAGCGCGAACATACATACCAGTAATGCAACGAGGAATATAGTGAAATCTTGCACGGATATCACGGTTCAAACCACCAAAAAATCTATTCATTGTATCATCCTGAGATTCTTCTATGTCACAATGATGCATATAAGATTTGAAATCTTGGTAGTAAGTATGAACAGTGTTACTGCCTTGTTTTAATTGTTCCAATTTGCGAAGCAATTCACGACGATAGTAAGGAGGGAAAAAATTGTTGTCTCATTACATCTTTCAAATCTTTCCAAGTTGTGGGTTGGTTATCATTGTTTTTCTTACAATGCACACTCCACCAAACAGAAGCAAAACCAGTAAATGCTCTAGTGTCAGCTCGTACTCTCTCAAGTTCAGAAAAGTCATGGTGACTAAAAACTTGTTCAACTTCAAGCTCCCAAGCAAGATAAATAGCAGGATTAAATCTACCCTCAAATGACGGTAAAGAGATAACCTGACCATGTGCTTGTGTGTGTTGTCCCAACTCTCGTGATGGTGGAGATGTGTCCGTCATCCAAGAACTTCTATCTCCGGAACCTGTCATGATTAGTAGAAACAAGAAACAAAATTCGAGAATAATGTTCCTATGAACTACTAGGATGTGGTGGTAAAACACTCACAGTATAGCAAATATCAATATCTTACAAGTTCTTACCATGCAGCAGGTGGTGACAGGCAACCAGCGGTGTCAAGTAACTCTGAAGATTGTGTAAAGCAATTGCCAGGGGAACGACGATATACGATGTAGAAATATGTGGAGCTGGGTTGGCTATATATGGTAGCAAAAGATTAGCAATAATCAATTCAGAGATGCAATATTGAATAAACGCTCAACGACGGTACTGTGCTGGTCCTAGGCTAGACCGGACTAGAGACGCGAGCCTAGAACACTAATGAGGTCACGACGTAGCACAACTAGCATCAATGAAGGATAATAAGTAGCTCTGGACAGCAAGATATAAGTGAAGATCACAACGGCAGTAAATATATTGATGGAAAACAACTGCCAAGCAGGATATACAACAACTCTCTCTCCAATTTTCCTCTTGAAAAGTCTGAGCCAATTTTTCTGATAACTTTTTTCAAAGAATGCTACCAACTCAAGCTTTCCAATGCAAAAAGAATCACTCAATTCCGAGTTGATATGAGGAGTCAAAAAATTCTAAAACTGGTTTGAAAAACTGGAATAAGCTGTGTTCACGAACTTCGGAGGGCAAAAAGACCTATTTAGAAGCCGATTTTGAGGTGCCAAATATTGAACTATCTTATGCAACTATTTAGATGCGGCTCGTCTCTAACTTTAATTTGAGTACTCATGAGCCAAAGCGGACTTCGTATGAGGAAGTTATGCCTGTTTTCCTGAACAGTGCACAAAACAGATTTCAATCCGAATTCAGCTACGAGATTGAGTCTAGATAGATCCGAACTTTGTTTTTTTTTCTTCTCTCTTTTTTTTCTCACACTTTTTTCCTTTTTCTTTCTCTTTTTTTTCTCTGACTTCTTTTTTAATTTTTTCCCTTTTTTTCTCTCTCCCTTTTTCCAAACAAACTAGATAAGATGCAGATTGGATCAAGTGAAGATGTGAACGATCTCAACTATGATTATACAATGAACGGTGGGTAGCACATGGTGGAAATTGATGGATGGATGGTGGTCAACGGAAGGGATAACGATGCAGCAGCGGCGTGACTAATGTGAACAGAACTCGAAACTCTAAACGAACTAGGCACTAAGACCAGCAACTCGACACGATGATGCAACCGATAATTCAATAATGCAAACAATGAAAAGAAAACTGCAAAGGCTCAGACTGGCTTGGACAAAGGATGAATATATCTAACTTTTTTTGTGGCTTTTTCTTGGACAATAGGTAAGAAAATAAATCTAATCTAGGGATAATTGGAAATTCTCACCGAGCAACCTGAAAATTGATACCACTTGATAGAGGCGAGGGTGTCCCGATCATTCGATGAGATGATAACTATCGATTCGGTGGAGACGACTTTGACGATCCGACTACAAACGTGCACGACGTTGCGCCTTAGCAATCGCTAAACCAACTCCGAGAGGTTATTGACCACGCTGGAGCATGATCAACCTGACCACGAAGGTCTATTCCTGCAACCAATCAAAGAACAAGCAAGAATATGATAAAGCAATCTGAATATTGCGAATATATATGAAGTATTGATAATGGTGGGGATCCGTAAGCGGTCTTGGTCTGGTCGTTGGACACAAGCGAAGTACACGAAGTTGCAATGGCTAACTTTTAACTAAACAAATCCCAAGGGAAAAGCTACTAGATGGATCTACTTATATAGGAGCAAGGGGTGGCGGCCAATGAAGTGGGAGGACGTCCCAAGGCAGCCTAAAACTAACCCTAGGTCGTACAAGGCCAATGGGCCCAAGTGGAGGTGACGTAACACCTTTGGACTTGTAGTTTGACTCGGATTCTGGTGCAGCGTCAGATTGTTTCGTCCATAACTCAATGCTCCGGACGGATTTTAAGGTGATTCCAATTGGGTTGGAAAGATCATGAAATCTACTTTCCAACAAAAAAAGAATCACCCACTTCGGAGTCCGTATGAAAAAGTTGTTGGCGTTTTGAGTCAGATATGTCTGTGCAGTCCGAATCTGAATCCAGAACGTGAGAGACTTGGACTCTATCTTCTCTTGGCCCAAAAGTGACGTGAGAGGACTTTTTGAACAGCACCTAAACTTCTCCTTTTCTCTTATCTTCATATGTGTATTGTACAAATGTCCCATACACCTGCAATTAGACAAAACACAAAGGTATGTGAAGTATTTTTGTTCTGGATAACATAAATAGATTATTGAATAGTTTGCACTAGAAATCACCTGACAAATATGCATGTATGCAATATTTTTGGTCTTATCCAAGGTAGTCATGTCCTCATCACCCATGGAGCGCCTCCACCACCTCCGCATCAAGACTCTGCCCTCACACCAAGACGCGCAGCCCTGCAGCGTGACCCGCCACGCCGGGCGCCCGTGCATGAAGAAGAAAGTTGCCAAGAAGTCCCTCGGCCGCAAGAAAACGCTCGTCCCAGCACCACAGCACCAAGACCGTGCGCCGCCTGCTGCGGTGGCGCATGGATATCAAGACCAGGCCCCGCCTCCGCGACGGGCTCCGGTGATCACAGCAGGTTGCCGTGCCTTCACTCCCGAGCTGCGCAGCGTCGTCTGGCCCGGGAAGTTCAAGACGGACCTGCCTCCGCGCTACGATGGCACCACCGACCCCGTGGAGTTCTGCAACTCTATGAGCTAAGCATCGAGGCGGCCAACGGCGATGAGAAGGTCATGGCAAATTGGTTCCCTATGGCCCTCATAGATGGCGCGCGCTCGTGGCTCCTGAACCTGCCCGCGGGATCGATCTCCTCCTGGGGAGAGATGTGCAAGCGTTTCTTCGCCAACTTCTAGGGCACTCGCGACTGCCGCCGGCCGCGGGTGACTTGCAGCGCATCAAGCAGCAACCAAGGGAAACCCTGCAGAAGTACATCCAGCGCTTCAACAGCGTTCGCCGCAAGATCCCCAAGGTGACGGACGAAGCCATCATCTTCGTGTTTTCCGATGGTGTCCGCGACATCAAGATGAAGGAAGAGATCGCCATCCATGAGGAGCTATGCATGGCCATGGAGATGTTTAACATGGCGACCAAGTGCGCAAGAGCTGAGGAAGGGCACCTTTCTCTCCTCGAGCTCCCAGCTGCCTACCAGGAGGACAAGAAGGCCAAGGTCAAGGACGTGAAGCGCAAGGGGGCTGCCGTGCTTGCGGCGGAGCCAGAGATGTAGCGCGGCCGCAACCACCCCGAGTCGTCCAAGGCCAACCGCATGTTCCGTGCCTTCCACAAAGTTCACAACCACAACACCAGTGAATGTTAGGAGCTCAGGGCCATCCGTGATGGGCGCTTCGGTCGACGCCCCGAGCGCAACGACCGGGGCTCCGACCGAGGAGGAGGAGGAAGTGGGGGATGCTGGGACGACCGTGGCGCCCGCCAGGAGTGGCGCGACCGTCCTCGTGAGGACTGTTGGCAGGACCCACCTCGCAAGGGTGCCTGGAAAGACAAGCCTCGTGAGGACCGCCCTTAGGGCAACGCCGGGCTCCCTCCGCTGCCGCCACCGCCAAGGAGGAACGACGACCATCATCAGGACGAGGGGGCTGGGGCTTCCAAGTGCCTCGCGCCATCGCCTGCATCTTGGGTGGCGCTCAAGCGTCGGCCTCTCAGCGTATCTTCAAGCAGTTTGCTCGTGAGGTGAACGCGGCCCTTCCCAGGCTCGAAGCCACGCATCCGCTCAGGTTGTCCAAGTGCGCCATCACCTTCAGCTCATCAGACCAGCTCAAGTGCGCGGCAACAGCCGGCGCTCTCCCGATGTTCTGCTCGCCCTCATCAGCAACGTCCAAGTCACCAAGACCCTCATCGACGGTGGCGCAGGGCTCAATGTCCTGTCCGTCGAGACATTCGATAGCCTTCAAGTACCATATGATCAGCTGCAGCCTACCAAGCCCTTCTCAGGAGTGACCGAAGGCTCCACCACCCCGATAGGGCAGGTCCGCCTCCCTGTCACCTTCGGCCAGCGCGACAACTACCGCACCGAGCTCCTCGACTTCGACATCGCCCACATCCGTCTGCCGTACAATGCTACGTCTTGAGCTTGCGTTGGTTTTCCCCGAAGAGGAGAGGATGATGCAGCAGAGTAGCGTAAGTATTTCCCTCAGTTTTTGAGAACCAATGTATCAATCCAGTAGGAGGCCACGCGCAAGTCCCTCGTACCTACACAAAACAAATAGTTCCTCGCAACCAACGCGAATAGGGGTTGTCAATCCCTTCACGGTCACTTACGAGATTGAGATCTGATAGAGATGATAGATAATATTTTTTGGTATTTTTGGTATAAAGATGCAAAGTAAAATAAAAGGCAAAGTAAAAAAGCAAAGCAATAATAAAGCGATGGAAGATTAATATGATGAAAATAGACCCGGGGGCCATATATTTCACTAGTGGCTTCTCTCAAGAGCATAGGTATTTTACGGTGGGTGAACGAATTACTGTTGAGCAATTGACAGAATTGAGCATAGTTATGAGAATATCTAGGTATGATCATGTATATAGGCATCACGTTCGAGACAAGTAGACCGACTCCTGCCTGCATCTACTACTATTACTCCACTCATCGACCGCTATCCAGCATGCATCTAGAGTATTAAGTTAATGAAAACAGAGTAACGCCTTAAGCAAGATGACATGATGTAGAGGAATAAATTCATGCAATATGATAAATACCCCGTCTTGTTATCCTCGATGGCAACAATACAATATGTGCCTTGCAACCCTTTCTTTCACTGGGTAAGGACACCACAAGATTGAACCCAAAGCTAAGCACTTCTCCCATTGCAAGAACTACCAATATAGTTGGCCAAACCAACCGGATAATTCGAAGAGACTTGCAAAGATAACTCAATCATACATAAAAGAATTCAGGAAAGATTCAAATATTGCTCATAGATAATCTTGATCATAAACGCACAATTCATCGGTCTCAACAAACACACCGCAAAAAGAAGATTACATCGAATAGATCTCCATGAGAGAGGGGGAGAACATTGTATTGAGATCCAAAAAGAGAGAAGAAGCCATCTAGCTACTAACTATGGACCCGAAGGTCTGAGGTAAACTACTCACACTTCATCGGAGAGGCTATGATGTTGATGTAGAAGCCCTCCATGGTGGAATCCCCTTCCTGCGGAGCTCCGAAACAGGCCCCAAGATGCGATCTCGTGGATACAGAAAGTTGCGGCGGTGGAATTAGGTTTTTGGCTCCATATCTAATCTGTTGGGGGTACTTAGGTATATATAGGAGGAAGAAGTACGTCGGTGGAGCCTCGAGGGGCCCATGAGGTAGGGGGCGCGCCCTAGGGGGGGCCCCTCCACCCTCGTGGCCGCCTCGTGGCTTTCTTGACGGAGGGTCCAAGTCTCCTGGGTCTTATCTGATGATAAAATCACGTTCCCGAAGGTTTCATTCCGCTTGGACTTCGTTTGATATTCCATTTCTTCGAAACACTGAAATAGGCAAAAAAACAGCAATTCCGGGCTGGGCCTCCGGTTAATAGGTTAGTCCCAAAACTAATATAAAAGTGGAAAATAAAAGCCAAATATAGTCCAAAACAATAGATAATATAGCATGGAGCAATCAAAAATTATAGATACGTTGGAGACGTATCAGGCAGCCCCAAGCTTAATTCCTGCTCGTCCTCGAGTTGGTAAATGATAAAAATGAATTTTTGATGCGGAGTGCTACTTGGCATAATTTCAATGTAATTCTTCTAAATTGTGGTATGAATATTCAGATCCGAAAGTTCAAGAAAAAAGTTCATATTGACATAAAAATAATAATACTTCAAGCATACTAATTAAGAAATTATGTCTTCTCAAAATAACATGGCCAAAGGAAGTTATCCCTACAAAATCATATAGTCTAGCTATGCTCTATCTTCACCACACAAAATATTTAAATCATGCACAACCCCGATGACAAGCCAAGCAATTGTTTCATACTTTTGACATTTTCAAAACTTTTTCAATCTTCACGCAATACATGAGCTTGAGCCATGGATATAGCACTATATGTGGAATAGAATGGTGGTTGTGGAGAAGACAAAAAAGAGAAGATAGTCTCACATCAACTAGACGTATCAACGGGCTATGGAGATGCCCATCAATAGATATCAAATGTGAGTGAGTAGGGATTGCCATACAACGGATGCACTAGAGCTATAAGTATATGAAAGCTCAAAAAATGAAACTAAGTGGATGTGCATCCAACTCGCTTGCTCACGAAGACCAAGGGCAATTTGATTAAGCCCATCATTGGAATATACAAGCCAAGTTCTATAATGAAAAATTCCCACTAGTATATGAAAGTGACGAAACGAGAGACTCTCTATTATGAAGATCATGGTGCTACTTTGAAGCACAAGTGTGGTAAAAGGATAGTAACATTGCCCCTTCTCTCTTTTTCTCACATTTTTTTCATTGGGCCTTTTTTTATGGCCTCTTTTTTTTCGTCCGGAGTCTCATCCCGACTTATGGGGGAATCATAGTCTCCGTCTTCCTTTCCTCATTTGGGACAATGCTCTAAAAATGATGATCATCACACTTTTATTTTTCTTACAACTCAACAATTACAACTCGATACTTAGAACAAAATATGACTCTATATGTGTGCCTCCGGCGGTGTACTGGGATATGCAATGATTCATGAGTGACATGTATGAAAGAATTATGAACGGTGGCTTTGCCACAAATACTATGTCAACTACATGATCATGCTATGCAATATGACAATGATGAATGTGTCATGAAGAACGGTATGGTGGAAAGTTGCATGGCAATATATCTCGGAATGGCTATGGAAATGCCATAATAGGTAGGTATGGTGGCTGTTTTGAGGAAGGTTTTATGGTGGGTGTATGATACCGGCGAAAAGTGCTCGGTATTAGAAAGGCTAGCAGTGGTGGAAGGGTGAGAAAAATGCGTATAATCCATGGACTCAACATTAGTCATAAAGAACTCATATACTTATTGCAAAAGTCTACAAGTTATCAAAGCAAAGTATTACGCGCTTGCTCCTAGGGTGATAGATTGGTAGGAAAAGATCATCGCTCCTCCCCGACCGCCACACATAAGGAAGACAATCAATAAATAAATCATGCTCTGACTTCATCACATAACGGTTCACCATACGTGCATGCTACGGGAATCACAAACTTTAACACAAGTATTCCTCAAATTCACAACTACTCAACTATCATGACTCTAATATTACTACCTCCATGTCTCGAAACAATTATTAAGCATCAAACTTCTCTTAGTATTCAACGCACTCAAAAGAAAGTTTTACAAAATATTGAATACCAAGCATATTATTATTAAGCAAATTACCATTCTATTTAAGACTCTCAAAATAATCTAAGTGAAGCATGAGAGATCAATAGTTTCTTTAAAACAAATCCACCACCGTGCTCTAAAAGATATAAGTGAAGTACTAGAGCAAAACTATCAAGCTCAAAAGATATAAGTGAAGCACATAGAGAAAAACTATCAAGCTCAAAAGATATAAGTGAAGCACATAGAGTATTCTAACAAATTCCATTTCATGTATGGCTCTCTCAAAAGGTGTGTACAGAAAGGATGATTGTGGTAGACTAACAAGAAAAGACGCAAATAATACAAGACGCTCCAAGCAAAACACATATCATGTGGTGAATAAAAATATAGCTCCAAGTAAAGTTACCGATGGAAGTGGACGAAAGAGGGGATGCCTTCCGGGGCATCCCCAAGCTTTGAATTTTTGGTGTCCTTGGATTATCTTGGGGGTGCCATGGGCATCACCAAGCTTAGGCTCTTGCCACTCCTTGTTCCATAATCCATCAAAAAAATTCACCCAAAACTTGAAAACTTCACATCACAAAACTCAACAGAAATCTCGTGAGCTTCGTTAGCGAAAGAAAACAAAAGACCACTTCAAGGTACTGTAATGAACTCATTATTTATTTATATTGGTGTTAAACCTACTGTATTCCAACTTCTCTATGGATCATAAACTATTTTACTAGCCATAGATTCATCAAAATAAGCAAACAACACATGAAAAACAGAATCTGTCAAATACAGAACAGTCTGTAGTAATCTGTAACTAACACAAACTTATGGAACTCCAAAAATTCAGCAAAAATAGGAAGATCTAGGCAATTTGTTTATTGATCATCATCAATTGGGATCACTATTTTATCACGTTCTGGTGATTTTTAACAATTGTTTTCGTGAACCAAAAGTTTCTGGAAATTACAGCAAGATCAAATAACTATTATCCAAGAAGATCCTATAGGTTTAACTTGGCACAAACACTAATTAAAACATAAAACCATATCTAAACAGAAGTTAGATGGATTATTTATTACTAAGCAGAAAGGAAAAATATTGGGTTGTCTCCCAACAAGAGCTTTTCTATAAAGCCTTTTTAGCTAGGCATTGAGATTTCAATGATGCTCACAAGAAAGACAAGAATTGAGGCACAAAGAGAGCATCATAAAACATGTGACAACCATATCTAAGTCTAACATACTTCCTATGCATAGGAATCTTATAGGTAAACGAATCAAGGCAAGCAAAAACTAGCATATGCAAGGAATCGGAAAGAGACAATAGCAATCTCAACATAGCGAGAAGTAATTTAGTAGCATGAAAGTTTCCACAACCATATTTTCCTCTCTCATAATAATTACATGTAGGATCATAGGCAAATTCAACAAAATAGCTATCACAAAGTATATTCTCAACACGATCCACATGCATGCAAAGTTGATACTCTTCCAAAATAGTGGGATTATCATTAACTAAAGTCATGACCTTTCCAAACCCACTTTTATCAAAAACTTCATAGGATTGAACATTCTCCAAATATGTTGGATCTAAAGATGACACTCTTCCGAACCCACTTTCGATATTATTGCAAACAATATTATTAATCTCATATTCATCATGGGGCTTAAATAAATTTCATGATCATAAGAAGAATCTCCCCAATCATGACTATTGGACATAGCAAAACTAGCATCCCCAAGCTTAGGGTTTTGCATATTATTAGCACAATTGACATCAAAAGAATTTATAATAAAAGCATTGCAATCATGCTTTTTATTCAAAGATCTATCGTGAGTCACTTCACGGATTTCAGGTAAAACCTTATAAAGATAATCTAGTGCATCCAAATCACTAGGAATTGGTTCATCATAATTGGATCTCTTAAAAAGATTGGCAAGCGGATGAGGATCCATAGATATTGGCTTCTTTGTTTAGGAATAAATACTCAACTATATCAACAAAACGAGCAAACGAGCCAAGTAAGACATCAAGGCAAACGGAAAAGAGAGGGCGAATAAAACGGCAAGGGTGAAGTGGGGGAGAGGAAAACAAGAAGCAAATGGAAAATAATGTAATGCAAGAGATAAGGGATTGTGATGGGTACTTGCTATGTTGACTTTTGCGTAGACTCCCCGGCAACGGCGCCAGAAATCCTTCTTGCTATGTCTTGAGCTTGCGTTGGTTTTCCCCGAAGAGGAGAGGATGTTGCAGTAGAGTAGCGTAAGTATTTCCCTCAGTTTTTGCGAACCAAGGTATCAATCCAGTTGGTGGCCACGCGCAAGTCCCTCGTACCTACACAAAACAAATAGCTCCTTGCAACCAACACGAATAGGGGTTGTCAATCCCTTCACGGTCACTTACGAGAGTGAGATCTGATAGAGATGATAGATAATATTTTTTGGTATTTTTGGTATAAAGATGCAAAGTAAAATAAAAGGCAATGTAAAAAGCAAAGCAATAATAAAGCGATGGAAGATTAATATGATGAAAATAGACCCGGGGGCCATATATTTCACTAGTGGCTTCTCTTAAGAGCATAGGTATTTCACGGTGGGTGAACGAATTACTGTTGAGCAATTGACAGAATTGAGCATAGTTATGAGAATATCTAGGTATGATCATGTATATAGGCATCACGTCTGAGACAAGTAGACCGACTCCTGCCTGCATCTACTACTATTACTCCACTCATCGACCGCTATCCAGCATGCATCTAGAGTATTAAGTTAATGAAAACAGAGTAACGCCTTAAGCAAGATGACATGATGTAGAGGAATAAATTCATGCAATCTGATAAATACCCCATCTTGTTATCCTCGATGGCAACAATACAATACATGCTTTGCAACCCTTTCTGTCACAGGGTAAGGACACCGCAAGATTGAACCCAAAGCTAAGCACTTCTCCCATTGCAAGAACTACCAATCTAGTTGGCCAAACCAAACGGATAATTCGAAGAGACTTGCAAAGATAACTCAATCATACATAAAAGAATTCAGGAAAGATTCAAATATTGCTCATAGATAATCTTGATCATAAACCCACAATTCATCGGTCTCAACAAACACACCGCAAAAAGAAGATTACATCGAATAGATCTCCACGAGAGAGGGGGAGAACATTGTATTGAGATCCAAAAAGAGAGAAAAAGCCATCTAGCTACTAACTATGGACCAGAAAGTCTGAGGTAAACTACTCACACTTCATCGGAGAGGCTATGATGTTGATGTAGAAGCCCTCCATGGTGGAATCCCCTTCCGGCGGAGCTCCGGAACAGGCTCCAAGATGGGATCTCGTGGATACAAAAAGTTGCGGCGGTGGAATTAGGTTTTTGGCTCCGTATCTGATCTGTTGGGGGTACGTAGGTATATATAGGATGAAGAAGTGCGTCGGTGGAGCCTCGAGGGGCCCACGAGGTAGGGGGGCGCGCCCTAGGGGGCGGGGTGCCCTCCACGCTCGTGGCCACCTCGTGGCTTTCCTGAAGGAGGGTCCAAGTCTCCTGGGTCTTATCTGATGAGAAAATCACGTTCCCGAAGGTTTCCCGTTTGGACTTCGTTTGATATTCTGTTTCTTCGAAACACTGAAATAGGCAAAAAACAACAATTCTGGGTCGGGCTTCCGGTTACTAGGTTAGTCCCAAAAGTAATATAAAAGTGGAAAATAAATCCCAATATAGTCCAAAACAATAGATAATATAGCATGGAGCAATAAAAAATTATAGGTACGTTGGAGATGTATCATACAACGTCATCCTTGGGTATCCAGCCTTGGCCAAGTTTATGGCAGTGACCCACCACGGCTACAACGTCCTCAAGATGCCATGAAGCGGCGACATCATCACGGTCCCATGTGAAGAAAGAGATGCGGTGTGCTCCCTCGAGCGCGGCTACCAGGCAGCAGCAGTCGAAAACCCGGACAACGAAGGCGCCCTATACCCTCCTGAGGCCATCCCCAAGAAGAAGAAGCAGCTGTTCCACCCAGGACCTCATGAGAGCAGCGTCTCCAGCGGCACCACCTCAGGATCTGCGCCCGCAGTCGGGGCGCCTCCCTCCCTCGCATAGGAAGGCGCATCTGGTGCCCTCCTCAGGCTGGGCTCGTGGGCTCTCTTCTGGAGGTCCTCAGACCTAGCCAATGTCACGAGGGAGGCGCTCGGGCACCACATGGAGGTGTGCTTCGCTGCATGTTTCCCTCAAGAGGGCACAAGGCGAGGAGCGCCTACTGCTCAGGAGTTCATCACTAAGGCGATCCAGGAGCTTCAGGAAGGAAGGACCATACGCGACGGCCGCCGCCCACCGCCCGGCGCAACTCCCCATCCTAGCAAGCATGGCGGGTGCGCATTTGCGTCGACATTCCAGGGCGCAAAAGGGCCACATCTCAGGGACGTTTCTGGCCTTCGCGCATTGGACGGTGCGAGGGTCCACCTCATAGCTACGTTCGCATACCATTCGGCTTGCCGAACGCGGGTGTCACCTTCCAGCGCCACATGCGGAGATCCTAGCGGCTCAGGAGGCCAGACATCACACCGTCATGGAGGAGGTCGCGACGGTTCTCTAGGCACCACCTGGGCCCGCGGAGCCTCCTGAGGCTTAGGACCCTGGCGGCTCGTGAGGAACAACTCTTCGGCATGCATCTTCGGCTACTCCAACATCGCTCCAGCTATGATATCAGGTGACCCTTTCCAGTTCATTCAGTTGGGGGCGCCCCTCGGGCAGCATTATCCCCATGTCGCACGGGTCTGTCCTTACGACGTGTATCCTTTTGCATCTTTAGCTTACTCTGCCGGGAGCGCCCCTCGGGCTGCATCTTCCCGAGGCCGCTCGGGTCTGTCCCAGTGGCATGTGTCGTTCTTGCATCTATCTAAGCTAACCTGCCTCTTTGCTTAAGTCATCTCACGGTTATCGCCTGCTTTATTGTTACCTATCGTGGCCTCCCGCGTTGCCGATCGGCCTCCTGCTCATCCCGCAATGGGGGCTGCTCATGCTGGCACGGTGCTTGTGCTCGGGTCCGTCCCTACAACGCTGACAAATCTGAGCGGTAGAGCTCTGGCTCGCAGCACGCCCCGAGCACGTCACCTCACCAGGCCCTGAGTGCCTTCATCTTCCTGCGGAACGGCCAATGGCAGACCGGCAAGCGTGGTTGCAATCTGTATCCCTCCTTGTGCTAACCTGCAGGAACCTCTAGAGGCTGATAGTGGGTGGCACCACAGGCTCCTGCTTCTTCTTCCACGTAATTCGCTTGCGCGTTAAAGGGGGGGCTCCTGAGCATCGCGCCTCAGGAGCTCTTACTGGCTCTCCATCCCTCACCCCTTGGCCTTGACCATGGCATCGCGACCTGGCATACCAGCGACGGCTGAGCTCGCTCGAGGGCCGGGACCCGAGGACGTAGAGCACACAGAAGAGCGTGAAAAGAGAGGGAGGCTCGCTTGGGCCTAACCCGGCTATACTATGGCCATTGACGCGCGAATCTAGCGCTGCACAAGGGATCGACTCTAGACCGCTAAGATAAATCTAGCACTCGGATCAGCCAAGCGCTACGACACAGGATTACCTTCTCTTATAGCCTTGCTACGGCGCCGCTGCCTTCTTTTCCTGCCTTCAGGTAGTTGCTTGCACGCTAAAGGGGACCTCTTGAGCATCGTGCCTCAGGAGCTCTTACGAGACCTCGGGCAACTCACCTCCTGGCCTTGACCACGGCATCGTGACCTGGCATACCAGCGACGGCTGTAGCCTGCCTGGGGACCGGGACCTGTCGGCGTAGAGCACCAAGCTACCGCGAGGTTGGGAAAGGAGGGATTGAGCCGAAGCAAGACACGCAGTCGCTGATCTTCATGATAATGATAATATTAACAAAAGGCACTACATATCCTTTACAAGCCCCAATGTGGTTCATCTCGATTCCTCGCAGGGAACAAAAGGAGAAGGTTTCTAGGAGCCCTATCTACAAGCATCGTCGCCGATTCCATCATCGACAGTGGGCCACGGAGGACGACGCCAACCCCATCCAGATCAACGGCGGTGACGGGCAGATGCCGCCGCTGCGCTCCGGGCACGGCGAGAGCTCGGGGGCACGTAGCTGTTGTCGCTGGTCTTCGGAGTCTTGTAGGGATTGAGAGAGTCGATGGACTCCCAAGCACCGTCACTGCTGTCAGAGGAACTGCCGGCGAGGCCACCTCGCGAGGGTGCCTGGAAAGACCAGCCACGTGAGGACCGCCCTTAGGGCAACGCCGGGCTCCCTCCGCTGCCACCACCGCCAAGGAGGAATGACGACCATCATCAGGACGAGGGGGCTGGGGCTTCCAAGTGCCTCGCGCCATCGCCTGCATCTTGGGTGGCGCTCAAGCCTCGGCCTCTCAGCGTATCTTCAAGCAGTTTGCTCATGAGGTGAACGCGGCCCTTCCCAGGCTCGAAGCCACGCATCCGCTCAGGTTGTCCAAGTGCGCCATCAACTTCAGCTCATCAGACCAGTTCAAGTGCGCGGCAACAGCCGGCGCTCTTCCGATGTTCTGCTCGCCCTCATCAGCAACGTCCAAGTCACGAAGACCCTCATTGACGGCGGCGCAGGGCTCAATGTCCAGTCCGTCGAGACATTCGATAGCCTTCAAGTACCATATGATCAGCTGCAGCCTACCAATCCCTTCTCAGGAGTGACCGAAGGCTCCACCACCCCGATAGGGCAGGTCCGCCTCCCTGTCACCTTCGGCCAGCGCGACAACTACCGCACCGAGCTCATGGACTTCGACATCGCCCACATCCGCCTGCCGTACAATGCTACGTCTTGAGCTTGCGTTGGTTTTCCCCGAAGAGGAGAGGATGATGCAGCAGAGTAGCATAAGTATTTCCCTCAGTTTTTGAGAACCAATGTATCAATCCAGTAGGAGCCCACGCACAAGTCCCTCGTACCTAGACAAAACAAATAGCTCCTCGCAACCAACGCGAATAGGGGTTGTCAATCCCTTCACGGTCACTTACGAGATTGAGATCTGATAGAGATGATAGATAATATTTTTTGGTATTTTTGGTATAAAGATGCAAAGTAAAATAAAAGGCAAAGTAAGAAAGCAAAGCAATAATAAAGCAATGGAAGATTAATATGATGAAAATAGACCCGGGGGCCATATATTTCACTAGTGGCTTCTCTCAAGAGCATAGGTTTTTTACGGTGGGTGAACGAATTACTGTTGAGCAATTGACAGAATTGAGCATAGTTATGAGAATATCTAGGTATGATCATGTATATAGGCATCACGTCCGAGACAAGTAGACCGACTCCAGTCTGCATCTACTACTATTACTCCACTCATCGACTGCTATCCAGCATGCATCTAGAGTATTAAGTTAATGAAAACAGAGTAACACCTTAAGCAAGATGACATGATGTAGAGGAATAAATTCATGCAATATGATAAATACCCCGTCTTGTTATCCTCGATGGCAACAATACAATACGTGCCTTGCAACCCTTTCTGTCACAGGGTAAGGACACCACAAGATTGAACCCAAAGCTAAGCACTTCTCCCATTGCAAGAACTACCAATCTAGTGGGCCAAACCAAACGGATAATTCGAAGAGACTTGCAAAGATAACTCAATCATACATAAAAGAATTCAGGAAAGATTCAAATATTGCTCATAGATAATCTTGATCATAATCGCACAATTCATCGGTCTCAACAAACACACCGCAAAAAGAAGATTACATCGAATAGATCTCCACGAGAGAGGGGAGAACATTGTATTGAGATCCAAAATGAGAGAAGAAGCCATCTAGCTACTAACTATGGACCCGAAGGTCTGAGGTAAACTACATCGGAGAGGCTATGATGTTGATGTAGAAGCCCTCCGTGGTGGAATCCCCTTCCGGCTGAGCTCCGGAACAAGACCCAAGATGGGATCTCGTGGATACAGAAATTTGCGGCAGTGGAATTAGGTTTTTGGCTCCATATCTGATCTGTTGGGGGTACGTAGGTATATATAGGAGGAAGAAGTGCGTCGGTGGAGCCTCGAGGGGCCCATGAGCTAGGGGGCGCGCCCTAGGGGGGCCCCTCCACCCTCGTGGCCGCATCGTGGCTTTCTTGACGGAGGGTCCAAGTCTCCTGGGTCTTATCTGATGATAAAATCACGTTCTCGAAGGTTTCATTCTGCTTGGACTTCGTTTGATATTCTGTTTCTTCAAAACACTGAAATAGGCAAAAAAACAGCAATTCTGGGCTGGGCCTCCGGTTAATAGGTTAGTCCCAAAAGTAATATAAAAGTGGAAAATAAAGCCCAATATAGTCCAAAACAATAGATAATATTGCATGGAGCAATCAAAAATTATAGATACGTTGGAGACGTATCAGGCAGCCCCAAGCTTAATTCCTGCTCGTCCTCGAGTTGGTAAATGGTAAAAAAGAATTTTTGATGCGGAGTGCTAGTTGGCATAATTTCAAATTGTGGTATGAATATTCAGATCCGAAAGATTCAAGACAAAAGTTCATATTAACATAAAAATAATAATACTTCAAGCATACTAACTAAGAAATTATGTCTTCTCAAAATAACATGGCCAAAGAAAGTTATCCCTACAAAATCATATAGTCTGGCTATGCTCTATCTTCACCACACAAAATATTTAAATCATGCACAACCCCGATGACAAGCCAAGCAATTGTGTCATACTTTTGACATTAAAAAAAAAATTCAATCTTCACGCAATACATGAGCGTGAGCCATGGATATAGCACTATATGTGGAATAGAATGGTGGTTGTGGAGAAGACAAAAAAGAGAAGATAGTCTCACATCAACTAGGCATATCAACGGGCTATGGGGATGCCCATCAATAGATATCAATGTTAGTGAGTAGGGATTGCCATACAACGGATGCACTAGAGCTATAAGTATATGAAAGCTCAACAAATGAAACTAAGTGGTTGTGCATCCAACTCGCTTGCTCACGAAGACCTAGGGCAATTTGATTAAGCTCATCATTGGAATATACAAGCCAAGTTCTATAATGAAAAATTCCCACTAGTATATGAAAGTGACGAAACGAGAGACTCTCTATTATGAAGATCATGGTGCTACTTTGAAGCACAAGTGTGGTAAAAGGATAGTAACATTGCCCCTTCTCTCTTTTTCTCACATTTTTTTCATTGGGCCTTTTCTCTTTTTTTATGGCCTCTTTTTTTTCGTCCGGAGTCTTATCCCGACTTATGGGGGAATCATAGTCTCCATCATCCTTTCCTCACTTGGGACAATGCTCTAAAAATGATGATCATCACACTTTTATTTTTCTTACAACTCAACAATTACAACTCGATACTTAGAACAAAATATGACTCTATATGTGTGCCTCCGGTGGTGTACCGGGATATGCAATGATTCATGAGTGACATGTATGAAAGAATTATGAACGGTGGCTTTGCCACAAATACTATGTCAACTACATGATCATGCTAAGCAATATGACAATGATGAATGTGTCATGAAGAACGGTATGGTGGAAAGTTGCATGGCAATATATCTCGGAATGGCTATTGAAATGCCATAATAGGTAGGTATGGTGGCTGTTTTGAGGAAGTTTTTATGGTGGGTGTATGATACCGGCGAAAAGTGCGCGGTATTAGAAAGGCTAGCAGTGGTGGAAGGGTGAGAAAAGTGCGTATAATCCATGGACTCAACATTAGTCATAAAGAACTCATATACTTATCGCAAAAATCTACAAGTTATCAAAGCAAAGTATTACGCGCATGCTCCTAGGGGGATAGATTGGTAGGAAAAGACACTCGCTCCTCCCCGACCGCCATACATAAGGAAGACAATCAATAAATAAATCATGCTCCGACTTCATCACATAACGGTTCACCATACGTGCATGCTACGGGAATCACAAACTTCAACACAAGTATTCCTAAAATTCACAACTACTCAACTAGCATGACTCTAATATTACTACCTCCATGTCTCAAAACAATTATTAAGCATCAAACTTCTCTTAGTATTCAACACACTCAAAAGAAAGTTTTACAAAATCTTGAATACCAAGCATATTATTATTAAGCAAATTACCATTCTATTTAAGACTCTCAAAATAATATAAGTGAAGCATGAGAGATCAATAGTTTCGTTAAAACAAATGAACCACCGTGCTCTAAAAGATATAAGTGAAGTACTAGAGCAAAACTATCAAGCTCAAAAGATATAAGTGAAGCACATAGAGCAAAACTATCAAGCTCAAAAGATATAAGTGAAGCACATAGAGTATTCTAACAAATTCCAATTCATGTATGGCTCTCTCAAAAGGTGTGTACAGCAAGGATGATTGTGGTAGACTAACAAGCAAAGACGCAAATAATACAAAACGCTCCAAGCAAAACACATATCATGTGGTGAATAAAAATATAGCTCCAAGTAAAGTTACCGATGGAAGTGGACGAAAGAGGGGATGCCTTCCGGGGCATCCCCAAGCTTCGAATTTTTGATGTCCTTGGATTATCTTGGGGGTGCCATGGGCATACCCAAGCTTAGGCTCTTGCCACTCCTTGTTCCATAATCCATCAAAAAAATTCACCCAAAACTTGAAAACTTCACAACACAAAACTCAACCGAAATCTCGTGAGCTCCGTTAGCGAAACAAAACAAAAGACCACTTCAAGGTACTGTAATGAACTCATTCTTTATTTATATTGGTGTTAAACCTACTGTATTCCAACTTCTCTATGGATCATAAACTATTTTACTAGCCATAGATTCATCAAAATAAGCAAACAACACATGAAAAACAGAATCTGTCAAAAACAGAACAGTCTGTAGTAATATGTAACTAACACAAACTTATGGAACTCCAAATATTCAGCCAAAATAGGAATATCTAGGAAATTTGTTTATTGATCATCAGCAATTGGAATAACTATTTTATCACGTTCTGGTGATTTTTAACAATTGTTTTCGTGAACCAAAAGTTTCTGGAAATTACAGCAAGATCAAATAACTATTATCCAAGAAGATCCTATAGGTTTAACTTGGCACAAACACTAATTAAAACATAAAACCACATCTAAACAGAAGTTAGATGGATTATTTATTACTAAGCAGAAAGGAAAAATATTGGGTTGTCTCCCAACAAGAGCTTTTCTATAAAGCCTTTTTAGCTAGGCATTGTGATTTCAATGATGCTCACAAGAAAGACAAGAATTGAGGCACAAAGAGAGCATCATAAAACATGTGACAACCACATCTAAGACTAAAATACTTCCTATGCATAGGCATCTTATAGGAAAACTTATCAAGGCAAGCAAAAACTAGCATATGCAAGGAATCGGAAAGAGACAATAGCAATCTCAACATAGCGAGAAGTAATTTAGTAGCATGAAAGTTTCTACAACCATATTTTCCTCTCTCATAATAATTACATGTAGAATCATAGGCAAATTCAACAAAATAGCTATCACAAAGTATATTCTCAACACGATCCACATGCATGCAAAGTTGATACTCTTCCAAAATAGTGGGATTATCATTAACTAAAGTCATGACCTTTCCAAACCCACTTTTATCAAAAACTTCATAGGATTGAACATTCTCCAAATATGTTGGATCTAAAGTTGACACTCTTCCAAACCCACTTTTGATATTATTGCAAACAATATTATTAATCTCAAATTCATCATGGGGCTTAAATAAATTTCATGATCATAAGAAGAATCTCCCCAATCATGACTATTGGACATAGCAAAACTAGCATCCCCAAGCTTAGGGTTTTGCATATTATTAGCACAATTGACATCAAAAGAATAATAAAATCATTGCAATCATGCTTTTTATTCAAAGATCTATCGTGAGTCACTTCACGGATTTCAGGCAAAACCTTATAAAGATAATCTAGTGCATCCAAATCACTAGGAATTGGTTCATCATAATTGGATCTCTTAAAAAGATTGGCAAGCGGATGAGGATCCATAGATATTGTCTTCTTTGTTTAGGAATAAATACTCAACTATTTCAACCAAACGAGCAAACGAGCCAAGTAAGACATCAAGGCAAACGGAAAAAAGAGGGCGAATAAAATGACAAGGGTGAAGCGGGGGAGAGGAAAACAAGAGGCAAATGGAAAATAATGTAATGCAAGAGATAAGGGATTGTGATGGGTACTTGCTATGTTGACTTTTGCGTAGGCTCCCCGGCAACGGCGCCAGAAATCCTTCTTGCTATGTCTTGAGCTTGCGTTGGTTTTCACCGAAGAGGAGGGGATGATGCAGCAGAGTAGCGTAAGTATTTCCCTCAGTTTTTGAGAACCAAGGTATCAATCCAGTAGGTGGCCACGCGCAAGTCCCTCGTACCTACACAAAACAAATAGCTCCTCGCAACCAACACGAATAGGGGTTTTCAATCCCTTCACGGTCACTTACGAGAGTGAGATCTGATAGAGATGATAGATAATATTTTTTGGTATTTTTGGTATAAAGATGCAAAGTAAAATAAAAGGCAATGTAAAAAGCAAAGCAATAATAAAGCGATGGAAGATTAATATGATGAAAATAGACCCGAGGGCCATAGATTTCACTAGTGGCTTCTCTTAAGAGCATAAGTATTTCACGGTGGGTGAACGAATTACTGTTGAGCAATTGACAGAATTGAGCATAGTTATGAGAATATCTAGGTATGATCATGTATATAGGCATCACGTCCGAGACAAGTAGACCGACTCACCTGCATCTACTACTATTACTCCACTCATCGACCGCTATCCAGCATGCATCTAGAGTATTAAGTTAATGAAAACAGAGTAACGCCTTAAGCAAGATGACATGATGTAGAGGAATAAATTCATGCAATCTGATAAATACCCCATCTTGTTATCCTCGATGGCAACAATACAATACATGCTTTGCAACCCTTTCTGTCACAGGGTAAGGACACCGCAAGATTGAACCCAAAGCTAAGCACTTCTCCCATTGCAAGAACTACCAATCTAGTTGGCCAAACCAAATGGATAATTCGAAGAGACTTGCAAAGATAAATCAATCATACATAAAAGAATTCAGGAAAGATTCAAATATTGCTCATATATAATCTTGATCATAAACCCACAATTCATCGGTCTCAACAAACACACCGCAAAAAGAAGATTACATCGAATAGATCTCCACGAGAGAGGGGGAGAACATTGTATTGAGATCCAAAAAGAGAGAAGAAGCCATCTAGCTACTAACTATGGACCAGAAGGTCTGAGGTAAACTACTCACACTTCATCGGAGAGGCTATGATGTTGATGTAGAAGCCCTCTATGGTGGAATCCCCTTCCGGCGGAGCTCCGGAACAGGCTCCAAGATGGGATCTCGTGGATACAGAAAGTTGCGGCGGTGGAATTAGGTTTTTGGCTCCGTATCTGATCTGTTGGGGGTACGTAGGTATATATAGGAGGAAGAAGTGCGTCGGTGGAGCCTCGAGGGGCCCACGAGGTAGGGGGGCGCGCCCTAGGGGGCGGGGCGCCCTCCACCCTCGTGGCTTTCTTGACGGAGGGTCCAACTCTCCTGGGTCTTATCTGATGAGAAAATCACGTTCCCGAAGGTTTCTCGTTTGGACTTTGTTTGATATTCCGTTTCTTCGAAACACTGAAATAGGCAAAAAACAACAATTCTGGGCTGGGCCTCCGGTTAATTGGTTAGTCCCAAAAGTAATATAAAAGTGGAAATTAAAGCCCAATATAGTCCAAAACAATAGATAATATAGCATGGAGAAATCAAAAATTTTAGATACGATGGAGATGTATCATACAACGCCATCCTTGGGTATCCAGCCTTGGCCAAGTTTATGGCAGTGACCCACCACGGCTACAACGTCCTCAAGATGCCAGGGAGCGGCAACATCATCACGGTCCCATGTGAAGAAAGAGATGTGGTGTGCTCCCTCGAGCACGCCTACCAGGCAGCAGCAGTTGAAAACCCCGACAACGAAGGCGCCTTGTACCCTCCTGAGGCCATCCCCAAGAAGAAGAAGCAGCTGTTCCACCCAGGACCTCATGAGAGCAGCGTCTCCAGCGGGACCACCTCAGGATCTGCGCCCGCAGTCGGGGCGCCTCCCTCCCTCGCATAGGAAGGCGCGTCCGACGCCCTCCTCAGGCTGGGCTCATGGGCTCTCTTCTGGAGGGCCTCCGACCTAGCCAATGTCACGAGGGAGGCGCTCGGGCACCACGTGGAGGTGTGCTTCGCTGCACATTTCCCTCAAGAGGGCACAAGGCGAGGAGCGCCTAGTGCTCAGGAGTTCATCACCAAGGCGATCCAGGAGCTTCAGGAAGCAAGGACCATACGCGGCGGCCGCCGCCCACCGCCCGGCGCAACTCCCCATCCTAGCGAGCATGGCGGGTGCGCATCTGCGTGGACATTCTAGGGCGCAAAAGGGCCACATCTCAGGGACGTTTCTGGCATTCGCGCATTGGACGGTGCGAGGGTCCACCTCACAGCTATGTTCGCATACCATTCGGCTTGTCGAACGCGGGTGTCACCTTCCAGCGCCACATGCGGAGCATCCTAGCGGCTCAGGAGGCCAGACATCACACCGTCATGGAGGAGGTCGCGACGGTTCTCCAGGCACCACCTGGGCCCGCGGAGCCCCCTGAGGCTCAGGACCCTGGCGGCTCGTGAGGAACAACTCTTCGGCATGCATCTTCGGCTACTCCAACATCGCTCCAGCTACGATATCAGGTGACTCTTTCCAGTTCATTTAGTTGGGGGCGCCCCTCGGGCAGCATTATCCCCAAGTCGCACGGGTCTTTCCTTACGACGTGTATCCTTTTGCATCTTTAGCTTACTCTGCCGGGAGCGCCCCTCGGGCTGCATCTTCCAGAGGCCGCTCGGGTCTGTCCCAGTGGCATGTGTCGTTCTTGCATCTATCTAAGCTAACCTGCCTCTTTGCTTAAGTCATCTCACGGTTATCGCCTGCTTGATTGTTACCTATCGTGGCCTCCCGCGTTGCCGATCGGCCTCCTGCTCATCCCGCAATGGGGGCTGCTCATGCTGGCACGGTGCTTGTGCTCGGGTCCGTCCCTACAATAGTGACAAATCTGAGCGGTTGAGCTCTGGCTCGCGGCACGCCCCGAGCACGTCACCTCACCAGGCCCTCAGTGCCTTCATCTTCCTGCGGAACGGCAATTGGCAGACCGGCAAGCATGGTTGCAATCTGTATCCCTCCTTGTGCTAACCTGCAGGAACCTCTAGAGGCTGATAGTGGGTGGCACCACAGGCTCCTTCTTCTTCCATGTAATTCGCTTGCGCGTTAAAGGGGGGGCTCCTGAGCATCGCGCCTCAGGAGCTCTTACCGGCTCTCCAGCCCTCACCCCTTGGCCTTGACCATGGCATCGCGACCTGGCATACCAGCGGCGGCTGAGCTCGCTCGAGGGCCGGGACCCGAGGACGTAGAGCACACAGAAGAGCGTGAAAAAGAGAGGGAGGCTCGCACGGGCCTAACCCGGCTACACTATGGACATTGACGCGCGAATCTGGCGCTGCACAAGGGATCGACTCTGGACCGCTAAGATAAGTTTAGCACTCGGATCAGCCAAGCGCTATGACACAGGATTCCCATCTCTTACAGCCTTGCTACGGCGCCGCTGCCTTCCTTTCCTGCCTTCATGTAGTTGCTTGCACGCTAAAGGGGACCTCTTGAGCATCATGCCTCAGGACCTCTTACTGGACCTCGGGCCACTCACCTCCTGGCCTTGACCACGGCATCGTGACCTGGCATACCAGCGACGGCTGCAGCCTGCCTGGGGACCGGGACCTGTCGGCGTAGAGCACCAAGCTACCGCGAGGTTGGGAAAGGAGGGACTGAGCCGAAGCAAGACACGCAGTCGTAGATCTTCATGATAATATAATATTAACAAAAGGCACTACAGATCCTTTACACGCCCCAATGTGGTTCATCTCGATTCCTCGCAGGGAACAAAAGGAGATGGTTTCTAGGAGCCCTATCTACAAGCATCGCCGCCGATGCCATCATCGACAGTGGGCCACGGAGGCCGACGCCAACCCCATCCAGATCAACGGCGGCGACGGGCGGACGCCGCCGCTGCTCCGGGCACGGCGAGAGCTCGGGGGCACGTAGCTGTTGTCGCTCGTCTTCGGAGTCTTGTAGGGATCGGGAGAGTCGATGGACTCCCAAGCACCATCACTGCTGTCGGAGGAACTGCCGGCGGGGCCAGTGGCAGGCCCGGCTCCTGCCGCTGTGCCGTCTCGACGCCCCCCTCCAGGGAAGCACTCCAGGCGGCGGCCCTCCTCGTCGAAGACCTTGAAGAACAACATGGAGGCACCATTGTATTTGAAGTGGATGGCGAGGGTGCCCTCCGCGCGGTAAGTTCGGGCGACCTCGCCCCATCCACGGGTCATGAAGATCTTGCCCGGGGAGACGACCTCAACCTCCGCCCCAGTCGCCGGGGCGTCGCACTCGGCATGCTGCAGCCACAGCTCGAGCGGCCCCCTCGACGGCATCTCTGCTGAGAAGACCTGCGGGAAGCGGATCCAAGAGCGCGGTGGCATCACCGCCCACACCACAAGTTCACGCGTGGGGCCCTCTGCGTGGGTTCCCGGGGAGGCAACGCGCACCGCCGCGGCACGGCCACCGCGGCCACGGCGCGATCAGCGTCGGTTGCTGCCTCCTCCTCCGGAGCCCTCTGCCTGGTCGTACAAAGGCAGCGGGTAGCCGGGGGGTGGCCGTTCATGCCAAGGCCTCGTCACCTCCGGCCTCACGACGACATCGTGGGAGCGGGCCAGCCTCTTGTTTGGCGGGATTGGCTCCGGCTCTTCGCGGGGAGCCTTCCCCTGTTCAGCACCAGAGAACCTCCGTATCGGCACTATGAGTGTAGCAGCAAGGAGGAAGGAGAAGAAGCGGGCGGAATGGAGGAAGATATGAATGACGGGGGCTCTGCCCCTCTCCTCATTTATAGCCCAAGGGAGGCCAACCGCCGGCCTCCATGATCGCAGGTAATGATGGTTTTTCCGCATGCAGCAGGGACTCGTCAAGTCGGGCAGTTGCCGAGGCAGCATGGGGAAGCGGAGACGCCCACGTCCTATCAATCACCACGCGTCAATCAAGGTCGCAGGCTATTGGGGCCCGCGGTGCTCCGCACTTGCCCCTTGGCTTCACCGTGAAGCCAAGTCCGAGCGCGCCTTGGGCCCGGGGGCTACTGTCGGCGTCCTGGGAACGGGGGTACCCAGACTTGCCTGCCTGCGGCCCACGGCGTGTCTCATCCAGCGGCCTGGTACGACTCATCTTTATCAACAACCACTCAAGACCCTTGCGAGGGGCCAAGCCTCGCAAGGCGGACAACGCAAGACCTCCTTAGGGGCGGCCTCCCTAGGCTGGCTCCCGAGGAGCGGAGATATCTATGCAAGGGGTACCTCGCGAGGTTCGAGTGACGTGAGCCGTGACGGACGGCCAGGCGGGCGCCAGCCGGCGCAGAGTACTCGTTGCCTCTTTGGTGCTAAAGGGGCAAGCGCAGGCGAGGAGTCCCAAGGCATCAGGCAAAGGTTTCCATATTGGTGCAACGAGACCAAGACCAGTAGGGCAGCAGGACGGAGGTTACCATGGAGCCCACGACGGTGTCACGACCAGAGCCTTTGGCAGGCGAAGACCACCTTTTGTCAGGGTAACTTGTACTAGTTGTCCCCCTTCGAATTGGCCATTGTGGGATCCCTTCCCGCCTAATATTTGGGAAGAGGACCCGGGCCTCTATAAATAGGACTAGCCATCACCGTAGGAGACATCTGATCTTGGACTGGATCCACTCCACCAAGGCCACCATACAAGCTCACCGAGCTCAAGAACACCCCTCCTCAGGAGGCTGTTCGTCCCTTCTACTGTTCATCATCAGCCGACGAGGCAATCCACCACACCACACTGGAGTAGGGTATTACACCACAATGGTGGCCCAAACCAGTATAAACGCTCATGTCTCTTGTTCTTTGGGTTCGTCGAGTTAAGCCTTGAGATCGTTGCGAGAGCGAGCTAGAGAGAGAGAGAGAGAGAGAGAGAGAGAGAGAGAGAGAGAGAGAGAGATCTTCGTGCGCACCCGAGTGTTCGAACCTCAAGGGTTTGCCGGAACCCAGAATCCGACAAGAACAATTCATAAATAATAATATCGTAGATGAATAATTCAGTTGTGCATACATTGGTACTGGACCAACAAAAATACACAATTTTATAAACAAGGGCAAATTTGATGAACAAGGAAATTAAATAATAGAATGAATAATGTAAAATTTTGGGAGGTGCTTATCCTCATATGTGGAGATCCAAAGGCATGAGATGTAATAACCAGACTCGTGTGCAAATGAGTACCAGTTCATACCATGCATGCGTGCCTGCAAGCGATGAATAGCTGACTCACTTCTAAACTAAATTTAGTTAGTGAGACTGGTTTGTCAACTCCCGGGTG
Source organism: Aegilops longissima (assembly GCA_021605205.1). NCBI lineage: Eukaryota > Viridiplantae > Streptophyta > Magnoliopsida > Poales > Poaceae > Aegilops > Aegilops longissima. Next base: position 677,325,017 of record CM038682.1, on the reverse strand, counting down.
TATTTTTTTCGAAAAGGGGGACTCCCCGGCCTCTGCATCAGAAAGATGCATACGACCAACTTTATTAAGAAACAAATATGTTCAACAAAGGTCTTAAAGTCGTAATGAAAGTAAAGAAAAGCTCACATAGAGCCATAGCGCCACAACCGGCTGGCATAAACAAGATAAGGAAACTAATTTTCTATCCTATGACCGCCATCACTACAAAAAAAATACACTTCCATGATGATACGTGTTTGTCACAGTAGGTCGTGTTTTTTGTCATGCATGTACATCCATGACGATTTTATGACAGAATCAAGATAGTCATACATGTGCTGTCGTAAAAGTGTTCCATGACATTACCAAAATTATCATCACGGAAGTGTCCACTTCCATGACGATAAATCGCGCGTCACAGAAGTGCTTTCGTCAAGGGTGAACAACACGTGGCATCCACCGTAACGGAATGCCGTTAAGCTATCGGGTCGGGTTTTGGATCCAATAACCCGTTAACAGCCCCGACCAATGGGGATTTTCCACGTGTAAAATCATCATTGGCTGGAGGAAACACGTGTCGGCTCATCGTTGGGATAGATGTCATCCACTCATTGGACAGAAGGCGCCTATGATATGTCGACACGTGGCACGGCCCAACAGAGGCCCATTCCTATGAAAAGGCCGGCCCGTTTGACTTGGTCAAAAGGTGGCGGGCCGCCCATGGAAAGCCTGTTAACGGCCTGTTCGCATATAGCCCATTTACAGCCCGCTAACCCAAGGCCCGTTACGCCCTATCCGAATTAGGCCCAGTAGCATCATCTGGGCCATCCAATATGATTCCCGCCCGTTTTCACTTTTGGCCCATGTATGGCCCATGACGTCTTTCGGCCCATATGAGGCCCTATGTAACTCTTGGCCTATTAACAGCCCGTGGTGAAACTGGCCCGCAATGAACAGTGTATCACTTTACACCCATTAACGGTCCGTGGTGAAACTGGCCCGTAATGAACAGTGTATCACTTTATACCCTTTAAGGGCCCGTTATTCAGTTGGGCCGTTTCCAGCCCATGTTATCTTTCGGCCTTCTCAGAGCCCATTTATTCTTGGGCTCATTTCCAACATTCGTTTACTTACGGCCCGTTACTGTCATTTTCTGCTTGTGGGCCAGATTCAGCCCATGGTTACAATCGGCCCGTTGGTAGTCTGTTAATACATTGGGCCATTTTCATAGCGTCATCAAATACGGCCTATTAACGATGGCCCGATATGGTCGGCCCATGAACGGACCATTCCAACTCAAGCCCGTTTACGACCATAATGCGGCTTGTTATTGGCCCATGTTTGGCCAATCGATCATACGGCCCGTATAAGGCCCATTGTTTCTACGGCCCGTAGAAGGCCCATTGTTTCAACGGCCCGTAGAAGGCCTACTATTTCTACGGCCCTTAGAAGGCCCACTGTTTCTACGGCCCGTAGGAGGCCAAGTGTCACTATAATAAATATTAGCACATGGTTATTGTGGCCTAGTTTTAAAAAATAGGTTATTGCAGCCACTAGAAAACCGCGTAAAAAGAACTGCACTGACTACAAGCAAAAAATAAACAAGACAACAAGGAAATAAATAAGCAAGCAACTTATGCTAGGCTATCACGGCTATTACACATATTACATCCACTAGGCATCAAAGTTCGCCACCAGTGCAAATATAGGGAACAAAGCAGCATATAAACGCCGCAGCAAAACAAGTCCAGAACTGAAACCACTTCAGAAGAGTTCAAGCAACAATATCCTGGGTACCCATAATGCTGGCAAGATGCTTAGCAAGCTTATTAACTTTCTCTTGTTTGGCGCTTAAATCCTCCAGTAACATTGCTGTTGCATAAGAAAGTACGCATCTGAATTCTCGCAGGACTTCCTCGGTCCTTGACTTCTTGCCGCAAAGACAGACCGATCGATGCCTTTCAACTTGTAGCTGAGATCAAGAAGCCAAGTGATTCAGCAGCGAGTTCGAAGAGCTTGTGCCAGAAGATCGCCAAGATGCTTCGAACACTACATCAACGCAGGACTGTGGGGTTTTCTCACTGTCTACAAGATCGTTTTTATCACCTTTCTTGGAGACCAACACAGTTGTCTCACTATCTTGAACCTTATCTGCATTACTTTCTCTACCATTGCATAGTGGGGTGCTCTTCTCCAATATTCTGTTTGCATACTACAAGAGAAACAAGCAGACACATCACAGGTTTAGCTTGTAGTATCTGAAACTCATTTTGGTAAACCGTTCAGTAGTAAGGTGGACAGGATAACAACATGAAACAAACATATATCTATGTACTATGGTCCTTTGTATTGTCCATATCCTTCTAGTTTATGTTCCCTAATCAAGACAGAGACACAGTTCAACTCATATATTTTTAAGACACAGCAGCATAGACAGAATATAAGTGTGAGAAACTACACAAGATTGGCAGCACTTGTAATGTGCATCACATGAGAACATAATTGTTTATACAACTTAAACTGAAATCAACATAGAGCAAGAAGTTAGAACAACAATCCAGCTAAAGAAATAGGTTTAAAACATACCATTGCGCCATTGGAGTTTCAATTAGATCCTTCAAATTCAAAGTAGTTGGTATGAGTAAATACGGTGATGCAACAACAAAGGAGTATGGACCATAGCTACGAATTTGACACGAGAACAATTGCTCTTCCGCTTTAAACGTGGAGTTTGGGTTAGCTGTGGTGGTCTTAGTGCTTTGGGCACCGCAGTAGCTTTACAAACTGCTCGTGTGGGGGTACTGTGGTGGACATGGTGCTTTGTCAACTATAAGTGGGTTACTATCCACTGGGGTTGCGGTTAGATGGGTTGTAGCTGGTTCTCTGCCCAACGGTGTAAGTGTGCAATCTGGAAGAGTCTAGATTATGTGTGGTGGGGCTAGTTTGTGGGCCAGTACAACCATGGTTCTATATGCATCGACAGGTAGCACTGTCTTTTGTGAAGAACGGGTTTTTTCTCCCTTAGATACTGCCATCACCCCCTCCAATTCAAATGGATGATAAACAAGAAAAGAAATTGAACGTACAGACATTGTATGATAGACAGATGTGGTAATTCACATATATGTTGTCTAACCAAATAGGACAGCATGACACAATTTCACATATATGATGCCTAATTAAACATTATAGCATGACATAGTTTCAGATATATGATGGATAACTTAACAGGATATAATGGCATAATTCAACATATGATGAGTACCTAAACAGGATGACATCACAAAACTATATGATGTCTTTCTAAAATAGGTTGGGATGAAATAATTCACATACATGTTGTCTAAGTATACAGGATGGCATGATATAATTGACATAATTGATTCATATACTAAGCAGCTGACACTCGCATGTATGATCTCTAAACTAAGCAGATAGAATTCAATATTGTGCATATGATGTCTAAACTAAGCAATGCAAGACATCATATGCATCATATGAGAAATATAAACATTGCAACTTAGAGCATACACCTCAGGTGGGATATAGGACTGGTCATCTGTCTCTGAATCCTCCTCCGAGGAGCTCCTGTAACCATCAAGATATATGCTTCAACAGTACCATTGCCTCTCTCAAGACCTTGTTTTCACCCAGATTTTTCCATAACCGGCTCAAATGGCTGATACACATGAAGAGTAGTTCAATATACACAGATTGTCGACAAATGGAATATGTAATGAAAAAAAAAATGGCATGATATAGTTCACATATATGATGCCTGGATCCATGGCGCTGCATAATTCACGTATATGATAACTGGCTGAAAAACATGGCATTGCATAATTCACATATCTGAGGAGGCATTCACACCAAGCATGTCTAATCTAAGCAGATGGCATGGCAATGCAAGACACCATATGCATGATATGAGCAATATAACCCAGCCAAGTTAGAGCATGCACCTCGGGGATACGATTGGTCATCTCTCTCTGAATCCTCCTCGAGGAGCTATCAGTAACCAACAAGAAATCTGCATCGACAGTAGCATCGACTGCTCAGAAGACCTTGTTTTCACTCCAGATTTCCCCATGACCGACTCAAATGGCTGATGCATAGGAAAAGTAGATGAATGTATAAGCATTGTTGACAAATGGAATACATTATGGAAAAAAATATGGCACGATACAATTCACATATCGATGGTGGCTAAACAGGATGGCATTGCATGATTCACGTATATGATGCGTGGCTAAAGAAGATGGCATTGCATAATTCCCATATACTCCCTCCGTTCCTAAATATTTGTCTTTTTAGAGATTTCAAATGGACTACCACATACAGATGTATATAGACATATTTTAGAGTGTAGATTCACTCATTTTGTTCCGTATGTAGTCACTTGTTGAAATCTCTAAAAAGACAAATATTTAGGAATGGTGGGAGTATGATATAAAAATGAAATAGGTGGCATTCACACAAAGCAAATGTAAACTAAGTTGATGACATATAAGATGTATAATGTAAGCAATGCAAGGCGCCATATGCATGATATGACCAACATCAGCATGCCAGGTTAGAGCAAACACCTCAGGTGGTAAACAGGCGTGGTCGGCTCCTTCTGAATCTCCATCTGAACTGTTATCTTCCTCTGGAATACTATCTGGAAATGCAGGAGAGGGGGGCACTTCGCCCACCATGGAGCGGCGTCTGCATGACATTATATTCAGACATAACGGTCTTCTCTTTTCTCTACATGTTCGTAACGATTGTGTACAATATCGACATGCATAATAAAAAATAGTTAGATTTTGTAAGGCCTAAGGGTGCATGCAAAAATCAAGACTGATGGTAGCAAACGAGTGGATGGATCCAAAACTAATGATAGCGGGTAGATTATAGCTTCAGTTTAAAAGATAGACAATGGATCATCTATTGTTTGTTACCCACCCAACGTGAACCACATAGAAGACCCGGATGAACCGGATAGTAGATGATACTATTCGTTCTTTGGCTCGATATGAGACCCATGGGCAATTCAAAACTCAAGATTGAACGATAAAGTAGCAGGTAATAATAATCGATGTATAACTTAAGCAAACACGAAAGATTGCGACCTCTCTTCCAGAACTGTGTAGTCCTCAGGTTCATCTGCTCAGTTGATGATGGTAATGCAGTTGGCGTGGCTGCCGGCAACGGGGAAGATGATCTGAGGCGGTGAAAGAAAGTCTGCAGGGGGGATCTCTACTGCAGTGAATGCTTATGTCGATGGTGCACCTCAGGTGGGGTGGATGACGGCACGACAGGAGCAGGACATAACACACAGAGTTTTCTTTTACGCCAATCTGAAAATGAAGTAAATCTGTAAGGGCTCCTTAGAATTGGAGGATTCTATAAACGCAGGGACAGGAAAAACACAGGAATAGGATAGGAATGCACGTGCAAAACAGAGCATTTGGAAACATAGGATTTCAGTCAACCTGGGTGTTTGGCTCACATGAATTGGAAGAACAGAGGAATGGAGAAACAAAGTGATGCGACGAGTGTACAACCTCTTTGGCATAGCCTTGTGGACCTCAGCATCTTTGGGTTGGACGTGGAGGATGGTGATGATCTTTGGTGACTGCGGAGGCGGGAAGAAGATCCGAGGCCTCCGGAAATTGCGCCGAGGGTACTGCTCCTTTGTGATGGGACGGTTCCGTCGTTGGAGCAGCTCCGCTAAGGTGTCTGGCGACGAGGCTGAAGCATGACAAGACAGACAACGTTAATCTGAAGTGGGACCTAATATCATCTCGCAATAGATGATGTAAAATACATCACCAAAAGTGCTAGATGTAAACGCATTAGCCGCACCACGGCTGCTCTGATAGATGCTGTAAGTACTGTTCACTCTGAACTTAACTGAAGAAAATGAACTTCACAGTCAAAACTGAATTTTACTGTCAAAACTGATTGAACTAGTAACAGAGCATTTCAATAGATGTTTAGGGCGTTCGAGCACTAGTAGTAGAGAAGCAGTGATCTAAATCAGCAGACGATCGAGCAGGGAACGCGCTAGTAGAGAGCAAGTCGTGCAGTAGCACCGCGAGCGAGTGCTAAAGCAGCAAGCAGCAGCAGCAGCACAAGCGAGAGCAAGAGTAGAGCAGCAGCACGAACGAAAGCAGGAGCATTGCATTAGCGCGACCGACAGCAAGAACAGAGCCGCAGCGCGAGCGAGAGCTGGAGTAGCTACAACTAGTGCCATTGTGGATGTCGCCGCCGAGGAAGCAATGACATGGGGGATAGACGCCGTGGATGATGTGGCCGGCGACGGCGCCGTCGATGGAGACGCCATGTCTGCTCGGTATCAAGCACCGGCAGCCCCGTGAGATCGAATAAAAGATAAAATGCAGCGGTGAGTGCAGAACCTCCTTGGTGGTGCCGAGTTGGCCTCGGCTTCATCGGAGGAATTGGTGAGGGTGCTGCAGTTCCGGTGGGGCAGGTCAAGATGGCGCTGTGGGGATTGAGGTGGCGCGATAGACGAGGCGAACATCGGGGCAGCTCCTTGGAGGTGGAGGACGGGGCGGCTGATCCGGCGGGACGACGAGATCGACAACGGATCCTCATCCGGTGCGATGGATGAGGGACGACGAGCTGTTGCGGTGGACGACGTAGTCGGGGAAGAGTCTCCGGCTGGGTGGCGGTCGGGAGGCCGACGGAGGAGCGTGGGGTTTCGCGAGTTTTGGCGGCCTCGGTGTACGAATGGGTGGGGGTGAAGGGGGAGGGGGAGCCAAGCTTAGGGACGCGCTTGTCCGAAATGTAGGGTAAGTTACCAGCGTACACCCACCGGTTTTGACACCGTGACGTGGAGCTTCATTTCCGGCTGAGGAGTAGAAGGGGGATTTCGCGTGTCTGGACTGTCGGAGCGATTTCGGATGAGGAGGGAGTTCTTGCGCGCGTCCAAATTTCGGGATAACAAGGCGCGGCGCGAGTTGAAGAAGCGGGAGTTTCAAAGCAGGTGAGACAAAAGATACTCGAGCTTGAAAATTTCGGGATAACAAGGTGCGGATTCCTTGTTCGCCAGAACAAACTTAACGTGTAAAAAAACAATTCATACAAGACACAAGAGAGTCATGTCCCCTTTTACTATATTGCTATAGATGCCATTGAAAAAAACTACAAAAAAAATGTACAGAAAATCGAGAGAACAAGATTACCCTGCACAGTACCAAATCGATTCGCACTTCCCTCAACAACAACAAAAAACAAATCAATTCCCACCGAAGAAAAAGTAATGTCCCTTTTTATATGATTACAGATGCCATGATCTCGAATTTCAATTTTTGAATCCACGTTATGTTGAATTTGAATATATCATTAGGTGACCTTGCGGTTTATAATTGATGTAGTCGTACATTTTGATCTTCCATCATATATGAACATTTTACTCCACCAAGTGAACATATATATTGTCGTCTACCATATGGACTAAATTTGAATCAATTTTCCTTATTTGAATACGATTGTTGTCAAGTTATACAATAATTTAAATATTATCTTGATAACAAAAGACATGCATATAGCAGTAATCATATTTCACTATGAACTACATGTACCATACGCTCTCCAATTCAAATATTTGTATCCATTTTATGTTGAATTCAAATCATAGTACATTATTGGTCTAGGTAGCGAGATGTTAGGGATAATCTAAACCCTGTTTTCATACGTATAATTTTGGCTGAATTGGGACAAGTTTTGGTATAAGCCTCTTGCAAAACCGGTGATTCTCTCAACAAGCCTCGTGGTTCCGAGAGGAACGTGTCACCTTTGTGGCTTAAACGATATCGCTGCCTCCCCTGATTTTATTTACAGAGGCAACATAGAACTATATGAGTGCCTTGTTAAAATTTGGAATTATTTCGGGTTCATTTGGCCTTTTATACATTAATTGAGTTTCGGACTTTTAATGTGCATAATCTAAATATGAATTGCATGCACATGCTCGGTGCACCAAAGTGGGTTGAAAAATCACATGTGTGTCCTTGGTTGAATTTCTAGGTCCCATGGAAGAAATGAGAATGAAATTCAAACATCAAGGCGTCATGACTCTGCCGAGAACATCGAGAAACTTAGATTTTAAATTCATGTAAATCCAAAACTCGGCTGGAAATCATGAAACTTGACATGGTGTCATGTCATGTCACTAACATGTTGTGGTAAAAAATTGGGCCGATTTGGAAGCTCGTGGTTCTAAGAGGGAACGTGCCACCTTTGAGTGTCAAACGATATACGCTGCCCCCCCCCTTGAGTTTCTTAACAAAGGCAACATAGAACTACATTAGTGCCCTGTTAAATTTTGGAATTATTCTGGATTCGTTTGTCGTTTTTTATACATTAATTGAGTTTCTGGTCATTTAATGTGCATAAGTCAAATTTGAACTACAAGCACATGCTCTCATGCACCAAAGTTGGTTGAAAAATCACATTTGTGTCCTCGGGTGAATTTCTAGGTCCCATGCAAGAAATGAGAATAAAATTAAAACATCTGGGCATCGTGGCTCGGCCGAGAACATTGAGAAACTTGGTTTTAAAATTCTTGTAAATCCAAAACACGCATGAAAATCATGAAACTTGGCATGGATGTCATGTCATGGTACTACCATGTTGTGGTAAAAAAATGGCCAAATAGGAACAGATTTTGGTATAAGCTTCTTGCAAACCGAAGCTTCTCTCAAGAAGGTTCGTGGTTCTGACAGGGAACGTGCCACCTTTGAGTGCGAAATGATATACGTTGTCCCCCTTGAGTTTATTTACAAAGGCAACATAGAACTACATGAGTGCCCTGTTAAATTTTGGAATTATTCCGGCTTCGGTTGGCCTTATTTACACATTAATTGAGGTTTTGGTCATTTAATGTGCATAATTCAAATTTGAACTACAAGCACATGCTCCCGTGCACCAAAGTTGGTTGAAAAATCACATTTGTGTCCTCGGTGAATTTCTCTCCTCCTTCCATCTATATAGGTCCTAATCGTTTTTCGAGGCTAACTTTGACCAAACGTTAGAGCAATAATATATGACATGCAACTTACACAAAGCATACCTTCAAATTTGTATGTCAAAGGAGCTTCCAATAATATAATTTTCATAGTATACGTATCATGTGCTATTAATCTTGTCAATAGTCAAAGGCTGTCTTGAAAAACGCATTAGGCCCTATATAGATGGAAGGAGGGAGTAGGTCCCATGCAAAAAATGAGAATAAGATTCAAACATCTGGGCATCGTGGCTCGGTCGAGAACATTGAGAAACTTGGTTTTAAAATCACGAAACTTGGCATGGTGTCATGTCATGGTAGTACCATGCCGTGGTAAAAAAATTGGCCGAATAGGAACAAATTTTGGTATAAGCTTCTTGCAAATCGGAGCTTCTCTCAAGAAGGCTCGTGGTTCCGGAGGAACGTGTCACCTTGTGTGCATAATTCAAATTTGAAATACAAGCACATGTTCCAGTGCACCAAAGTTGGTTGAAAAATCACATGTGTGTCCTCGGGTAAATTTCTAGGTTCCATCTAAGAAATGGGAATGAAATTCAAAATTCTGGGCGTCGTGGCTGGGTTGGAAACATTGAGAAACTTAGTTTTTTCATTCCTGTAAATCTAATACACGCATGAAAAGAATGAAACTTGGCTTGGTGCCATGACATGGCACCAACATGCTATGGTAAATTTGCATTCCGATTTGCGAAGGCGCAGACATTAACAATCAACAAAGTCATTTTGGAACAAGTGATGTCACGTTACAATCGGAAACACAAGTATTATTAAAACCGTGGGCGTTCTACTTACTAGTACCATTTATGTGCCGCCATGCGTCCCCATTTTTTATTAGCTAGGAGGTGATAACCCACAAGTATAGGGGATCAATTGTAGCCTCTTTCGATAAGTAAGAGTGTCGAACCCAACGAGGAGCTAAAGGTAGAACAAATATTCCCTCAAGTTCTATCGACCACCAATACAACTCTACGCACGCTTAACATTCGCTCTACTGGAAACAAGTATGAAACTAGAAGTACTTTGTAGGTGTGATAGGATAGCTTTGCAAGAAAATAAAGAACACGTAAATATAAACTAGGGGCTGTTTAGATAAAGACACAACTAAATTAGTTTTAGTAAAGAGCTTGTTGTCACGAGAAAGTTATTTGTCCCTAGGCAATCGATAACTAGACCGGAATCATTATTGCAATTTTATTTGAGGGAGAGGCATAAGCTAACATACTTTCTCTACTTGGATCATATACACTTTTGATTGGAACTCTAGCAAGCATCCGCAACTACTAAAGATTCATTAAGGTAAAACCCAACCATAGCATTAAAGTATCAAGTCCCCTTTATCCCATACGTAAACAACCTACTTACTCGGGTTTGTGTTTCAGTCACTCACGCAACCCACTATAAGCAAATCATAAACATATTGCAAACCCTACAGCGGAGATCCCTCATGCTTGCGCGACACGGAGAGCACCTTAGGACAACACCAATAATAAAACATGCAACCCAAACCAATCTTGATCATCAAATAGCCATTAGGACAAAACGGATCTACTCAAACATCATAGGATAACCATACATCATTGGGAAATAATATATAGCGTTGAGCACCATGTTTAAGTAGAGATTACAGCGGGTAAGAGAGAGGTTACACCGCTGCATAGAGGGGGGAATAGTTGGTGATGATGACGGTGAAGTTGTTGGTGAAGATGACGGTGATGATGATGGCCGCGGCAGCGCACCGGCGCCACCGGAAGCAAGGGGGAGAGGGCCCCCCTTCTTCTTCTTCTTCCTTGACCTCCTCCCCAGATGGGAGAAGGGTTTCCCTCTGGTCCTTGGCTCCCATGGCATGGGAGGGGCGAGAGCCCCTCCGAGATTGGATCTATCTCTCTGTTTCTGCGTTCTGTTCTGGCTCTGTTTCACCGTTTCGCGTATATATGGAGATCCATAACTCCGATTGGCCTGAAACCTTCGCCGTGATTTTTTTTCCGAATATTAGCTTTGTTTTGGCAAAAGAAGAGCATCAACTGCCTTACGGTGGGCTCACGAGGGTAGGGGCGCGCCCAGGGGGTGCAGGCGCGCCCCCCTGCCTCGTGACCACCTCGGGCACTGGTTCGCGTTGATTTCCCTTCCAAAATTTCCATATTTTCCAAAAATAAGCTCCATCCGTTTTTATCCCGTTTGGACTCCGTTCGATATGGATATTCTGCGAAACCAAAAACATGCAATGAACAGGAACTGCACTGGGCACTGGATCAATATGTTAGTCCCAAAAATAATATAAAAAGTTGCCAAAAGTATATGAAAGTTGAATAATATTGGCATGGAACAATCAAAATTATAGATACGACGGAGACGTATCAGCATCCCCAAGCTTAATTCCTACTCGCCCCTCGAGTAGGTAAATGATAAAAAGATAATTTTGATGTGGAATGCTACATAGCATAATCTTGATCATATGTCTAATCATGGCATGAATATTAAGACACGAGTGATTCAAAGCAATAGTCTATCCTTTGATATACAAATAGTAATACTTCAAGCACACCAACCAAGCAATTATGTCTTATTGAAATAACATAGCCAAAGAAAGCTCATCCCTACAAAATCATATAGTCTGGCTATGCTCCATCTTCAGCACACAAAATATTTACATCATGCACAACCCCGATGACAAGCCAAGCAATTGTTTCATACTTTTGACGTTCTCAAACCTTTTCAACTTTCACGCAATACATGAGCGTGAGCCATGGACATAGCACTATAGGTGGAATAGAATATGATGGTGGGGGTTATGTGGAGAAGACAAAAAAGGAGAAAGTCTCACATCAACTAGGCATATCAACGGGCTATGGAGATGCCCATTAATAGATATCAATGTGAGGAGTAGGGATTGCCATGCAACGGATGCACTAAGAGCTGTAAGTGTATGAAAGCTCAAACTGAAACTAAGTGGGTGTGCATCCAACTTGCTTGCTCATGAAGACCTAGGGCATTTGAGGAAGCCCATCGTTGGAATATACAAGCCAAGTTCTATAATGAAAATTCCCACTAGTATATGAAAGTGATAACTCAAGAGACTCTCTATATGAAGAACATGGTGCTACTTTGAAGCACAAGTGTGGTAAAAGGATAGTAACATTGCCCCTTCTCTCTTTTTCTCTCATTTTTCTTTTTTTTCTTTTTTTCTTTTTTTTATTTTTTGGTGGGCTTCTTTGGCCTCTTTTTTTATTTGGGCTTCTTTGGCCTCTTTTATTTTTTTTATTTTTTATTTTTTTATTTTTTTCGTCCGGAGTCTCATCCCGACTTGTGGGGGAATCATAGTCTCCATCATCCTTTCCACACTGGGGCAATGCTCTAATAATGATGATCATCACACTTCTATTTACTTACAACTCAATATTACAACTCGATACTAGAACAAAGATATGACTCTATATGAATGCCTCCGACGGTGTATCGGGATCTGCAATGATCTAGCGTAGCAATGACATCAAAAAACGGACAAGCCATGAAAACATCATGCTAGCTATCTTACGATCATGCAAAGCAATATGACGATAAATGCTCAAGTCATGTATATGATGATGATGAAAGTTGCATGGCAATATATCTCGGAATGGCTATGGAAATGCCATGATAGGTAGGTATGGTGGCTGTTTTGAGGAAGATATAATGAGGCTTATGTGTGATAGAGCGATCGTATCACGGGTTTGGATGCACCGTGAAGTTTGCACCAACTTTCGAGGTGAGAAAGGGCAATGCACGGTACCGAAGTGGCTAGCAATGATGGAAGGGTGAGAGTGCGTATAATCCATGGACTCAACATTAGTCATAAGAAATCACATACTTATTGCAAAAATATAATAGTCATCGAAACAAAGTACTACGCGCATGCTCCTAGGGGGATAGATTGGTAGGAAAAGACCATCGCTCGTCCCCGACCGCCACTTATAAGGAAGACAATCAATAAACACCTCATGCTCTGACTTCGTTACATAACGGTTCACCATACGTGCATGCTACGGGACTTGCAAACCTCAACACAAGTATTTCTCAATTTCACAATTACTCAACTAGCACGACTCTAATATCACCACCTTTATATCGCAAAACTATTGCAAGGAATCAAACATATCATATTCAGCGATCTACAAGTTTATGTAGGATTTTATGACTAACCATGTGAATGACCAGTTCCTGTCATCTCTCTAAATAGATATAAGTGAAGAAAGAGAGTTTTAATTCTTTCTATAAAAGATATGCCCAAGCTCTAACAAATATAAGTGAAGCAAAAGAGCATTCTACAAATGGCGGTTGTCTATGTAAAGAGAAACAGGCAATCCAAACTTCAAATGATATAGGTGAAGCACATGAAGCATTCTATAAAGCCATACTCAAAAGATATAAGTGAAGTGCATAGAGCATTCTATAAATAAACCAAGGACCATCTCATACCAGCATGGATCATAAAAGAAAAGTTAAAACTAAAAGCAAAAGACGCTCCAAGATTGCACATATCGCATGAACGAAACGAATCCGAAAACATACCGATACTTGTTGAAGAAAGAGGGGATGCCTTCCCAGCATCCCCAAGCTTAGACGCTTGAGTCTCCTTCAATATTTACTTGGGGTGTCTCGGGCATCTCCAAGCTTGAGCTCTTGCCTCTCTTCCTTCTTCTCACATCGAAACCTTCTCGATCATCGAACAATTCATCCACACAAAACTTCAACAGAAAACTCGGTAAGATCCGTTAGTATAATAAAGCAAATCACTACTCTAAGTACTGTTGCAAACCAATTCATATTTAGTTTTTTCATTGTGTCTACTGTAATATAACTTTTTCATGGCTTAATCCACTGCTATAAATTGATAGTTTCATCAAAACAAGCAAACTATGCATCAAAAACAGAATCTGTCTAAAACAGAACAGTCTGTAGCAATCTGAACATTCACCATACTTATGATACTTGAAAAATTCTGCAAAAATTAGGAAAAATAAAATAGTTGTACAGAAATACACTGCAAAAAGAATCATAACCATTTGATGTTCCAGTAAAAAATTACAATTCACGCACTACATCCAAAGTTTCTGTCTTGCACCGCACAAACCAACAAGCATTGTAAACATCCTAAAGGCAAACCTTGGCACATTATTTTTATAATACAATGGAATTGTACAAGGGGATAATTATTTTTGTTGAAAAGTTTCTGTAATCAAGATTCACAAAGTTGCCGTGAGCATGAACAAAGTTCAAGGAGCTCTCCCACTTCAACAATGCTTGTCTTTCTCACTTTCACTTTCCTTTTTGAAAAAGTTTTGGGTTCCCCTCTTTATTTTTGTTGTTTTTAAACTATATGAAAGCACTCAACAGAAATAAATGACTCTCTAAAACTTCCGGGTTGTCTCCCTGGCAGCACTTTCTTTAAAGCCATTAAGCTAGGCATATAGTGCTCAAGTAATGAATCCACCCGGATCCCAAGGTATATCAAAGCCAATTTTAATTAGCAATGATTTGTAATTTTGTAGCAAGCACAAAGTAGCATATATCATATAATGACGAAGTCTAACCCTCTTCCTATGCATCGGCATGTCATAAAAGAACAATTCATGCACACCTAGTAAAGGCCAATGCATAGTATAAACAGTTTCTTGCAATTTTATCGTGTTGGAGACATAGAGAGGTGGAGATATAGTTCCTCTCTCATAATATTTGCAAGTAGGAGCAGCAAGCACATGCATATTATACTCATCAAAATCGTCAGGTGCAACGGTAAAAGGCAACCCATCAATATAATCCTTAATAAGTGCAAACTTCTCCGATATAGTGTAGTCGGGAGAATTCAAAAAGATAATAGGACTATCATGCGTGGGTGCAATAGCAACAGTTTCATTCATAACATAAGGAACTATAGCAAGTTCATCTCCATAAGCATAATTCATATTGGCATCTTGGCCATAAGCATAGCAAGCATCATCAAAAAGGGATATTTCAAGAGAATCAACGGAATCATAGCAATCATCCTTCGGTAAGCACGAAGGGGAATTAAACAATGTATGAGTTGAAGAGTTACTCTCATTAGAAGGTGGGCACGGGTGATCAATCCGCTCTTCCTCCTTTTGTTCTTCGCTCTCCTCATCATATTTTTCATCCAATGAGCTCACAGTTTCATCAATTTCTTCTTCCATAACTTCCTGCAAAATATCAGTCTCTTCTTGGACAGCGTTGACTTTCTTCATAAAAGCATTAATATAGTAATTGTATTCATAATTCTCATAACAATATTTCAGGATAGCTAAATTTTCAGATCTATAAACAGCATCATCAAAATCTTCAAACTCTTTACACAAAGATTCAATTTCATAAGCACCCATAAAAGCAACAAAGTCTTCTATTTGTTCCACATCATAGTAATCATATATACCATTAGCATAAGAAGCTAAGGTTTTATTATCATTAAATTTGCATGAAAAGGGAAGGTGTGGAGCATTCATCCTAGAGGAACAAGTATAATCATAACTCACGCATAGTTGCCAAGCATACCACTTCAATATATGAATTTGATCCCATAATAGTTTCCCTTTTTGTGTCAAGCGATAATCCCTAAAGTATTCACGTTGATCCAACGTTACTCCCATTACATAATTGAATGGGGTTTTCTCAGGATTATTAAAGTAGTACATAATATCTTTCACATAACCAGCATCGAGGGTTTTAGGAGGTTCGTCATCTCCATGAGTAGCAAGTACACCTATTTTTTTTTGGTATTTCGTTTTCCATATCCATAACTAAAGATAAAGAACAACTAAGAACAGCAACAAAAAATTACTTAGTGATAAAGCAAACAAGTACACACGAGAATATTCACCCCACGCTATTGCTCCCCGGCAACGGCGCCAGAAAAAGGTCTTGATAACCCACAAGTATAGGGGATCAATTGTAGCCTCTTTCGATAAGTAAGAGTGTCGAACCCAACAAGGAGCTAAAGGTAGAAAAATATTCCCTCAAGTTCTATCGACCACCGATACAACTCTACGCACGCTTAACATTCGCTTTACTGGAAACAAGTATGAAACTAGAAGTACTTTGTAGGTGTGATAGGATAGCTTTGCAAGAAAATAAAGAACACGTAAATATAAACTAGGGGCTGTTTAGATAAAGACACAACTAAATTAGTTTTAATAAAGAGCTTGTTGTCACGAGAAAGTTATTTGTCCCTAGGCAATCGTAACTAGACCGGTAATCATTATTGCAATTTTATTTGAGGGAGAGGCATAAGCTAACATACTTTCTCTACTTGGATCATATGCACTTATGATTGGAACTCTAGCAAGCATCCGCAACTACTAAAGATTCATTAAGGTAAAACCCAACCATAGCATTAAAGTATCAAGTCCCCTTTATCCCATACGTAAACAACCTACTTACTCGGGTTTGTGTTTCAGTCACTCACGCAACCCACTATAAGCAAATCATACACATATTGCAAACCCTACAGCGGAGATCCCTCACGCTTGCGCGACACGGAGAGCACCATAGGACAACACCAATAATAAAACATGCAACTCAAACCAATCTTGATCATCAAATATCCATTAGGACAAAACGGATCTACTCAAACATCATAGGATAGCCATACATCATTGGGAAATAATATATAGCGTTGAGCACCATGTTTAAGTAGAGATTACATCGGGTAAGAGAGAGGTTACACCGCTGCATAGAGGGGGGAAGAGTTGGTGATGATGGCGGTGAAGTTGTTGGTGAAGATGGCGGTGATGATGATGGCCCCGGTAGCGCTCCGGCGCCACCAGAAGCAAGGGGGAGAGGGCCCCCCTTCTTCTTCTTCGTCCTTGACCTCCTCCCTAGATGGGAGAAGGGTTTCCCCTCTGGTACTTGGCTCCCATGGCGTGGGAGGGGCGATAGCCCCTCCGAGATTGGATCTATCTCTCTGTTTCTGCGTTCTATTCTAGTTCTGTTTCACCGTTTCGCGTATATATGGACATCCGTAACTCCGATTGGCCTGAAACCTTCGCCATGATTTTTTTCCGAATATTAGCTTTCTTGCGGCAAAAGAAGAGCATCAATCGCCTTACGGTGGGCTCACGAGGGTAGGGGGCGCGCCCAGGGGGGCAGGCGTGCTCCCCTGCCTCGTGACCACTGAGGGAGTCCTGGACTAGGGGGTGTCCGGATAGCCGAACTATCATCGTGGCCGGACTCCTAGACTATGAAGATACAAGATTGAAGACTTCGTCCCGTGTCCGGATGGGACTTTCCATGGCGTGGAATGCAAGCTTGGTGATACGGATATGTAGATCTCCTACCATTGTAACCGACTCTGTGTAACCCTAACCATATCCGGTGTCTATATAAACCGGAGGGTTTTAGTTCGTAGGACGAACAAAAATCATACCATAGGCTAGCTTCTAGGGTTTAGCCTCTCTGATCTCGTGGTAGATCTACTCTTGTACTACCCATATCATCAATATTAATCAAGCAGGAGTAGGGTATTACCTCCATCGAGAGGGCCCGAACCTGGGTAAAAACATCATGTCCCTTGTCTCCTGTTACCATCCGCCTAGATGCACAGTTCGGGACCCCCTACCCGAGATCCGCTGGTTTTGACACCGACATTGGTGCTTTCATTGAGAGTTCCTCTGTGTCGTCACCTATAGGCCCGATGGCTCCTTCGATCATCAACAACGACGCGGTCCAGGGTGAGACTTTTCTCCCCGGACAGATCTTCGTATTCGGCGGTTTGCACTGCGGGCCAATTCACTTGGCCATCTAGAGCAGATCGAAAGCTACGCCCCTGGCCATCATGTCAGAGTTGGAAGCTTAAACTATACGGCCAATGTCCGCGGAGACTTGATCTTCGACGGATTCGAGCCACAGCCAAGCGCGCCGCACTGTCTCGATGGGCACGATCTAGCTCTGCCGCGAACAAAGTGTCCCGAGGCGCACCAGCGTCCGCTCCGACCCTTAGCTCGGAGCCGACTCCCCCGATCGAGGACGAGTGGTTGGACACCGCCTCGGGGGCTACGATCTCAACGGCGATTGAGTCGAACTCCATCCCTGTCCTTTGCGAAGACTGTGACTCCAAGGTGCCGGACTCCTCTCCGGACTCCGAACCCTCCGCGCCCCTGCCAATCGAATCCGATTGGGCGCCGGTCATGGAGTTCACTGCCGTGGACATCTTTCAGCACTCGTCCTTTGGCGACATCTTGAATTCACTAAAGTCTCTCTCTTTATCAGGAGAGCCCTAGCCGGACTACGGTCAGGAAGGTTGGGATGCGGACGACGAAGAAATTCAACGCCCACCCACCACCCACTTTGTAGCCACTGTCGATGATTTAACCGACATGCTCGACTTCGACTCCGAAGACATCGACGGTATGGACGATGATGCCGGAGACGACCAAGACCCAACGCCTACAGGGCACTGGAAGGCCACCTCGTCATACGACATATACATGGTGGACATCCCAAAATATGGGAACGGCGATGGAAAAGCGGAGGATGACCCCTCCAAGAAACAGCCCAGCGTCGGCGTCGTGGCGCCGCTCTAAATCCCGCCACAAGAAAAGGTGATTCCGCACGGAGATAGTAACACCCCGGACAGTGCGAAGACAACCCCTCCAAAGCAGGATTCAGCACAGGAGGAGGAGAAGCAAGTCCGCACGACAAGTCTGCGTAAAGAGAGGTAGAGGACGATAATTACGTGCCTCCTCCGAAGATGAGGCAAGCCTCGACGATTTACGGCTTAATTTGTCGTGCCTGAGGATCCCGCCGAACAGGAGCGTTTCAAACGCAGGCTTATGGCCATGGCAAGCAGCCTCAAGAAAAAGCAGCAGCAGCTTAGAGCTGACCAAGACCTGCTAGCTGACGGATGGACTGAAGTCCTTGCAGCCGAAGAGTATGAACTCGAACACCCCTCCAAGAGATACCCCAAATGCAAGCTGCTACCCCAATTAGAGGAAGCAGCACCCAAACCTACATCACCAGCGCATGATGCGGCCGACCGGCCACCCCATGGTCGCGACAGAGAGGCCTCTAGACCCTCCATTCAAGCCGCACTCCGGCATCGCTCGAAAAGTACCAAGGCACGGGGAAACGCACCAGACCTGCGAGACATATTGGAGGACAAGGCAAGGCAAACAAGATCTATCTACAGATCGCGTGGGCGCCCCACGACACGTGATGATAACCGTCACGCCGGATGCAGCAACTCCGGCTGGGCCGAACATAGTAGACAAAGCTCATATGAGCTACGTCGTGATATAGCCCAATACAGAGGCACCACACACCCACTATGCTTCACAGATGAAGTAATGGATCATCAAATCCCTGAGGGCTTCAAACCCGTAAACATCGAATCATACGATGGTTCCACAGATCCTGCGGTCTGGATCGAGGACTATCTCCTCCATATCCACATGGCCCGCGGTGATGATCTACATGCCATCAAATACCTCCCACTCAAGCTTAAAGGACCAGCTCGGCATTGGCTCAACAGCTTGCCAGCAGAATCAATTGGTTGTTGGGAGGACCTGGAAGCCGCATTCCTTGATAACTTCCAGGGCACATATGTGCGACCACCAGACGTCGATGACCTTAGCCATATAATTCAGCAGCCAGAAGAATCGGTCAGACAATTCTGGACGCGGTTCCTAACAAAGAAAAATCAGATCGTTGACTGTCCGGATGTAGAGGCCCTTGCAGCCTTTAAACATAAATCCGCGACGAGTGGCTTGCCCGGCACCTAGGACAGGAAAAGCCGAAATCCATGGCAGCCCTCACCACACTCATGACCCGCTTTTGCGTGGGAGAGGACAACTGGCTAGCTCGAAGCAACAACTTGACCAAAAACCCTGGTAGTTCGGATACCAAGGACAGCAATGGCAGGTCGCGTCGCAACAAGAACAAGCGCCGCATTAACGGTGACAATGATGAAGATACGACAGTCAATGCCGGATTCAGAGGCTCTAAACCCGGTCAGCGGAAGAAGCCATTCAAAAGAAATACCCAGGGCCTGTCCAACTTGGACCGAATACTCGATAAACAGCGATACATGGCACCCCCGAAAAACCAGCCAATCACACCAACTGGGATTGTTGGGTGTTCAAGCAAGCAGGCAAGCTAAGTGCCGAACTCAATGACAAGGGGCTGCATAGCAATGACGAGGAAGAGCCCCGGCCGCCGAACAATAGAGGACAGAAGGGCTTTCCCCCACAAGTGCGGACGGTGAACATGATATACGCAACCCATATACCCAAAAGGGAGCGGAAGCGTGCACTAAGGGACATATATGCGATGGAGCCAGTCGCCCCGAAGTTCAACCCATGGTCTTCCTGCCCGATCACCTTTGATCGAAGGGACCACCCCACTAGCATCCGTCACGGCGGTTTCGCAGCATTGGTTCTTGACCCAATTATTGACGGATTTCACCTCACTAGAGTCCTGATGGACGGCTGCAGCAGCCTGAACCTGCTTTATCAGGATACAGTGCGCAAAATGGGCATAGACCCATCAAGGATTAAACCCACAAAGACGACCTTTAAAGGCGTAATACCAGGTGTAGAGGCCAATTGTACAGGCTCAGTTACACTCGAAGTGGTCTTCGGATCCCCGGATAACTTTCGAAGCGAAGAGTTAATGTTCGACATAGTCCCGCTCCGCAGCGGCTATCGCGCACTGCTTGGACGAACCGCATTTGCAAAGTTCAATGCGGTGCCGCACTACGCATACCTCAAGCTCAAGATGCCAGGCCCTCTAGGAGTAATCACGGTCAATGGAAACACCGAACGCTCTCTCCGAACGGAGGAGCACACGGCGCCCTCGCGGCGGAGGTGCAAAGCAGCCTCTCACAGCAATTCTCGAGTCCGCCACTAAACGTCCGGACACCGCAAGCCGCGCCGAGTAACCTACAACAAGACCGCCTGCACGATTCAAGCATCGCCAGAGTAATCCGCCCCAACCCCAGCCCTTGCGAAATTGCGAAGCAGATTACGCTGCGTACATAACTACGCCCGAGATACCATGGGCATAAGGGAGGGGCACGACCACGGCACGCCTGCACGCGGCTCAACCGCACCAGGGGCTCCCAATTGTGTCATTCTTTTTCTTTCTTCTTTTTCTTACTTTCAGGACTCCGTTTTCCAGAAGTCCTGTCCGGCACTAGAATTGCCGAACTCACGATGCAACATCCAGGGAAGTAGAAAGCTACGTCGAGTGTCCAGGTGGTCTCTATTACGAGCATTATACCTGTTTTACATACCATCCCACAGCTTACCCCTGGAGGGGGACATGTTAAATAGTCCCATCCCTTGCTTATCGCACAATTTGTATCGTTCTGCTTTTATTTGCAGTTTCTTTTGAATAAACAATACATAGCTTTTGCCTATTATTGCACTCCTTTCTTTATCTATATATATGTTCATTTCATGACATGTTGCACCCGTACACTTTGGTACGGCCAATACACCAGGGGCTTAAGTACCCCAAAATTATGGTGTGATAAGTCCGAACACTTTCACAAGTGCGGCACCCCGAACTTATAGCATTATATGCATCGGCTCTGAATGATGTCTTGGGTCAATAGTTGGGTTTGCCTGCCCCATGTTTTGGTACCTTACGTTCCGTTATATCGCTAAGGTAGCACTGGGAGAACCACCGCGATTGTGCCCGTTGAGCTGGGTTGAGCACCTCGCTGGAGAAAGCTAAAACTGATCGTCATGATAAGGCGAGAGTCGGTCGCTGTTCGAGAGGTTTCTTCGAGTCCCTAAAGACTTATGCCGCTTAGAGCGAGGAACCGCATTGTCCGCCAAGGCGTGATAGCGCCCGAACTCGGTCTTCGAATACTAGGGTCTTCACCAAATTTAAAATTATAGAATTCTATGGCTAAGTGAGAGTGTTCAAGCACTATAAGTCCGGTTGTCTTGTTCGTTGCGCTGAGCGCCTCCTCGATGGACCCAAGAATGGGAACAAGAGCGCCAAGTTTATCCCAACACCCCAAAGACTCGTGGTATGGGGGCTGAAGCCAACGACTTGCCATCTCTCAAATTTGATAAACGGCCGCATGAAGGTAATATTTTAAATTAACAAGCGTTGCTTAGCGATATGAACAAGTTTTCAGCGCACAGGATAACAAATGCAGTCTATTCAAAATTACATCTTTGGAGCACTCATCCGCTATATGGCGGGCACCCTTCAGGACGCCCTCATAGTACATTTCGGGCTTGCGATGATCCTTGCCCTTCGGTGGCCCGTCCGTCACAAGCTTCTCCGCATCCAGCTTGCCCCAGTGCACTTTAGCACGGGCAAGGGCCCGACGGGCACCTTCAATGCAGACGGAGCGCTTGATGACTTCAATCCATGGACAGGCGTCCACCAGCCGCTGCACTAACCCAAAGTAGCTCCCAGGCATGGCTTCCAATGGCCACAGCCGAACTATGAGGCCCTTCATGGCCTGTTCGGCGACCTTGTGAAGCTCGACCAGCTGCTTCAGCTGGTCGCTCAGGGGCACCGGACGGTTGGCCTCAACATACTGAGACCGAACACCTTCTCCGCCGAGCTCCCTCCTTGGCGCTGTAGAACGCGCAGCATCGCAGCACTACGGGCAGATCTGCGAACGCTCCTGGAGAGCTCCGGATTCGGGTAAGTACTAGATAATTTACTTTTACATTCTTGCTCTGCATAAAGAATGCCTTACCCACCGCGATCTTCTTTATTGCCTCAATCTCCTGGAGGGCTTTTTGGGCCTCGGCCTTAGCAGCTTTGGCACTCTCAAGAGCAGAGGCAAGCTCGGACTCTCGGGTCTTCGAGTCACGCTCGAAACCCTCGTGTTTTTCCACGAGAGCCTGGAGCTCTTGCCGTACCTCCGCCAGCTGCGCCTCCCCCTTCTCTCGCTCGGTCCGCTCCGCGGCCGCTTTGCTTTCGGCTGCGGACACCGCTTCCTTCAGGGTCGCCACCTCGTTCGTGGCCCCTACAATACCCACGTTATTCCTGTCATTTTTTGCAACCGAAGCCTTTCTATAAGGTATTTCTTTAATAAGGTAGTACTTACCTTCCTTGTCCTCGAGCTGCTTCTTGGCAAGGCCGAGCTCGTTCTCGGACCGCTCGAGGCTCTTCTTCAATGCATTTACCTCCGCAGTCAGTGTGGCAGAGGTCAGCACCGCAGCCTGCATTCGCATATTGACATAGTTATGTTAGACTCCTGCATATATCTTTTTAGATCCTTAGTCCGGCTTTTCTTTCCGAACACGAACTAAGCATCGGGGCTACCTGCCTATGCGATAATATTTTTACATATTCTAAACTTACCTCAAAGCCAGTTAGAAGGCTGGTACAGGCTTCAGTCAGCCCGCTCTTGGCGGACTGAACTCTCTGGATCACCACACTCATAATAGTGCGGTGCTCCTCCTCGATGGAGGCGCCGTTAAGCGCCTCCAGTAAGTTATCCGGTGCCTCCGGTTGGACGGAGGACACCGGCGTCTTACCCTTCCTACGAAGGGACCGCTTGCCGTAGTTCGGAACCGTTGACGGTTCCGGTATGGATTCCGGACGAGGGTCGGGCTTAGAGCCCCTGGGGGTCTCACCCCCCACGCGCCTGGAGTCCGGGAGGTTGCCTTGCCTCGCCTCCTGCGCCACCTCCTCTTGACCAGGCCCCCTTTGGGGCCCCACCTCGGCGTCGTCCGCAGCGTGAGGTGAGGAGGCGGCCGGAAGTGAAGTACTCTCCATTTCCGACGAACTCAGGGACCCGCTCGACGAAGCGGCGAACTCGTCCTTGGGCGGGCTGCATGATTGTTCGGCATTAGAGAACACTATGCAATGAAAAAAAAGCCATGGGTATCCGGACACTTACGATCTCGCCAGGGGCTTGGCCCTTGTTGGCCACTCCTCCTCGTCGTTGTCGGCGTTGGTGGAGAAGTCCGGATGAAGGGTCCTTCCTTCTTGACCCTCCGGCCTCCCGGTGGGGCGGCCCTTCCTTTCTTTCTCTCCTTCACGGAGAGAGGCTTCTTTTTCCTCCTCCTCTTCCTCAGAGGAGGATTCCGCCTCGGAGTTGTCGGGCGGTGAGTCCGACGGCCCCTGTCGTCGGGAGCTCCTTCAAGTTCCCGTGGCCTCCTTCTTGGCCTTCTTCTCCGGCACCACATGAGGTACCGGAGCCAGCAGCCCTGTCAATCGGGCGTCTGCTGGTCTTCGGCAAAGGGCCGGACAGTTAATCTGTCCGGACGCCTTCACCACCCCTGTCAAAGGTTAGGAGTTTTAGATCCCGTGATAGAGTCAAACTATGAAAAAGAGTTCCATAAAGGGTAAAATAACTTACCTCGTTGGCTTGACGCTGCGAGCTGAATCCGCGATCTTGAGAGCGGATGTGGGATCTCGACGCCTTGAACAGCACCTTCGTGCATCTTCATACGTAGTGTCAAGAGCCTTTTCAGAGTTGGGTGCTGTGCCGGATCGAACTCCCACAATTTGAAGGCCCGCTGCTGGCGTGGGAGAATCGGCGGATGAGCATCACCTGGATTACGCTGACAAGCCCGAGATTCTTGTCCACCAGGTTTCGGACGAGGTTTGGAGTCCGGATAGCTCGTCCAATTCCCCACGTTAGGCCCGTCTCTTTCCATGATGAGAGCCGTGTGGGGAAGCCAGATCGGAATTCGGGGGCCGCCGCCCATTGAGAGTCGCGCGGCTCGGTGATGTAGAACCACCCCGATTGCCACCCCTTTATGGTCTCCACAAAGGAGCCCTCGAGCCATTGACTTTGGCCATCTTGCCAACCATGGCGCCTCCGCACTCCGCTTGGCGGCCGCCCACTACCTTCGGCTTGACATTGAAGATCTTAAGCCATAAGCCGAAGTGGGGCTGGATGCAGAGGAAGGCCTCGCACATGACGATGAACGCCGAGATGTTGAGGATGAAATTCGGGGCCAGATCGTGGAAGTCCAGGCCGTAGTAGAACATGAGCCCCCGGACAAATGAGTGAAGTGGAAAACCTAGTCCGCAGAGGAAGTGGGGGAGAAACACCACCCTCTCATGGGGCCTGGGGGTTGGAATGAGCTGCCCCTTGTCGGGTAGCCGGTGCGCGATGTTCCTGGACAAGTATCCGGCCTCCCGCAGCTTTACGATGTGCCCCTCCGTGACGGAGGAGGCCATCCACCTGCCTCCCGCTCCGGACATAGTTGGAGAAGGTTGAGGTGGGATGTGCGGACTCGGGCGTTGGAGCTCGAGTGCGCGGAAATGGATGAGCAAAGGAGGAAGAAGGCATAGGTGAAAAGGTGGATCCTTATCCCCTTATATGGACGGACAAAGCTATGCGTCCCCCGCCAGCCTGGTAAAACTCGCTTATCTCCCAAGCGCCGTAATCAATGGCGCAGATGGGTTACCCACGTCCGTATTGATGAGAATCCCGGAATAAGGGGGCATGATCTACGCTTTGATAAGACGTGCCAAGGAAACCGCCTCGCTAAACGCGCTGAGGTGGACAGTAAAAAATGATTCGAATAAAGGCCTGGCCGTGGTGTGATGTCACGCCGCGGAATACGTCAGCAGATCTGTGCAAAAATTATTCTCTCTACGGTGGTATGTGGAACTTGTTTTGCAGAGCCCGACACTATCCTTGTGTTCAAAACCTTCTATGAAGTATTCGGAGGAGGAACCCGCCTTGCAATGCCGAAGACAATATGCGCGCCGGACTCGTCGTCATTGAAGCCGAGGGAGTCCTGGACTAGGGGGTGTCCGGATAGCCGAACTATCATCATGGTCGGACTCCTAGACTATGAAGATACAAGATTGAAGACTTCGTCCCGTGTCCGGATGGGACTTTCCTTGGCGTGGAAGGCAAGCTTGGCGATACGGATATGTAGATCTCCTACCATTGTAACCGACTCTGTGTAACCCTAACCCTATCCAGTGTCTATATAAACCGGAGGGTTTTAGTCCGTAGGACGAACAACAATCATACCATAGGCTAGCTTCTAGGGTTTAGCCTCTCTGATCTCGTGGTAGATCTACTCTTGTACTACCCATATCATCAATATTAATCAAGCAGGAGTAGGGTATTATCTCCATCGAGAAGGCCCGAACCTGGGTAAAAACATCGTGTCCCTTGTCTCCTCTTACCATCCGCCTAGACGCACAGTTCGGGACCCCCTACCCGAGATCCGCCGGTTTTGACACCGACAACCACCTCGGGCACTGGTTCGCGTTGATTTTCCTTCCAAATTTTCCATATTTTCCAAAAATAAGCTCCGTCCGTTTTTATCCCGTTTGGACTCCGTTTGATATGGATATTCTGCGAAACCAAAACATGCAAATGATAGGAACTGCATCGGGCAATCGGATCAATATGTTAGTCCCACAAATAATATAAAAAGTTGCCAAAAAGTATATGAAAGTTGAATAATATTGGCATGGAACAATAAAAAATTATAGATATGACGGAGACGTATCAGGAGGTGCCGTGCAGGGTAGCTATTAGAGTACGAGAGGCATGCGATCAGATCCCTGCACGTGCTTATCGGGAGGAGAGCCCTTTGACCTCCATCTGCCGTCCACCTCTCTCCCAAGGTCTCCATTAATGGCGCCCGAGCCTCTGTTTAATGGCGTGGCTATGTCTCACTCGACTGAGGTTTAAGAGAGAAAAAAGAAAATCTGAAAGCACGGATCTTGATGTAAGATCTGATGGACCTATATAGCATCTACTGCGACTTACAGCAAGACTGATGAATAAATAAGGACGATTAATTTTTTTTTGATCAAAGAAGGGCTTGCCCCTTCCGATTTTCATTACTGAAAACCACCACAATTCACAAGAAGTTCAACACAACTCTAGCCTAACACGAAGGACTAAAAGCTATCAGATTGAAATCGCAACATCCCAAGAGGCCAACAAAGGCCAAACAAACGCGCTAGAACCCAACATTTCACAACCAACGACACAATCCACATCCTAAACCGATTATTACATCATAAGAAACCAGGAAACTGAAGGAAGCCCAACAGCAACTAGAAGAACAGCAACGCCAGGGTCGCCACAGCAAGATTTTTCTTCATTCCAGCCTCGCAACATTGATCTTCCACAGAGAGATAAGGACAATTAATTGTCTTACATAATTAGAAAGATAATTAAAAAAGCCACATGCGGCTATGCTCGAAATACACAAGGGCAAAAGAAGAAGGAAGACAAGGATCAGGCTCGCTGATCTCTACTTTCTTGATGCGTCGCTGCAGGCCGCGGGAACTAGTCTCCGCGGCAAGCGGCGATGAGCTCTTTCGTGTCCTCAAGACATTGCTTGAGAACATCCACGGATTCCTCCACCAGCCTTTGGTGCTCGTTGCGGAGCATGTCATTCTCATCCATAAGTTTCTTGACGATGACGCCGGTCTTCTTCAATAAGGCACTGGTCTCCTCCTGCTGGTCTGCACTTCGGACGATCTTCTCCCTCAGCAGGTCGCGCTCGGCCCGGAGCCTCTCATTGCCCTCCCTTAGTTGCCGGATGATGCCGGTAGCCTGTTCAAACGAGGCTTTCACGTCGTCCTGCAACCTCGCCTAGTCGGAGAACTGATCCATCTGGCTATGGATGATCGCATGCATGCGCCTGTAACAGTCGTCGCCTGCCCGCGAGAAATTTTCCCAGGCCGCTGCGGCGCGGCGGGACATCTTTGCTACATTCATGGCGCGGAGGGACATCTCTGCTGCTTCCGCAGCGCGTCCGGACCAGTTTGCTGCATCGACGGTGCGGCGGGACCTCCGTGCTACTTCAGCGGCACGGCGGGACCTCTGTGCTGCTACTTCCGCGCGACGGGACATGTCGGCTGCTCTCGCAGCGAGGCGGGACATCTCTCGTGCTTTCGCTTCCATGCTCGCCTCTCCCTGGTGGCAATCTCTCTACCCAGAACTCACGCTGGCCATGGCGACGCAAGTGAAGGATGCTGAATGACTTGTTTGTTTTTGTGGATGAGGAGTTGAGGAGGAATGTGCAGTCATCTTGGCATACTAGTATTTATAACCGAGTACTAATACACTCCTAAGTGGGAAACCGTTTAGGTTGTGATCGGTGTGAACATGTTTGGAATTCAATATAGTGTGGTACTAATACGCTCCTAAGTGGGAAACCGTTTAGGTTGTGATCTGTGTGAACAGGTTTGCAATTCAATATAGCTTGGAGTAATTTGGAATGTGACGAGACACAAGCTACTTTATGCATGCATGCGTTGCAATTAATGCATTGATAAACATAATTTTTTGAGAAAAACAAGAGCATTAATTAGGTGCTTTTGCAAACTAAAAAAAATATTCCACCACTCACCATCTTGGTTGGTGAGATTTTTTAATTAAGCCCTATAAACCGGAAAGGAGGGAGTACTGCTGTGTACATGCAATAACTGCACCGTCAGATACATATCTTACGGTTAATGGGGCGCTCGACAGAATAGCCGCGTGGCGCAGCTCTAGGCTAGTCCTTTTTCGACGCATTAAACCTATCTCTCGGGACTTCTCGACGCACCATCGTGCCACCCACAAAAACTTGTACTCTGAGTTTAGTAGTCGTTATACAGAAGAGAAGAGGTGCACGACACACTCGCCCTCTCACACACGTGTCTATTTTTTCTCGAAAAGGAGGATGATGACCCCCGCTTCAGATCGGGAGTCACACACGATCTGTAGCTACTTAATTGTAGTGTTCTCAACCATCCGATTGGCTCTATCATGGATGTACCTATATACTAAAACATGTCTAGATACATCTATATTTTGACAAATGGAAGGCATGTATTGTGGAACGGAGGAGTGCTTGTCATCAAATGGATAAAAGGATGTATCTAGAACTAAAATACGTCTACATACATCTCCTTTTATCCATTTTGATGACAAGTAGTACTTCTAACCCAAAGGAACTTTATATCCAATGACACAAAATATCCGCTCGATTGTTGGAAATTACTGATCCGATGTCAAGTAATTGCTGCATCGCCACCAAAACCCACCATTTATTAAGCTAAAGTAGACCAAGGTAATCCCTATATTAGCATATTACTAAGATAAACAGAAGGCACTGTAGAAACATTTAGGACGTGAGCTTGTCAATCTGAATGTGGAGGGACACAAGCTTAGCCCCGGCCAGCAGCTTGGGCGGAACAGTCAAGAAGGTCAGCTCCTGCACGTCGACGTCGCCGGGATCCTTGCTGCTTGTCACCACCATTTCCACCTTGACGATATCGGTCATGCCTTTGGGCTCCCCTGGCGGGTCGTTCGCCCACAGCTTGGCCAAGTAGTGTGGCAGTGGGGACGCCCCCGCTCTGATGCAGACGACCGACACGGCGATAGGCGTGCCGATGTCGAGCACGCCGCCGACCAAGAAAAATGCGCGGCGGTCCTCCTCCGCGAACAGCAAGAGTCGTGGCTCCGACAGTGGCACTTGCAGCTGGAGCACCTTGCCGTACTGGATCCTGTGCATGGGCATGGGATGCGCGGTGCTGATGTGGTGGTAGGCGCCGCGGCGGCGGCCTTCGAGCCGCAGACGGGCACGGGGCATTTGCAGGGCGCGAGTGGACACACGCTCTGGTGATTGGCGAGCTTGTGGTAAGTGACGTAGAGCCCACAGCCTTCGTGCGGGCACTCCACCCTCACCGACGAAAGGACGGAGTCCACCGCCGTGTTCCGCACGTCGAAGCCACCGCCGCGCTCGCACTTCTGGCACTGCCGCTGGTTCCCGGGGAGCTCGATGCGGCAGTCCGCGCAGGCCAGGTGCCCTCCCTTGCACTGCAAAAATCAATCGAACAGCACATCAATCAAGAAACCTGCACCTTGCTCAATCAGCCGAACGGACGAGGTGTATTCGAACCTCATACACTGGAGGCATCAAGGTGCGGAGGCACAAGGGGCAGTGGAGCACGGTGAGGTCCATCGAGACCTTAGAGAGCTCCATCGTCGGGTCCTGTTCGGTCTGCATGATCTCACCCTCCTCGTGCACAACCATCTCTCGACTTGGGCCGGGGTATTACAAAGCTTTACCATCACATATTTTATAGTACTACTTCAAGGTGCATTAAATCAACACATGCAAGTATCAAAATAAGAGTCACGGCATGCATGCATGCGTTGTAATTAATGCATCGGTAAACACAAATTATTGAAATACTCCCTCCTTTCCGGTTTATAGGGCTTATCTCAAAATTTCAGTTTTTCCATTTTATAAGGCTCAATTTGGTTTTCGCCATCACATGTTCAGTATCCAAGGTGCATTAAATCATTGCATGCAAGTATTAAGAGAAAATTGACCAATGCATGTAATTTATGCATGCATGCATTGCAATTAATGCATTAATAAACATACTTTTTTGAGAAAAACAAGACCACTAATTGGGTGCTTTTGCAAACTACAAAAAATATTCCACCACTCGCCATCTACTACCTTGGTTGGTGAGATTTTTGAATTGAACCTTATAAACCGGAAAGGAGGGAGTATATCGAGTGCAGTGCTTTGATGTGTCACGTCAACACGTACATCAACGAGAAGTTTGATTATCCTCTCCCTCGCGGACTTAACTGCACCTGCCTTTGGTTGTATGACAGGTTGGCCACACATCTATCGGGCCCACCTGTCATACACGCATTGGCAGGAGCGTCCCTCCCTCACCCATGAGCGTGGTGGCTGGCAAGACTAGGAGAAGCTTTCACTACATGCTCTCCCTCCAGCACGCGGTGGACATGCAGCAGTTCAATCGGTGTCAGATGGCCAGAAGCGTACTGTAGTACTCCTCTAGTGCAGTAGTACTCCATCATTGTTTGACTTCCCGAAGAGGCGAAGAGCCAAGCGCAGCCCGGACGCTCGTGCGGCAGTTTCATGTGTAGAGTAGTCTAGGATAGCGTGTATCGTGCCTGTAAGCTTAAAATCGTTCGGGTCGGCTCCATGCTATGTGGCCGTCTCAAAGTTTAAAAAATAATTAAAATAGTCTTCTGGCCCTACCTGTCACCTTGGTGATTGTAGTTTGCACGCTCATCTGGTCAAGATAGGAATATATATTTTAATTTTTTTTCGAAAAGGGGACTCTCGCCCTCGCATCGTAATGATGCATACGTCCACATATATTTTAATTTGTGGTGGGTAAATGTTAGAGGTGGCAGCAAATATATTGTACACCGCGGGTCTTTCAGCCAAGTTTAGAGGCAAGCATGTGGGGCCAGTGCTATGATGTGTCGCAATAACTCGCATAAAGAGGAGAAGCTTGATTTTACTACACGCCTCTCCTCGCCCATGCGCTGCTGTTCGCAAACGAGGACATGCTTTTGCTTAGTAGTACTTCTATTAACAAACTATCCGTCCGGCCATGTGGACGGACATGCAGCAGTGGATTCGACACTGTAGAAGCAGCAGTAGTAACATCATTGTTCGCCTTCTCGAAGAGGCGAAGAGCCAAGCTCAAACCAAACGTTGCAGTTGCGAACATTGGAGCACGCATATAGCCAGGCTCTTGCATGGGACAAAATTGTTATGTGAGCCCACTATTGTACTAGTACATACAACTACTTGCTAGTATAGCCTTGTAAACCAGAAAGGAGTATTTGCCCTTCTAGAGATTTCAACAAGTGACTAGACTACACCGAGACATAGTACATATGGAGCAAAATGAGTGAATATGCACCGTAAATAATACGTACTAGTTCTATCGTTTTCCTCTCCGAGGTGCACAATATTGAGTATACTGACTAGTCTCTTTTTGACACGCATTTACGTTTTTTTACACAGTACAGACGCAAGCGCTCATATACACGCGCATACACTCACCCCTATGAATGCACACACGCATGCCACTATCATCTTGAAATTTACGAAGTCACCATAGGCACCTCATCGTCGACGGGTCCATAGGTGCTTGAATGCCAAGGAAGAAGAGGGTAGCGGTTCCCGAGACATTGAACGGTCAATGATGCATCCTCAATTACATGCAGAGGTAATTAATTCGAGAAGCAAAATAGAGCCAGCAAGATGTGAATGCAACATAGTTTGGACTCTCATATAATAAAGGCGCCCCACCACTCCAATCCATCTACTCCCAAGTCTCTGCGCAACACTGCTCACTCCAATCCAAGAGCAAGTGACCAGAAGCCACAAGCCCCTATGGAGGCGATGGACGCGAGCGGCAGTCGGCTGCGCCAAATCATCCAAGGTGCCGTCCAGCGGCCCCGCACCGCGCAGCGTTTCCAGACGATGCTGGCGACCGCAGGCATCGCAGCCCTCGCCGACGCCGGCTTCGCCTCTCGCATGCACGACATGATGGTCAACTCCATCCGCAAGTTCACTGCCGTCAAGAAGCGCGCGGACGACCTTGCCGTACTGCTCCAGCCCGTGCGCCCAGGCTCCTCATTGCCTGCCACCCTCATCGGCCTACATGGTGACGAACTCTTTCAAGCCCTGGTGGCCCTGCAGGTGCCGGAGGTCACGATGAAGAATGTGCACCTGGAGGTCGCGCTCGCCGCACAGCGCCTCGCCATGCAAGAAACCGTCAACCTGCACATCCACGTCTACGAGGAAATCGTCTACATAGGCCACTACAAGGCAAGCGAGGATAGAAAGACGTTGGCCTTCTTCCAGTGGCTGGAATCTTTGGACACCATTATTCAGAAGCACGTCGAGCTGGCCAGAAAGCGGCTGCTACTTACGCGCCATTCGGTGGGCCGGCGCCCTGAGTCGAGGAGGTGGACGTCGTCGATGGATGCATCTCTTCTTCTTGCCTCATGTAACCAGCACTGCATCGCCTCGTGGCCTTAATGTTTTATTAGTATAGTACTCCCTCCGTTCCCAAATATAAGTCTTTCTAAAGATTCCAGCAAGTAAGTACTACATACGGAGCAAAATGAGTGAATCTACACTCTAAACTAAGTCTACATACATCTATATGCTGTATTCCATAGTACTCCCTCCGTTCCCAAATATAAGTCTTTCTAAAGATTCCAGCAAGTAAGTACTACATACGGAGCAAAATGAGTGAATCTACACTCTAAACTAAGTCTACATACATCTATATGTTGTATTCCATTTGAACTAGTATCTAAAAAGGCTTATATTTATGAACGGAGGGAATATATGGCATTTTTATTCCAGTCGTAACGTTTTCACTATGAGGTGGGGCCGCAGTTGAGCAAACCCACCCCGCCCACCAGGCGTGGGCCGAGTTTAGAATTAGAAGAGAGAAACGAGGGAGGAGAGCTAGCTGTAGCACGGACGCTGTTGTCAGATGGGACTCGTGTTTATAGAATAGGAGTACTGAGCACTCGTGCCTCTTTTTTTTTTAGTGAAAAATTAGTCGTATGTCTAGTACCACTAGTTGGGTGCGTGCAACCTATAGCTGTCATCCCTTTAGGTCTCCTTTTCGAACCACGGCTACGCTTCACAGTACATATTTTTTCACGCATTTATCCTCCTATATGTACTCCTAGGCTATTTCCACGTGCTCCCATTCGCCGACATGTGGGACATAGAGCATCTGGGTCGTAGTGCATGCACGACTCGGAGCATATGCCGGGGTACTTTACATTTCAGACTTCACGAATTACATGCAAACCCCCTGCAGAAGAATAAATAAATGAATGAATTACTCCATCCGGTCCTTTTTACTCTGCATATTAGGTTTGTCTGAAGTCAATCTCATCCAACTTTGACCAAGTTTATAAAAAGTTTATTGACATTTACATAACAACACCAATATCATTAGATTCATCTCAGAATATATTTTCATATTATATTTATTAGATATTATAGATGCTAATAATTTCTAATATTAATTTGGTCAAACTTAGCTCAGTTTGACTTTCGGCAAATCCAATGTGCAGAGTAAAAAGGACCGGAGGGAGTACTACATGAAACCAGATTATTTTTGTGGAAACCGGAGCACGTTCATTAAATTTTGGACATAACACATTTATAAAAAATGACCCGACCTAAATCAGTCTAAGGGCCTCTTTGATTTTTCCCGCAAAAAAAGGGCCTCTTTGATTCGCAGGATACTGAAAACACGGGAATGGGGAAAGTATGATGGCGATGAACCAAGACGAGGAGAACTCTAACTCAGTTAGAGGTTAGAGTTAGATTCTAACCCTGAACTAACTCTAAACCAAAGAGGTGTATGGATGGCAGGGTTAGATTGACAATAAATGCTCTATCTCAATCATTTGACTACTTTGGACCCTATTTTTAGTCAGATTAAAATAAGTCCCTTGGATCCTAGCACCCTCTTGGTGTGGCCGGCTCTTCTGTGGCCTCCTCCCACTCACAATTGACATAAACGAACCATCTAGACAAATCAAGCATGCAAAACATGATAATTTTTACTTTGTCCATACAAATGAGATATCCCACTTAAACATACAAGTCGTCAATCAAGCTTCACAAAATAAAAAAACACTTCATGAAACAAAGAATGAGCTAACTCATCACGGAAGTCATTCACGATAGGGAGGGAGCCCGAGCCCTCACGCACCGAGGGAGGAGCTCGCCTTCATCGCTCTGAGGAAGGCTCAGAGAGCCCAAGCCCCAGGAACCTCCCGCGCCGCCCTTGCGAAGTTGAGGTCGACACCGGCATGGGTAGCAGGGCCGCTGCCACGACCAGGAACTTAATCTTTGAACCTCTAGAAATAATGCAAGCTCAGAATTAAAATACCTAGAAAGGTGAACTGAATCTTTGAGCCTCTAGAAATAATGCAAGCCTGAAACTGAAATACCTAGAAAGGTGAACTGAATCTTTGGGCCTCTAGAAATAATGCAAGCCTGAAACTAAAATACCTAGAAAGGTGAACTGAATCTTTGGGCCTCTAGAAATAATGCAAGCCTGAAACTGAAATAACTAGAAAGGTGAACTGGATCTTTGGGCCTCTAGAAATAATGCAAGCTTGAAACTGAAATACCTAGAAAGGTGAACTGAATCTTTGGGCCTCTAGAAATAATGCAAGCCTGAAACTGAAATACCTAGAAAGGTGAACTGAACCTTTGGGCCTCTAGAAATAATGCAAGCTTGAAATTGAAATACATAGAAAGGTGAACTGAATCTTTGGGCCTCTACAAATAATGCAAGCCTGAAATTGAAATACCTAGAAAGGTGACCTGAATCTTTGGGCCTCTAGAAAGATTTATTACCTCCTCAAGCAGCATCAAACAATTCCATGCGTGCAACACAAATCTATAGCAAGTTTGATCAGGATCTTCTTTTCCAAATCAGAATTAGCGCTAGAGCAAGCAAGATCAATGATATGGCCGCGAGACAGTGAAGGAACGAACAAACTCACCCCTCTCGCGACCTCTCTGGTAGATGCGCCGCCGCCGCGCACGACAGAGGGAGAAAAACGACTGGTGAAGTGGGAGCGGGGCGACCTTCGAAGGCCGGAGGGAGAGGGCGGCCGGAGTAGGGCGGCGGAGGCCGGAAGGAGAGGGCAGCCAGAGGAGAGAGAGGGCGAGCGGCGCTTGGGCGGGCGACCCTATGGGGAATAGAGAGGAGTCGTGCGAGAGGGGGGAGCTGTCTGGTGCGGGCAGGTGAGATTTTTTTTAGTTCTCTTTTAGTGGGCCCGAGGATAACTAACCCAATTAGAACCTCTCCACCGGGATAATTTTTTAGCTGGGTTAGAGCAAACTAGCTCAAACTAACCCCTCTTGTTTGGATAATTTGAGGCTATTTCAACCCAAACTAGCTCTAACTCAGGGATCCAAACAAAGAGGAGTGTTATCAGACATGCTAAAGGTGGACCGTAGCACATTGTTTTTATGGCCATATCACCACATTGTTTTCTACTACTGGTTCACTGGCTACCGTGGTTCGTGCTTTGCTAGTTCACTGGCTTCCGTGGTTCGACCGCCCGACTGAGTAGTACTCCTCCATTCCTAAATATAAGTCTTCGAGATATTTCACTGTGGACCACATACGGATGTATATAGATGCATTTTTTGTGTAGATTCACTCATTTTTCTCTGTATGTGGTCCATAGTGAAATCTCTCCAAAGACTTCTATATTTAGGAACGGAGGGAGTAGTATAGTACTAGTATATACCGCATCATTCTTTGCTCCTTCTTACTACTCCGACATGTGCAAGAGCCACCATCCGGGTCGACGTGTCATGCACCAGATTAGAGCGCGGAACGGAAGGGGGCATGACCCCGGTCGGAGCGCCAGTAATTCATGACTATAGTGAGTGGTCATATCACAAGTCTTTCTAGCAAGAACGCCCGTCAAATCGCATGCACTCCACTCGCCACCTTCCTCGCCTCTCTCAAACCGCCTACCAAACTGCCGCCACAGCGTCGCCGGAAAAGCCCCGCCTCAACTTTTAACTACGCGAAAATAGTTCGAGCTTGTTCGTTCTATATAAATACATTACTTACTGTATGTTTATTCACCCGTGGGGTTGTTCAATGAATGGAGGGGCGAGGAGCACAAGTGAAGCTTAAATAGAGAGTTTCTTTTTCTTTAATGCCACGTGCACAAATTGGAACGCTTGTTGTGGAGAAAAAGAGATCATCACTCCACTATAAATGGACGTAGGGGCCTGAGCGCTTGCTTTACTAGGGTTGCTCTCTTCATTATCTCATCCTCTCCAGATATAAACAAGATAGCGGTAGCGACATTTTCTCTCTGCTCACCGCTGGTCACAGATCCGGCCGGATCCCTTCGGCTGGTGTGTGTAGAGGACTAAAAGGTGCATCGTTCACGCGGTCATCGCCACCGAGGGAGGAAACCCACAGCTGCCGGAGGGGCCCGATCCTCTGCCCGTGACGTTCTCTCCGACACAGCGCCGGCTCGGGAGGTCCTCCGACCCTTCTTCCTCCCTGCCGTATTGTCCGCAGATCCGACCTGCCGCCGCCGACATCCCAGCGACCCTCAGGTATAAGTTCTTCAAAAGCGGCCTTGCTCTACTGCCCCAGCTCCCCACGTGTCTGCGTGTGCATCTTTTTCTACTCCCACCAGCTCTTCCAAAGCCACCTAAATTTTTAGTATTATTAGAGGTAAAGCTACTTCATGCATTCGAATCTATGGCTTTGTTCAAACAACGAAGAAAGGGGGGAAAGTTGTAGCATGAATCTAGGACTTGATTCAAAGAGGAAATAATATGGTGAAAGTAGTAGAGACCGGATACCCAACCAGTCTCTTGGTTGAAGAGGGAAATAATGGGAAAACGAAGTACAAACTGGATAAGGAACATATCTATTATTGGTTGAAAAAAGGATAGAAAGTGGCGGCTGGTGGACAAGTCAACAGAGTATATCCAGGATTAGATTTGCTTCCATCACATAGTAAAAGGTCTCCAGGATTAGATTTGCTGCCCTCACATAGTAAAAGGTCTCAGGATTAGATTTGCTGCCCTCACATAGTAAAAGGTCTCAGGATTAGATTTGTTGCCCTCACATAGTAAAAGGTCTCCAGGATTAGATTTGCTGCCCTCACATAGTAAAAGGTCTCGTGATTAGATTTGTTGCCCTCACATAGTAAAAGGTCTCCAGGATTAGACTTGCTGCCCTCACATAGTACAAGGTCTCCAGGGTTAGGTTTGCTGCCCTCACATAGCGTGAACAAGCTCGGCATCACCACTTTATGCCTCCTTGTAGGTACATTGTGCCGATGCGCCCACCGTCGATGTCCTTATACCAACCTTTTGCTGTTGTTAATGTAAGGGCGCATGTAAAATGAAGCGATCACACTGTTACCTTAGGGACATGTCTAACCAGTGTTATTGTTAATCTAATGCCTCCAAAGGATAAGATGCAATTAAACTGTGTTACAAATGGCACTCCTGCTGTTTTTCCCAAAGATGATAAGTAAGTTGCTCCTTTACGCCATCGAGTGTCCCTGGTGTCCCCACGGTCCCATGCCCTTAAACCAACTCTTTAGCTATTGTTGATTTATCGTGTCCGTAAACAAGCAATGCCACCATTAAAGTAATCCCATATTTGAGGAATCTCATTGTTGATCGTAATGCTTCGTAACATGAAGCATTGCCGACGCTTTTAAAATTTCTACTGTCCATGCGTGATTGCCATGAACATACTTAAGATGCTTCTTTTCATTTTGTATATGTTTCATATATTCTTATTGACCAGCAACTGTTTGCTTTCTATCATTTTGTGCAGATAGGGATATCCATTTCACCTTGTTGCTATTGTGACCTTTTGGTGAACTGCACAAAACACTTTTTTTGGAATGAGTGTCTTGTGCAGTTCAACTAAAATGTCACGTGGGAAACATCGCTCAATTTTGGCGGAACTGCACAAAATGGTGATTGGAGTTTCGAAAATCTCCGTCAAGTTCTGCTAGTAATCTCGTGCAACATTTTATTAGCCTTTGCAAGATGGAGCCGTCATTGTCACAACAATGGCACTTTATTTTAGTGGAACTGCACAAAAGGATAAGAAAATTATAGTTGCACCTTACATGAGCCGGACAACCAACCTTAATGTTCGTCAAGTTTAGTGCAACTACTAAAGAACAACCTGCCAGCTCACAAGAGCAAGTACTTCTTGCTAGCTGAATGATGCAATCTTTGCTTCATTTTAGGTGAACTGCATAAAAAGGAGCATGAATTGAATCATGGAACTCCAGGCAGACCACATCCAAGTAGAGCTGGAGGTTGAGTTCAAGGAGGCCGCTATTAAAGCGAAATCATGCTCTCCTGTCTCCTTGTTTGTGTTGTGCAAACATGCTGCGCAAACAGGAATACTCAACTATAGATGTTGTGACGGTCAAGAGCATTCGCCAAGTTCTTCGATTGTATGACATGGCTAGCCAAGATGGATTTAATCCCGATATTCACTTTATCAAAAGGCTCTAATGGGTTGGTTCTGAATCTTGCAAGCTGGGAATCAGTGAGATGTGTAGGCATCTTTGTTGTAATTATTATTTGAATCTTATTTGTTGGTTCTGAATCTTGCAAGCTGGGAATCAATGAGATGTGTAGGCATCTTTTTTGTACTTATTATTTGGATCTTATTTGTTGGTTCTGAATCTTGCAAGCTGGGAAACACGGCATGATGATGCAGAGGACAACAACCATAACAAACAGTTCAAACTTGGTAGTATTATCTTTGTGAAAGTGCGACAAATGTGCTGATCGTAAAGGCCCGGGAATAATAATTCTAATTGTTGTGCATGTTGATCATGTGGCACTGATAGAACGAGCGAATGCATTGCTTGTTTTAAGTATAAATTTCTATTAAAGCTAATTAAATTTTAGTAAGTGACCACTAACTCCTGTTATTACAGTACCAATACAGACCCGCTCGTGAACCGACGTGTGGCCGGAGTAGGTTTCTTAATGGAGGCGTTTGAATGTGCCGAGGGTGCATCTTCTGCCAGGCGTGCAGCGGACGAGGGAGGGGTAGTAACTGTTGTCGCAGTACACACTCAGCTTATCGTTGAATCTAGTTCCCAAGAGCTGAAAAACGAATCTGCTGTCGCCGCCACACACTCGCTCACTCAAGAGACTCCAATGGCGATCCGAGGGTGAGCCTGCTGGATATGGACTTCAGCAAGGAGTTCCCTTTGAGTTCGCTGCTCAGTCCTATGGCTGCACCAAGTTGAATGTGATGTACACCAACGACACGGACTCGGTGAAGCTCGCCTCGCCTCACCCTATGGCTGAACCAGGTTTCGAGCATTCGCCCGCTTTCATCGGCAGCACCGATCGCATTCTTCGCCACGGTGGAGAGAAGGAAGAATGCGACGATTCAGCCATCCGGTGCAACAAGCTTGTCGACATCCAGAAGCAATACAGGATCATCAGCAATGGGCAGGAGAAGGACTCCGTGGTTGACCTCGCCGAGACCATCATCGACCCCTGATACGCCAACATGAAAGAAGACGACCTGAACACGTGGGAGGTACCTCTGAATCTAGCCTACATAACCTACGCGGCCAAGGACGCATAGGCATGCTACGACATGTATAGGCAGATCTTGGACATGAGGGCGTGTCTGCTACCCGTAACCGATGAGTACACGGACAGCCATAGCGTCATGATCAAGCGTGCTAGGAAGGTCTAGATGTTGTACTTTATCTGTTTATAAGCACCTTTATTATCTGAGTGTTTCATTCATTAGCCTATGTGTCATAATTATCTGTTTTGTCCGAAATATTTTTTTTACGAACCCATTAACTTGATTGCTTTTTAGTGGCTATTTGCTTATGTATGTAAACTAGTTCACTTGTCCGTAAAAAAACTAGTTCACTCGGCTGCCGTGCTTTGAATCTCCTTCCTCCCAACATATTCCTCTCCTCAGGTGGACCCAGCAGGTCTCTGAATTTTATCCCACTTTCTTTTTCGATGTAAACTGAGT
Organism: Aegilops longissima; assembly: GCA_021605205.1. Classification (NCBI taxonomy): domain Eukaryota; kingdom Viridiplantae; phylum Streptophyta; class Magnoliopsida; order Poales; family Poaceae; genus Aegilops; species Aegilops longissima. The sequence continues at coordinate 677,284,690 of CM038682.1, read as the reverse complement.
TTTCTCCTAGTACTTTCCCCTAGAACCAACTCAACTGTCCCACGTCTAACCTAAAAAATAATAATACCCCATGTACTATTAACTCATCAAATTAAAATGATATTTTATTTCGTAGGTTGAAAGTTCTTACAAAATAATACTCCAATAATAATTGTTTATATATAACTTGCCAAGTTAACTCCTAGTGATTGTGTACATAAGCTTGCAACGATTTTACTGATGTGCAATCATGTGTTTATGTTTTTATAACATTTCTCCGTCTAGCCCAACATGATATTTTCACCCAGCCCAGCAAGTCCGTGGATTTCGAGAAAAATGCAAATGGGATTTAAACGGGCTGCATAGATGCTACATCATTGTTTCACCCAGCCCACCAAATGGACTAAAAACAAATGGATCTGGCCGACATGTGGGCCAAGAGGTCGAAGTTTAAGAAGGCATTGATTTACATCCAAAGGTCGGCATTCTTCTTCAATCTCTCGCCTTCTTCCCCAGCGCTATCAAACCGGGCCGCTCCAGCCTTCACCGTCCAGCGGCATTGTTTTGCGCCTCGTGAAATGCTACCTCGCTAACGGCCAGCTATCCTCCACTGCACCTCCCGTTATTCTCTCGCCGAGTGTAGGCCCACCCCGCTTTTGAACCAGTCAAGTTTCCCACCTCTCCGTCTCGGACTCCACCGCCGCGTCTTCCCCATCTCCGGTCATTCCATCTGGGGCTCGCCGTCGCCCATCGCCTCGGTGCGCTTTTCGGTGCGGCGTGGTCAACATACGAGAGTCATCGGAAGAGGATCAGACGTGGAGAGCGTGACGGCTGGGACCCACGAGGTCCATGGTCGCACGCAAGGAAAGTTCCTCCTTATTACGCAATGTACGCGCATCGACGTGGGAAGGGCTTCGTTTTTCGCGAAAAAACGCTCCCCTCGGCTGTGTCGGACCCACCAGCTATATCTTCGCACGCAAGGAAGTGCCTCCTTATTACGCACCAAAAAAATGAATACCCCCTGCTAGCTGGGACCCACCATAGTGGGTGGCTGACTTGTGGGTCTACGAAGTTGATGAGGATGGAGGGCTTTGTCACCTTAGTCAATATGAACGATTCTAGCTCCAGTGACCGTACGATGTCCATTCAACGGCCATAGTGCTTCTTCAACCTCCGGTCTTCTTGCTCCACCACCAAAGCAGCGCCGGTCGTGCCGCGTGCTCCTGCCTCTCGTGGCCGGCTGTGATGCCGCGAAGGCCTCACCGCACCCTACTACTCGCACCGCTGGCCCAGGGTATCCCTCTACTCACCCACGCCCCCTGTTAATCTGCAGCGACGGCAGCCTCACGCCGCAGATGAACCAGTGAACCCTCGTACTCCTCTCCGCATGGGCATCCACTGTCGCGTCTTCCTCGGCTCCGCATCGTCCCCTTCCTAGGCCTCGCCGTAATCCACCGCCTTGGTGCTCTCAGCGTGGCGTGGTCAATGTGGTCAACGATCGACTTCCGTCGGAAGAGTACTGTACGTGGAGAGGCTGACAGCTGGGTCCACAGCCATAGCCCAGTTTTTTTTGTGATTTGCCAAGTAAGTCACTTTGTCAGGCCTGTTGGGCTGCAAATCTTTCAAGACGAGGAGAGCTTCATTCGGCTGGCCGAGAAAATGGCCTATCAGTAATGAGAAATGAGATGTACTTTTTTAAAACACATCAAACCGGCAATTAGTTTCAAATATCTTTTTTTCATTTCAAGATTTTAAATTACATCAGTTTTTATGCGTGGAGAATTTGTTGGATTTTATATTGATATATATTTATTTTTAAAATCAGTTTGAATGTGAGTCGAAATTTTGGGATTAAAAACAGTTCGGACCGCACCGAAATATGCAAAAGTTCGTATATTTTTTTAACCGTGACCACAATATGGGCTGTAATGCTAACAAAAAGAATATGGGCTCCAAAAAAACCTTAAGATTAGCAGATGGGTTGTATGCTGTTTTCCACATATTTGAGGCTTTCCTAAAAAGGTTGACGACAGCAAAGGATCGTTGGATGTCCATCCAACAACCGTCGTGCTTCTTCAATCTCTGCTCTTCCTGCTCCGGCCGCCAAACAAGCGCCGGTGGACTGCCTTCTCCTCCTCAAGGCTGCCGGTTGTGCTACAAGCAGGCCTCACCGCCTCACCAGATTCCCATCGCTGGCCTAGCCATCCCTCTACTCACCCACACCTGTTGTTATTCTCCGCGATGGTAGACGAACCAAGAACCTCAGACAACAGATTCTCCGCGTGGGAAACAACTGCCGAAGTCTTCCCGCCTCCGTGTCGTTTCCTTCCTAGGCCTCGCCGTCGTCCACCGCCTGGTGCTCTCGGCGTGGCCTGGTCAATGTGGTCAACGACCGACATGCATCCAAGTGGACTATACATGGAGAGGCCGATACTGGGTCCATGGCCGCACGCAAGGAAATGCCTCCTTATTACGCCGCAAAATAATGATTCCTCCACCTAACATCGGGACCCACCAAAGGGTCTCAGATTTTGAAAAAAATGTTACCGCCACGACAGCTTGGACCCACCAGCTATATCTTCGCACGCAAGGAAGTGCCTCCTTATTACACAAAAATGAATACTCTCCCGTTAGCTGGACCCAAAGATAGTGGCAGGCTGACTTAGGGCCTACTAAGTTGACGGGACGGAGGGCTTTGTCAACTTAGTCAATATGCACGATTCTAGCTCCAAAGGACCGACGATGTCCATCCAACGGCCGTAGTGCTTCTTCAACCTCTGGTCTTCTTGCTCCAAATTACCAAACCAGCGCCGGTCGTGCCTCGTGCTCTCGCCTCCCATGGTCGGTTATGGCGCGCGGAGGCCTCACTGCCCCTATTACTCCCATCGCTGGCCAGGCCATCCTCTACTCACCCACACCCCTCGTTATTATGCGGCAACGACAGCCTCACACCGCAGCGAACCGGTGAACCTCGATTCTCTCACGCAGGGCATCCACCGCCGCGTCTTTCCCGGCTCGCCGCCCCATTCCTAGGCCTCGCTGCCGCCCACCGCCTCGGTACTCTCGGTGCGGCGTGGTCAACGTGGTCAAGGAATGGCTTCCATCGGACATGGACTGACGTGGAGAGGCCGATAGTGGGTCCACGGCCGCAGCAAGGAAGTGCCTCCTTATTACGCGCAAAATAATTATTCCTCCACCTGACAGCGGGGACCCACCGGACGGGCCACCGTATTTCGCGAAAAAAACGTTGCCCCCTGACTGCTGGGACCCACCAGCTACATCTTCGCACACAAGGAAGTGCGTCTGAAAAAAAAAACGATTCGTCCCCCAGACTGCTGGGACCCACCAGCTACATCTTTGCAGGCAAGGAAGTGCCTGACAGTCGTGACACACCTGGTCGAAGCATACGTAGCGTTGTCATTCTGGTCACAAACGTGTACGTACATACTGGTCGTTGTAGAGGCGTGCACGTGTCGTAGTAGAGGCGCGCACGTAGCATGTACACGTACGTACAACGGCGAGGGTACAAGAAAGAAAATACGGCCACATACGTATATACGGGTAGGGTCTCAACGCCATCACGCGACATACGACGCCAGGGCTCGTACATGGTTGGGTCGGAACGGAGAAACAGCGTCGTTGTCGTGTTCATGGGGAGGCAACAGAATGTGTCGTGTTCATCGGGAGGCAACGGAATGCGTTGTGTTCATCGGGAGGCAACGGAACGCGTGGGAGCCAACCGGGTTGGACGGAACAGGCGATGGAAACGAGGCCTAGCGTACCGCACAATGAAGGAAACGGACCTCCTACATGTAGAACAGGGTCCTGTTGATCGGGAGGGGTGTGGCGTACCGCAAAACGGAGGAAACGGACCTCCGACGGTCGAAACGGGGGTCCTGTTGATCGGGAGGGGTGTGGCGTACCGCAAAACGGACAAAACGGACCTCCTACGGTCGAAATGGGGGTCCTGTTGATCGGGAGGGGTGTGGTGTACCGCATAATAGACGAGACGGACCTCCTACGGTCGAAACGGGGGTCCTGTTGATCGGGAGGGGTGTGGCGTACCGCAAAACGGATGAAACGGACTTGTGTTGGACCGCTACGGTCGAAACGGGGGTTCTGTTCATCGGGAGGGGTGTGGCGTGCCGCAAAACGGGGCTCCACGGGATACTGTTCATCTCCACCGTCGACCTCCTCCAGCCTCCATGGGCTACCGTCGACCTCCTCCAGCCTCCACGGGCTCCTGTTCATCCAGCCTCCACCCGCTACTCCACCGGCCATCGCTCAACCACCCTCCACCGCACCCTCCTCCGCTCACTGCTCAACCAGCCTCCACACCATGGGGTCCTGTTCAACCACCCCTCCACGGCCACCCCTCCACCGTCTACTGTTCATCCAGCCCTCCACACCACGGGGTCCTGGTCATCCAGAGGCAACGCCACTGCTCACTGTTCATCCAAACCGCCCCCCCCGCAGCGCTCACTGTTCATCCAATCGATCAGCTTCAGTTAGCAGCAGTAGTGAAGGAATTGCTCGATCGGGTTCGGTTAACAGCCATCGATCGATCGCTCGGGTTCAATAACGCGTAGCCTGCAGTGCAATCGCTCGGGTTCAGTTAGAGCCCAACGCCTCACTCGGGTTCAGTTAGAGCCAACGCCTCGCACATGTACGAGAGAAACGCGCATCGCTCGTCCCCCGACCTCCCACCGTAACTGGGAACTCCCCAAAAATTTCCTCCCCCTCGCTTCTACCACGGTTTTTTCCGTCATGAACGACCCAAAGAATGTCATGCAGCTGCGTCTCCGGCCCGCCCAGGATGAAAAGCCCATTTTCTGTCATGATTTTTGGTCATAGAAGTAGGAGCCCACCACATCTATGATGATACCGGGTTTTGTCACAATTATCGTCATAGAAGTGTCATATGTATGACAGAAAAAAATTTCGTTCGGCCCAAAATGTCACGGATGTGTCTTCTTTTTGTAGTGCATCCAAACTGGTTGAAAATATCCCGTGCTACCATCTCCCATCGGATAGATCCAGTGTATGAACAGTACATTCAAAAAAATAGGAAACAAAATCAAAACGTTGTGAAACTTTACGACATCAAATATGCTCAAACTTTGCAGGTGCTTGCAAGTTTTCATGCAGAAAAAATGTTCGAGGAGCTCTAAACAAGAAAAAAACCAGTGCTCCAAATTTGGACCACTTTTACAACTGAAAACAGAGACTCATGTTTAGACCTTTCTCTACTTGATATTTTGTTATGAAATTGCAAGAACCTAAACCATTTGATCATCTTTGATGTCGCAAAGTTTCATTTTTTAAGCTTATGTTTTTTTTTGAATTTAATGTTCATATAGGGTGTCCCTACACCCAGAAGCTATCACACCTTTCTCTTACTTTATCTAGGAAAGCACACATCTCCAAGGTAGTCAGAATCCCGATTCGACTGCTAGAATCCTACGACTTCACGACCCTACGGAAGCATGTCGATCCAAATCCCACTATGAATCCGGATCAGGTAGAATCCATGTTGAGTCGCGATCCAAATCATAGAATCATGTACAAAACTGTACAATCCCGACTATGCTATGGACTACATCCGATTCTACAAACATATCTAAGCCGTTTGTTTAGTTGTAGCAAAATAGCATGTCATCATCCAAACTGCTTTTCATATACCTCATGGACCTTTATTCCCCTCCCAAGTCCAAACGCCCAGTCGTAGACACCTTTGATCTAGCTCTCAGAAACCCTAGATCGAAGTTGAGGATCAGGCTGGTCGACATATGGAATTGGCGTGAAAAGAAGGATGCTTCAAGATTGATCGGAGAAGGAGAGCAAGACCCTTCAAGGTTTAGCATTGTAGGTCAGATAGACAAGTGATCAACTATTCACGCACTCTAAAAAGAACATAAGTAAATTTCGTGCATTGAATGTTTAAATGTTCTATATATTCCCCTCTCATATATGTTCCATACATGCGAGCTAGATGGTAGGTTTGCTATAAAAAGAAGTGGAATACAACTAGCATTGATGTGTACGTTCTTTGCTCCATATTTAGTGTTAAAACTCTATAGAACCCATATAAATTTCTTGTGTGCATACAAAATATCTTATTTGAGTAAATCTAGTAGAATCCTCGATTCCACGTGTCGATCTTACGACTCGATCTTGTCTGAGAAAAACCGATCCGACTCCGAATCCCAACTCTGACTAACTTGCACATCCCAAGCCAAAAGACACTCGTAATTAACGAGATACAATCTGCTCTGATTCACTCTCGCGCTAGAAAAAAATATCCACACATACCATCAGGTTTGACCGTGCTGAGTTCAAAAGTTCAGGCATGCAACACGGAGAAGAGAAGGAGAAGAGAATAGAGAAGGTTGGATCAAGTTATGTGGTCCGTGAGGAATCTTCCTCCCGCCAACCGACACATTGTAACCTCTATTTTTTAAAAATCCATTCATACTACCTTCATGTTTGCAGGCGACTGCGGAAGGAACGCATCACGGGCGACCAGAAGGTACTCAGGATCTAGCGCCGCTGCTGGATCCCTCCTGCACCACCACCTCACCCCGACGCCCCTTCCTCCCCCTGTCGCACCTTCGTCCCCTCGCTGCCGTCTGAGGCGCCGTTCGACGAAGTCTGGATGGCTTCGAGGAAGGTGGCGGCGGCAGATCCTAGAGCGTACGCATCTGGTGTGCATTGTGGGACACCTAAACCGGTTGGTGCTCTTAGTTTGTGAGACATGTGGCTTCTTGAGGCAACTGGCTTAGATGGTGGCCATTAATGCGGTCAGGGCACATCTTTATATTTGTAGGTGTAGCGACTTTGTTCGGCGCGAAGGTGGCTTTGGGTTGATCTTGTATTTATTTTTTCACAATCTGTTGATTAATTTAATAAAGATGGCATCATTTTGATGAAGAGGCCTGGGGGAATCCTCCTTAAAAAACCTACCTTCATGATGACATTATCTAGTAGAATGTATAGCATCCAAAAGCAATGTTAAGATAATTTGCAGAAGTAAACAATCAAAATCAAAACTTACAAGATAATTGATACATCTTCAACGTAGCTATAATTTATGAAGTATTGATGCTATATTCACATCAATTATATATGCGGATTTTTTGTAGATTCTAGCTTAGTATATGACACTCTTGCACTATAAAACATATTCAACATATCTGAAATTCTTTTTTTCATTGAGTCATTGTGGGGAGAAGACCACGATGAAATTGTTGAGTGGCTCTCATATACTTTATTGTTGATCTAACAAAGAGCCAATATGACCTTGTCTTCTCCTCTGTATAAAATATTTGCAGATTCTAGCTTAATCCGTGACAGTCTTGCACTATTGTTATTTTCACATCATTCGGTAGTTCAAGTGAAAGGCAATAATGACGATAATTTGATGAAGTGACTTTGGCAAGGAAAAGCTGGTATAAACTGTACTTATTTTTGTTTTCATAAATATGTTTAACTTGTTATCCATGATTCAACATATTGTGAGTAAACATGTTAGTGATGACAATTAGAGACTATAGTTGCTCATGTCATGCTTAATCAGCTAGGAGAGGATAATTATTTATCTTGAATGTCAACACGCATTAAAATGGTTATGATGTAGTTTGATAGTATGGTATCCTCCTCTGAATGTTTCAAGTGGCTTGACTTGGCACATGTTCCCACATGTAGTTGATTCAAGACCAACAAAGCTTCTATGATATTTATGTTCATGGTGTTTATATCCTACTCATGCTAGTATTCAATGTTAATTATTCACAATGCATGATTATGACCACTGTCACTCTCTAGTGGGTCGCTTCTCAATCTATTTGCTAGCCTTCGCCTGTACTAAGCGGGAATACTGTTTGTGCATCCAAATCCTTAAACCAAACTTGTTTCAAATGAGTCCACTATATCTACCTATATGCGGTATTACTCTGTCGTTCCATGTAAATTTGCATGTGCCACCTCTAATCATTCAAATAAGCATCTGTTTTGTGTGCCCATACCACTCATGGAGTGACGGGGGCGGTCAGTATCTTCCATGCTAAGCGGATTATTCTCACAATGGGTGTTTATTCATCAGTCATTGCACGAGAGAGGCTGATAATTGGGATGCCCAATCCCGTAATCAAAATAATGAAAAATATAATGAAAACAAACTCCCAGAAAAGTTGTTGGTTTGGAGGGCACCCGTGGATTCAGCGACCATGGCTTGTGTTTGTATGGTGGAGGGGTAGTAAACTTTACCTTTCCGCATGGAAACCACCGGTAATGTGTTTAGCATGGAAGATATTGAAAATCCTTGATCATTACATTGATAGGAAAGACATAACCCTCTAAATTATATTTATCTCTGATTTAAGCTTCAAGCTCTAGCGCCTCTGCAAATCTCTGTTTCCCTCTGCGAAGGGCCTATCTATTTACTTATATGTTATTTACTTTTATTGTTGATTCCAAATGGTGTTGCAAAGGGAAAGGATGATGTTCGAATTGCTAGAACATTTATCTGCAGTGAACATGCAACTATATGAGTGTCGTGTTAAAATTTGGAATTATTCAGGGTTCCTTTGGCCCTTTTATACATTAATTGAGTTTCTAGGCATTTAATGTGCATAATTCAAATTTGAACTACAAGCACATGCTCCAGTGCATCGAAACGAGTTGAAAAACATATATGTGTCCTTGGGTGAATGTTTAGGTCCCATTCAAGAAATAAGAATGAATTTCAAACACCTCGGCATCATGGCTCGGCTGGAAACATTGAGATACTTGGTTTTTAAATTCCCGTGAATCCAAGAATTGCCTAAAAATCATGAAAATTGGCTATCATGAAATGGGACAAGTTTTGGTATAAGCTTCTTACAAACCAGAACTTCTCTCAAGAAGAATCATGGTTCCGAGAGGGACGTGTCACCTATGTGTGTCAAACGACATACACTGCCTCTTTCCACCTTGAATTTTTTTACAGAGGCAACATAGACCAGTAGGAGTATTGTGCTAAATTTTGAAATTAATCCGGGTTCGTCTGGCCTTTTTTTATACATTAATTGAGTTTCTAGGCATTTAATGTGCATAATTCAAATTTGAACTACAGGCACATGCTCCAGTGCACCAAAGTTGGTTGAAAAATCATATGTATGTCCTTGAGTGAATGTTTAGGTTCCATTTAAGAAATGAGAATGAATTTCAAATATCTGGGCATCATGGCTCGGCCGGAAATATTGAGAAACCTAGTTTTTAAATTCATGTAAATCCAAAACTCGCTTGAAAATTATGAAACTTGGCATGGTGTTATGACATAGCACCAACATGTTGTGGTAAAAATATTTTCTGATTTGGGACAAGTTTTGGTATAAGATTCTTGCAAAATGGAGCTTCTGTCAAGAAGGCTCGTGGTTCCGAGAGGGAATGTGTCACCTCTGTGTGCAAAACGACATACGCTGCCTCTTCCCGCCTTAATTTTGTTTTACAGAGGCAACATAGACCAACAGGAGTTTGTTGCTAAATTGTGGAATTATTCATGGTTCGTTTGGCTTTTTTTACACATTATTTGATTTTTCTAGGCACTAATGTGCATAATTAAAATTTGAACTATATGCACATGCTCCAGTGCGCCAAAATGGGTTGAGAAATCATATGTGTCCTTGGGTGAATGTTTAGGTCCCATCCAGGGAATGGGAATGAATTTCAAACATCTGGGTGTAGTGGCTTGGCCGGAAAAATTGAGAAATTAGGTTTATAAATTCTGTAAATCCAAAACTCGATGGAAAATTATGAAACTCAACATGTTGCCTTCACATGGCACCAACATGATGTGGTAAAAATTTTAGCTGGTTTGCAAAGGCGCACACATTAACAACCAACAAAGTCTTTTGGAACAAGAGCTACCACGTTACAGATTGAAACACAAGTCTAATTAAAACTGTGGGCATTCTACTAACCATTGATGTGCCGCCAGGCGTCCTCTTTTTTATTGGCTAGGGGGCATCATGCAGGGTAGCTATTTGAGTATAGGAGGTGTACGAGCAGACCCTACGCATGCTTATTGGGAGGCAAGCCCTTTGGCCTCCATCCGTCGCCCACTTCTCTCCCAACTTCTCCATTAATGGCGCCCGAGCCCTTGTTTTATAGGTGCTTAATGGTGTGGCTATGTCTCACTCGACTGAGATTTAAAAGAGAAAAACAAAAATCTGGAAATATAATTTTACACGGATCTTGATGTAAGATCTGACGGACATATCATCGACTGAGACTTAGCAAGACTGTATAAATATAATGATGATGGTAATGGATAATAATTGTCTTACATATTTAGAAAGATAACTAAAAATGCCACATCTGCAACGCCCGAAAGACACAAGGGCAAAGAGGAAGGAAGACACGGACAACGATCTGGGTCGCTGCTCTCTACTTTCTTGCATGCGTTGCTGCAGGCGCGGAGTTCCTCCAACACCTTTCTTCATCGCCTCCACGTCTAGTTCTCGCGGCGAGAGGCGATGATCTCTTTCAAGTCCTCAATATGTTGCTTGGCAGCAGCCACGGATTCCTCCACCACCCTTTCGCACTCGATGCGGAGCATGGCATTCTCATTCATAAGTTTCTTGACGATAGCGCCCGTCTTCTTCAACAAGGTAGTGGTCTCCTCGTGCTGCTTCGCCCTTTCGACAATCTTTGCCCTCAGCAATTCGTGCTCGGTGCGGAGCTTCGCCTTGTCATCCCTTAGTCCTGGATGACACCGGTAGCATTATTAAACGAGGCATTGATCTCCTCCTATAGCTTTGCCCAGCCGGAGATCCAATCCATTCGGTTATTGAGCATAGCGCGCATGCGCTTGTGAGAGTCCTCGCCTGCCTGCGAGAGATCTTTCTAGGCCGCCGCAGTGCGGGTGGACCTCTCTACTGCATCTACGGCGCGACGGGACATCTGTGTTGCTTCCGCAGCGCGGCCGGACACTACAAAAAAAAAGACACATTCGTGACATTTTGGGCGGAACAAAATTTTTTGTGTCATGCTTATGACACTTCTATGACGATAATTGTGACAAAACCCGGTATCATCATAGATGTGATGGGCTCCTACTTCTATGACAAAAATCATGACAGAAAATGGGCTTTTCGTCCTGGGCGGGCCGGAGATGCAGCTGCATGACATTCTTTGGGCCGTCCATGACGAAAAAAATCATGGTAGAAGCGAGGGAGAGGAAATACCACAGAGTTCCCGGTTATGGTGGGTGGTCGGGGCCGAGCGATGCACTATGGTTTGCGCGTTTCTCTCGTGTACGCGCATGTGTGCGAGGCGTTGGCTAACTGAACCTGGAGCGATCGCACATTACTGAACCCGAGCGATCGATCCCTTGGTTGTTAACTGAAACCGAGCGATTCACTAGGTGCTGACTGAAGCCAAGCAATTCCTTCCCTGCTGTTGCTAACTGAACCCGAGCGATCGATCACTGTTGCTTCTTACTAAAGCCGATCGAGCCCTCGTTCAAGACGTAGCTAGCCAGTGTTGGGTTGCCTCTCGATGAACAGTGACCGTTGCTACCGTGCGCGCGGTATGTAGAATGAGTCGAGACGTGGTGAGTCGAGCCGGTTGGTTGGCTGTGGATGAACAGTTCCCAATGGGGGTTGGATGAACATGACCCCATGGTAGTAGGCCATTGCCGCTGGATGAACAGGACCCTGAGGAGGCCGCCGCACCCCAGCCGGTTGGGGTGGATGAACAGGACCCCGTGGAGGGCTGGATGAACAACAGCCAGTGAAGGCTGGATGAACAGTAGCCATGGATGAACAGTAGCTCGTGGAGGCTGGAGGAGGTCGACGGTGGATGAACAATAGCCCCGTGGAGGTTGCAGCGAGGCGGTAGACGGTCGATGAACAGGACTCCGTTTCGACCGTAGGCACTCCAACACAAGTCTGTTTCCTCCATTTGCGATACGCCACACCCCTCCCGATCAACATGACCCTGTTTTGACCGTAGGCACTCGAACACAAGTCTGTTTCCTCTGTTTTGCGGTACACCAGACCCATCCCCATGAACAGGATCCCGTTTTGATCGTGGCCGGTCTAACGGAAGGCCGTTTCCTTCGTTCTATGATACGCCAGACCCCGTTTTGGATGTTCCATTCAAGATGGTTGGCTCCCATTGAACAGGACGCGTTCCGACCCAGTCGGTTGCCTCCTGATGAATAGGACACTGTTTCTCCGCTCCGACCCAGCCGGTTCGCTGCCAGATGAACAGGACGCCGTTGCTGCCGTCAGTTGCCTCTCCATGTACACAAGCCCTGGTCGTCCGTATATATGCGCGAGTACGCGCTTGATTCCCCGCCCGTATGTACGTACGTGGCCGTATTTTTTGCCCTGTGGTTGTACGTAAGTATACATGACTTACATGGGACTGCCTGAACTGCTATGTCGGGTGCTCTACAACGACACGTGCCGCTACTTACTCGGCCACGGTTCCTACTTGCAGAGAGACCAATTGACTAGTGTGTATGTACACGTTCGCGACAAGACAGACAACGCTACATATGCTTTGACCGGGTGGGTCCCAGCGGTTAGGGAGGATAAGGACGCACTTCCTTGCATGCGAAGATATAGCTGGTCGGTCCCAGCTATCAGGGGGAGGAATCATTTTTATTTTGCGAGTAATAAGGAGGCACTTCCTTGTGTTTGAAGATGTAGTTGGTCGGTCCAGCTATCAGCCTCACCGCCTAAAGTCCTCTTCCGATGGATGCCCTTCATTGGCCACGTTGACCACGACACGCCGAGAGCACGAAGGCAGTGGACAACAGCGAGGCCTAGTAAGGGAACGACGCGGAGCTGGGGAAGACGCGGCAGTGGGTGCCCACGTGGAGGGCAGTACGTGGGTTGACTGCTTCGGCTGCGGTGTGAGGCTCTCGTCGCTGGAGAATAACAGGAGGTGTGGGTGAGTATAGAAGGATGGCATGGCCAGCCGTGGCAGCACAACCAGACACGGGAGGCAAGAGCAGGCGGCACGACCGGAGCTGATTTGGGCAGCTGGAGCAAGAAGACCAGAGGTTGCAGAAGCACGACGGCCATTGGATGGACATCCTACGGTCACTGTAGCTAGAACCATTTATATTGACTAAGTTGACAAAGCCCTTGGTACGCGTTAACTTAGTAGGCCCATAGGTCAGCCTCCGAAATGGTGCACCCCAGATGTCAGGAGGAGGAATCATTTTTTGGGCGGCTGAAGCAAGAATATCCGAGATTGAAGAAGAAGAACGCATTTGTTGGATGGACATCCAACAACCACTGCTGCTAGAACTGTGTGTTGACTATAAGTTGACAAAGCCTTGCATACGTGTCAACTTAGGTTTTTTAGGGGATGCGGTAACTTAGTAGGCCCACAAGTGTGCGGTAGAGAACATATAGCCATTTGCGATTTGTAAGAATGTACAACCCATTTTTGAATTCTAACAGAATTTACTACAGTCCATTTATAGTTTTTTAAAAGTACAACCCATTTTCTAGCTAGGACAACGATTAATAATTCAACCAACTGCTCAAAACAAAATTTCATAAAATTTTCCACATTTTGATGGGATCCGAAATATTTTTATCCTAAAATTTCTAGTCAGATTAAATATAATTTCAAAATAAATTTGTATTACGTAAAAATCCAACGAAATATTGCACCCGCAATAATTAATGAAATTAAAAATTTCAAAATCCTAAAAAATATTATTTAAAGTAATTACGTGTTTGGTGCATTTTTTATAGTTACTGCCTAGTTTTTATAATTACATCCCATTTATTATTTCTTAAAGACCATTTTCTTGTTAAGCCTAATGCATCCCTCCTAGTAAAGATTTGCAGCCCAGCGGGGCGGAGAATAACAAGTTGACCTTGCCTGGGTATTCCTTAAAAAAAGTATAGCTGGGCTAGCCATTTTCAGCTTGAAAAAAATTAATATCTGGGCTGGATATCTGTCCTGGGCTAGACGGGCCATAGCCCGCCCAGTTAATACCCTGCTCTCCTCTGAACAACAACTAAAACATCGCTCAAGAAAAACTCTGCAGCGCTCACACCTCAAAAACACAAATACTGCTCGAGCTGCTTGGACGCAGCTGTCGGCCGCTCCTTGTGCAATTTACGTGTGGGCCCGTGATGTCAGGAAACCAGGAGGAAGCAAAATAAATTATAGTTGTATATAATAAGGAGGCACTTGCATACGTGCGGCTATGGCCCTGGTGGGTCCCCACTGTCATCCTCCCCAAGTAAAGTCATCTCCTCATTCCTCATGTCCGTCGACCATATTGACAACGCGAGACGGCAACGCCACGGCGAGTGCAAAAACTCGAAGGATGACGGAGAGGGCCTCACGGGCCCTACGGATGGTTTGATATAGTGCTCGCTGCTCATTCAGGAAGCCAGGATGATAGGGCCATATGTCCGTGACGGCATTGTCATTCACTTGTTCGCCGGTGCTCGTTGAGGAGAACGAGGTTGCGGCACAGGTCCTCCTGCGGTGGTAGCTCTTCCGCCAATAGGGCGTCGAAGAGCGGCCGCACCTACTCTATGGTGAACACGACATGAACTGGCTTGGATAGTGGCGCTGGCTCCTAGTCGGAAGCTATGTCCATTGTCTGATTGTTGTCACTCAGCTCGGCGAACTCGCTGGCAAGCCAGCATGTCCGGCTGCTGGATCGACCCGTTGCCAAGGACAAGTCTGACCGCCCTGGCCCACCCAGATAGCCTCCCTTGCCCGCACGCGCTTTCTTCCTGAAACGGCAAGCGCCACCCGCGCCGCTTCCTGGTGCAGGCGATTGCTTGGCGTTCAAACGACATAAGTGCCATCCGTCCATCCGTCTGCCGCCCACATTAATGATACGCGGTTGCCAAGGCGGCTACTCCGGCGCCACCTGTCCGTCCCTCCGCTACCCACCATTTCTATATAAACTGTTGCGCCGGCCATAGCCGCAGTCATCCACCTTTGTTCCCTTTCTCCTATCCACATCACTACTGCCCACCATGGCTTCCTCATGCTCCAGCGCTCTTCGGGACGGATGGATGATGGACCATAAGGATATGGTAGCCATTGCTGCCGACTGGCTGGCTGGCTGGCAGCCGGAGGATGACGACGTCCCAGTAGAGAACATGGTAGTCGACGATCCGGCTCCAACCCTTTCCTTCGCGCCATCCTCGCCGGTGCATTGCACCATGACCATCGGCAAGGCCCGTGCCCAATACATGGACACGGTGAGGCAGAAGCGTCAGGAGTAGTTTTGGGAGGCGCATGCCGACGCTGCCTACAACCACCATCTGCTCTAGGAGCACCTGCAGGCGGAGGAGCAGATCGGCACGGAGCGGGTGGAGCAGGAGGCGCTGCTCGACTCGTATTGCTCCACCCATGAGAGCCGCCTCACGCGCTGGCGGTACCGCATGCGGGTGGTGGAGGTTGCGACCTCCTACAAAGAGGGTGATGAAGCGGGTGAGGCACTGTTTGGCGAGACCGAGGATGAGGCGGAGGAAAATGCCGGCTCCGCCGAGTCCCCGCTCCACTGGCATCGACGAGGCCCTGCTCCGCCGAGGCCCCGCCGCACCAACAACAAGGCAGAGGACACCGCCGGCTCCGCCAATGCCCCACCCCGTTGGCACTGAGGGGGAGGATTTCCCCGCACTGCCGAGGCGACGCCCCGCCGGCAATGAGATAGAGGACAACGCTGGCTCCGTCGAGGCCCCGCCCCAATGCCAACGAGGCCGCAACACATAGAAAAGAATGAAGAGTATAACACGGTAGGTCGCCGCCACTCGGGTCCAAGTAAGGCCACCGCTCCTACCCTCCGGTTGAAGCCAAGCTAGGCGGGTTGAAAATTGACGGCCGATTAGCTTCTGTAACATCCCAAATATTCAATTTGGAATGTTATACATAGGTCATACATGCATATCATATTTTTATTGCATTTCGTTTCGCGATCCTCAAAATTTTAAGCAACTCAAGGACCCTCGGAGAGAGTTGGGGATTTCACCGTTTTCATATTTGAATTTTATCAAATATTGGAAAAAGGGTCATTTGTTTTAATTATTTTTCTCTCCGAAAATATTTCATATCAAAATATATGAGAGGGGATAATATGGCTTCCCCAAAATAATGAAATATTGGCGGAAAAATATAAAAAACAAATAAACATTTTTTATTGGATTTTATTGCTATTTTATTTGAATTAGGAAAAATACGCGTTTTCAAAATTGCATTAGAGTCCTAAATAAATGTTCACCTTGTCCAGTAGATTTTTAGACGACGGGGAAAATTTATTCTAGGATTTTTGGAGTCCGTTTAGTACTTCTTTTCTTTGTTTTTCTGCGACATATTTAAAAAAACGCAACCGACTCCGGGTTGTACCCGGCCGGGACTCATCAGACCGGCCCCTCTTATAAGCCGCCCGAGCCGCCGCCTGACCACCAGTGCCGTGCTCACAAACCCTAGCCGCCGCCGCCACTGCCGCCGCGCCATGAAGCCGCCGCCCGAGTCCTCCGCCACGAGTTGCCGCCCGCCATTGGAGTTTCGCGCCACCAACGTTTGCCGAGGTAGCCACCGGTTTTTTTCTAGAAACCGTTCAGTTTATTTCAAACCCCACATCTGTTTTTTTATCGGTTCGTTCGGTTTTTTTTTGGTTTAGTTATTTTGCGGACGTTCATCCGTACGTTCGTTTTAACGAATGCCGTTCACCCGTTAGTCACGAGATAGCTTAACGCTCGCTCATTAGCTCGTTTCGCCGCTTTTTCTTTTCCGTGGTTTCGCGATTATTTTAGATCGCGATTTCTGACCCGATTTTCGTTCAAGTATAACTTCTCACTCGTTTGTCGAAATCAGGCGATTCAAGCACCTAGATGTTCGTTTCGAAGCCCGCTTTCTGTTTTACCAATTTGAACAAGATTTTGGTACTGTAAAATTAGCCTTTAGTCCAGATTAGTAATCGGATCTTGTTTTTTCACGCTTGAGTTTCGCTGTTCGCTTGATTTGATTCTTTTTGCCAACCGGAGTTCTTCAGTTGAACTTTCTGGTTAGATCTTCTTATTTGAGATTTACCCGTGCATCTTTGCTTGATTTCTTATGTATGCTATTTTTTGTTTGCGATAGAATTCCCGGAGTGCGAAGCTTGCTACTACGAGTCTCTAGGTTTTGCGGATCGTCAGCAAGGCAAGTAACACTTTGATCATATCCCCTTAATACCCAGTTTTTATGCATTAGCTCAAATCCTCAAACACTACATGGTTAGTATGTGATTAACTTGTGGGTATTGGGAAGTAGTTGATGAGGTAGAACCTATTGCCCTGTTTATTATTAAACCCTTGGGAGTTACTTCTACGTTATGCTTATACTGCTATGCTATGCTCGTAGACGTGGTTTGGGTGAGTGAATCCATGAAAGATGTGAGATGATTATTTAATGGTTCAACTTAAGGTGGCAACTTTAATACACATCTGGGTGGATTGCTTGTTTGGGCACCTGGAGAATAGCTACCTCTTGAGCACTGCGTTGGTTTTCCCTTGAAGAGGAAACGGTGATGCAGTAAAGTAGCGTAAGTATTTCCCTCAGTTTTTGAGAACCAAGGTATCAATTAGGTAGGATATCATGCACGAGTCCCTCACACCTACACAAACAAATAAGAACCTCGCAACCAATGCGATAAAGGGGTTGTCAATCCCTCAACGGTCACTTACGAGAATGAGATCTGATAGATATGATAAGATAATATTTTTGGTATTTTTATGATAAAGAGAAATAAAGATGCAAAGTAAAATAAAAGGCAATACAAATAACTAAGTGTTGGAAGACTAATATGATGGAAAATAGACCCGGGGGCCATAGGTTTCACTAGTGGCTTCTCTCAAGAGCATAAGTATTACGGTGGGTAAACGAATTACTGTCGAGCAATTGATAGAATTGAGCATAGTTATGAGAATATCTAGGTATCATCATGTATATAGGCATCACATCCGCGACAAGTAGACCGAAACGATTCTTCATCTACTACTATTACTCCATACATCGACCGCTATCCAGCATGCATCTAGAGTATTAAGTTCATAAGAACAGATTAATGCTTTAAGTAAGATGACATGATGTAGAGGGATAAACTCATGCAATATGATATAAACCCTATCTTTTTATCCTCGATGGCAACAATACAATACGTGCCTTGCTGCCCCTCATCACACGGGAAAGGACACCGCAAGATTGAACCCAAAGCTATGCACTTCTCCCATTGCAAGAAAGATCAATCTAGTAGGCCAAACCAAACTGATAATTCGAAGAGACTTGCAAAGATAACCAATCATACATAAAAGAATTCAGAAGATTCAAATATTATTCATAGATAAACTTGATCATAAACCCAAAATTCATCGGTCTCAACAAACACACCGCAAAAGAAGATTACATCGAATAGATCTCCACGAGAGAGGGGGAGAACATTGTATTGAGATCCAAAAGAGAGAAGAAGCCATCTAGCTAATAACTATGGACCCAAGGTCTGAGGTAAACTACTCACACATCATCGGAGAGGCTATGGTGTTGATGTAGAAGCCCTCCGTGATCGATGACCCTCCCATGAGCTCCGAACAGTCCCCAAGATGGGATCTCGTGGGTGCTGGAAGGTTGCGGCGGCGGAATTAGGTTTTTGGCTCAGTTTCGATCGTTGAAGTACGAGGTATATATAGGAGGAAGGAGTACGTCGGTGGAGCAACGTGGGGCCCACGAGGGTGGAGGGTGCGCTGGGGGTAGGCGCGCCCCAACCTCGTGGCTTCCTCTTTGATTTCTTGACGAGGGTCCAAGTCCTCGGATCATGTTCGTTCCAAAATCACGTTCCCAAGGTTTCATTCTGTTTGGACTCGCTTGATATTCTTTTTCTACGAAACTCTGAAATAGGCAAAAAACAACAATTCTGGGCTGGGCCTCCGGTTAATAGGTTAGTCCCAAAAATAATATAAAAGTGAATAATAAAGCCCAATAATGTCCAAAACGGAAGATAATATAGCATGGAGCAATAAAAAATTATAGATACGTTGGAGACGTATCACAGCTCCTCAAGGCGAGCATTGGGGTCGCGAAGGTGCAAGTGGTTGAAAACGCAAGTCAATGCAGCTGAAGATAGGACACGAGCCTCTGCCTCCGCTATAGGACCGACGCCGTCAACGACTTCCTCGAGCGCCTTCACCAAGAGTGGAAGCAGTCGGGCAGGGCCGTCCTCGTCGGTGGCCAGCGACTTCTCCAGGCCGTGCTCGTAGAGCGTCTTCAGCGCCTTGTGAGATCTCTTCTAGAGTTCGATGAAGGACACGCGGTCTTCGGCCAGGACTCGCGCCTTGGCATCAAGATCGGCCTTCCTCGCCTCCATCTTCTGCTCCAGCTCTTCCAACCGGTTGTGCTCGGCGGCCTGCGTCTTCCTCAACTCCGCTAGCTCAGCATCACAGTTCTTGACGGCGTCCTCCCGGGCCTTCACCTCCTCCTCCTTCGCTTTTTCGGCGGGCCTTCGCTTTGGGATGAGGGGCTGCTCCCTCTCTTGCTGGCGGGCGTCGGCCTCGGCATCATCAGGAAGGGCGCGGAGGATCTCGGCTTTGCTCAGAGGAGAAGTCTCCCCCACCTCTTCAAGAGTCTTCTCCAAGTCCACCTCCTCTTCCCCCTCCCTACGGGACTCGTCAGAGGACACTTCCACCGGGTTCGGTGTCGCGGGGGCTCCTGGAAGCGCCGGCGGCACCAGCCCGCGCGCATCAAAGGTCGGCCTGGAGGCAACGAATTCCTCCCAGTCCCTGCGTTGGAACAGGGGAGCAATGGCACTTGGCGGATACTCCTGGTTGTCCCTAACTATGAGGCGCAGGACAGCGGCCAACTCATCGTCAGGCAAGGCCCCCGGCCTCAGGCGGGTCTTGTTTCCCTATTCTTCAAGCTCCCACAAAGGCAGCTACCTGGAGCGGGCAACTCAGCAGCCAAGAACTCCCTCAGGAGCATGACCCCCGTCACCTTGGCCGCCCTCGCGTTGCCCGACTTCAAGTCGGTCACCATCTACCCCAACACTAGCAATGCCCGCTCATCGGCAAGCTCAACCCTGGGCCACCCCCTGTTGGAAGAGTGCGCCGCCGTTGGCAGCACCAGACGCGTATCGGCGCACTTGGCGTCCATCATGACCCACTTGGATCGAATGTTGTCGGCCCTCTTCCCGGTGCTCGAGATCGAGTTGGCCTTGACGGATGCGACGAAGTTAGCGCATCTGGAGATGTGGCCCTCGCTGACACGGAGGAAGAAGAAGTGGCGCAGGAGCGCCATAGATGGCATCACGCCTAAGTACGCCTCACAGTAATAGGCGAAGATGGACATGAGGAGGACAAAGTTGGGATGGAGATGCAATGCCTGCAACCCGTAGTGGTCGAGGACTTCATAAAAGAAACCGGAGAAGGGAGGAACCAACCCGACGGCAACGCTGATCGAGAAGAAGGGGAAGAAGGTGCCTTCCTCAGGCTCCGGCACGTCGGAGGCAAGCCAGAGCTCGGTCTCCCCCCACTCATTGCTCTCACCCGCCGTCAGCAGGCGCACGGAGGCAAGGCTCTTCTCCGTGACGGTGGGGGCCTCAAGGGCCGGCTCATACCAAGCCGGTGCCGAGGAAGTCTTGACCTTGTGCGGCGCCATGGATCACAGATGCAGGATGAGACTGGAGCATATCTGGAGGTAACGATGGCAAGGAGCAAGAAAGGGGATCTGGAGCGAGGCAAGGAAGAAGCAATCAAGGCAAGTACTGCCTGTGCAGCCTTTTGTCAGGTCAAGCAGTTGCCGAGGCAGCGTGGGGAAGCAGGGACGCCCACGTCCAATCAACCGCCACGCGTCAACCGAGGCCGCAGGCTTTTGGGACCCGTGGCACTCCGAACTTAACCCTAGGCTTCACCGCGAAGCCAAGCCCGAACGCTCCTTGGGCCCGAGGGCTACTGTCGGTGTTCTGGGAACGGGGGTCCCCAGACTTGCCTGCCTGCGGCCCACGGCGTGGCTAAGCCAGCAGGCTGTACGACCCATCTTCATCAACAAGGCATCCAAGACCCTCGCGAGGGGCCAAACCTCGCGAGGCGGACGACGCAAGACCTCCTCAGGAGTGGCCTAGTCAGGCAGGCTCACGAGGAGCGGAGATATCAAGGCGGGGCAATCCTCACGAGGCTCTCGTGACGTGAGCCATGACGATCGGCACCAGGCGGGTGCCGGCACATGCAGCGTCCTTGTTTCCTCTTTGGTGCTAAAGAGGCCAGCGCATGCGAGGAGTACCGAGGCATCAGGCAAAGGTTGCCATATCGGTGCAACGAGACCAAGAATAGAAGGACGGCAAGACGAAGGTCATCGTGGAGCCCAAGACGGCGTCACCACCAGAGCTTTTGGCAGGCGAAGACCACTTTTGTGAGGATAGATTGTACTAGCTGTCCCCTTCAAATTTGCCTGCCGTTGTTGGCTCCCTTCCCGCTCAATATTTCGGAAGAGGACCAGGGCCTATATGAGTAGAACTAGCCACCACAGTAGAGGCATCTTGGATCGATCTGATTCAGAGGCATCGAGCAGTTCATCCAACTCTCACCCACACAAGTAGCCAAGCACAAGAACACCTCAACCTCAGGAGGCTGTTCTTCCCTTTGTACTGTTCTTCATCAGCCCAAGAGGCAATCCACCACCACCACACTGGAGTAGGGTATTACACCACAACGGTGGCCCGAACTAGTATAAATCTCGTGTCCCTTTGTGTTGTGAGTTCGTCGAGTTCGTCCGCGAGATCTTAGCGAGCTAGGGCGTAGATCAGAAGGGGGAAAGACTTCGCGCGCACCCCAGTGTTCGAACCTTAAGGGTTTGCCGGAACCCCACATCCGACAACTCCCTCCGGTCCTTTTTAGTCTGCATATAAGTTTTGTCTGAAGTCAAAGTATCTTTACTTTGACCAATCTTATAGAAAAAAAGTATGAACATTCACAATGTAAAATCAACTGACTTGAAAGAAATCTAATATGCGAAGTAAAAAGGAACAGAGGGAGTACAAAGAGTTTGAGCAGCTTTTTAGCGTTCATGTACATTGCAATCAAACACACAGACCTGGCAATTCACAGAGAACATTCAAAAAAATCGATGATTATGCATCTCAGAGATTCACATGTCAAAGTCAATATTTACTTAACAACTAACGAATAAAGAAAGATCGATCGATGCTGCTGATAGCAAATGGCGTCCCATTCAAAAGTATCAAACGCATGTCTTCTTGCCTCAATGAGCAAAATTTGACAAGTTTGTCCTATTCCAAAATGTCAAATGCGTGTTGCTTTGCATACATCAATGAGCAAATTTTGACAAGGTTTTCCCATTCCAAAATATCAAATGCCTATGATTGTGGAATGGGCAGGGTTTGCCATGAGTTCGGACATTGACATGGCACCTCATGCTAAATAAACCAACTGTTCTTTTTGTGCAGTTCCACCAAAATCAACCAAATTCGCGCGTAGCTTGTATGATTTAGCCTTCATATGTTGCAACACCTTGAACATATCGACACCTCCTTTCTTGTGGTGGAAATGAATGATTTGATGTATTCATGAACATTTTGTGCAGTTCCCACTGAAATCAAGCTGAGTACCCCTGTTTGCACAAATACAAAAAAAGTGATTACTATAAAGCAAACTGTACTATGAATTGACAGTTTAAACATGCAACCTACATGATCCATGCAGAGCACACATTTAAAAAATGAAACTCAACGGAAGGAATCATAACACAACATTGTATTGGCCATCACATCACCAAAGATGGAGATCCGTGAGTCCTTCTGAGCTGAAGTTAGTTTGTTCTTGTGGGCAGTAATGTAACCATCCTTCAACTGCTTCCTTCTGTTATGACATGGATGATCCTGTTGTGCAAAGGCAAGAGAACAACTAAATGCTGCATCCCTGTTTGCTCGAAAAAAAGGAAAGGAAATAATTAAAACAGCACATATGAAGCACTTCTCGAGGACAATACCACTTTCTCATGCCAGTATCTAAACAGTAGAACAATACCAATAGAGATGACAAAGCTCAATCATATGGATGAAATCCGTGGGCTACTACCAACCTTTGTCAGGAGGCTTATTGTGTAGAGCATACAAATGACGCACTTCTCCGGAACCATCTATTGTTACCTACTGTGGTTGCCATGCTTACTATATACTCCTCGATTAGTTTAATGTTTCCGACATCTTCTTGTGCAGTTCCACTAAAATATATGTTATCTTCAAAGAAGATCCCTGTTTGCACAAGTAGAGATAATTACATATTCCATTAAGAGTGGCATCAAATCAGTGGCAAAACAATTGCTCGTTCCAGCCATAGAAATAAATTAAGATACAAAATTATATCATTACTTGTGTCATCACACTTCCAGTTTTTCCTCTGCTTGTTCTTCACCTTCATCACTTGGTTCAATAATAGACAAGCTTTGCCTTCAATGTAAGATTTGGCATGTCATTTAGGGAGCACAAGTATAGCACTAAACAACGACATTAATTTTCTGATGAAAATGGCAAAATACAGGCCAACAATTGTGAAATATCCTTATCTTACCTCAATGGGATATTACGATGCACATACAGATTGGAAGTCTTGTCTCCATTTGTGCAGTTCACTAAAATCAAGCAACATTACCGTATAAGTAGCAAAACATATGGAAGCACACTGCACAATCATATGAAAGATGGCTAGTACTGACCTCTCATGACGCGGAATTCAAACAACCCACAAGAACAAGATTTGGAACAAATTTTCCAACACGGATAGGAAAGTCAGATCTCCTCTTGTGCAGTTCCACAAGCAATCAAGCAACATTGTCGGTGTGACATTTTGGTTGAACTGCACAAAACACTCTTAAAACAAAAGTGTTTTGTGCAGTGCAACAAAAGGTCACAATAGCAACGAGGTGAAGTAGATAACCCTATTTACCCAGAGCTGCAAAGTAAACAACTAGTGGTCAATAACGGTGGATGACACAAAAGCCAACAAAAGAAGCATCTAACTTATCTAAATGGGAAAGAAAGCAAGATAGTAGCATTTCTCAAACGGTGACATTGATTCATGTTAACAGAGAGATTATATTAACAATAAAACTCGTTAAACATGTAATTTGGTTTTAACAGTGGCCTTGCTTCAATTTTCCAGTGGCATTATTAGAGGGTGTTTGTTTATAGGAACTTTTTGGTGTAGGGACTAAAAAAAGTCCCTTTAGTCCCATCTAAACCAAGCAGGAGGGACTTTGAGGGACTAAAAGTGGGCATTTGGGACCAAAGAAATAAGACCCTAAGGGAGAGCCTTTTTGGGACTTTTTCCAACAGTTGCCCCTGCCCCGCATCACACCTTATCTCTATTAGTTCATTATTAGGGGTAACATGGTCTTTCAGCATGTCATTTAATAACCTCTAGTCCATGTTTAGTCCTTGGAACCAAGATGGTAGGGACTAGGGACTTTTTAGTTGGTACTAAAAAAAAGTCCTAGGACTTTTTAACCAAACAGGGCCTTAGATTAACAACAACTAAAGAGTTGCACAGGACAGTGGACGCACCAGCACCATGTGCATCTACCGATGTATAAAGGGATGATGCACAGTCTGTTGCAACAAATAACAAACAACCAAGGAGCATATTTGTGTTGGTCCCGGTTTTGTTATCTTTAGACACCTTTCTTTATGTGAGGGAAGCAAATCTAGTCCTGCTCAAACTCTACAGCCTTGTCCCCCAAAACAAAAAGATCAGTTCATTACAGATGTGCGTACTGCGTTTGTCATTGTTTTCCCTTTTCGACCAACGTAGGTGCTGGATAGCCAGTCTGTACTACTTCCCCCCCCCCCCCCTTCCTTTCCTCTTTGAACCACGTCCTACATTCATGCTATCCAACTTCCCCCACTACTTTCCCCCTTCCTTTCCTCTTTGAACTGTTGGGGAACGTAGTAATTTCAAAAAATTTCCTACGCACACGCAAGATCATGGTGATGGCATAGCAACGAGAGGGAAGAGTGTATGTCCACGTACCCTCGTAGACCGTAAGCGGAAGGGTTATGACAACGCGGTTGATGTAGTCGTACGTCTTCACGATCCGACCGATCCAAGTACCGAACGCACGGCACCTCCGAGTTCAGCACACGCTCAGCTCGATGACGATCCCGGACTCGATCCAGCAAAGTGTCGGGATGAGTTCCACAAGATGACGGCTTGGTGACGATGATGATGCTTCACCGGCGCAGGGCTTCGCCTAAGCTCCGCGACGATATAACCGAGGTGGAATATGGTGGAGGGGGGCACCGCACACGGCTAAGGAACGATCACGTGGATCAACTTGTATGTCATGGGGTGCCCCCCTGCCCCCGTATATAAAGGAGCAAGGGGGAGGGGGCGGCCGGCCTAGGAGGAGGCGCGCCAAGGGGAGTCCTACTCCCACCGGGAGTAGGACTCCCTCCTTCCTTGTTGGAGGGGGAAAGAGGGGGAGAGGAGGAAGGAAAAGGGGGCCGCACCCCTTGTCCAATTCGGACCAGAGGGGGGCTGCGCGCCTCCTTCCTTTCGACCTTTCTCCTCTATTCCCGTATGGCCCAATAAGGCCCATATACTCCCCGGCAAATTCCCGTAACTCTCCGTTACTCCAAAAAATACCCGAATCACTCGGAACCTTTCCGAACTCCGAATATAGTCGTCCAATATATCGATCTTTATGTCTCGACCATTTCGAGACTCCTCGGCATGTCCCCGATCTCATCCGGGACTCCGAACTCCTTCGGTACATCAAAACTCATAAACTCGTAATATAACTGTCATCGAAACCTTAAGCGCGCGGACCCTACGGGTTCGACAACTATGCAGACATGACCTAGAACTATTCTTGGTCAATAACCAATAGCGGAACCTGGATGCCCATATTGGCTCCTACATATTCTACGAAGATCTTTATCGGTCAAACCGCATAACAACATACTTTGTTCCCTTTGTCATCGGTATGTTACTTGCCCGAGATTCGATCGTCGGTATCCAATACTTAGTTCAATCTCGTTACCGGCAAGTCTCTTTACTCGTTACGTAATGCATCATTCCGTAACTAACTCATTAGCTACATTGCTTGCAAGGCTTATAGTGATGTGGATTACCGAGAGGGCCAGAGATACCTCTCCGACAATCGGAGTGACAAAACCTAATCTCAAATACGCCAACCCAACATGTACCTTTGGAGACACCTGTAGTACTCCTTTATAATCACCCGATTACGTTGTGACGTTTGGTAGCACCAAAGTGTTCCTCCGTAAACGGAGTTGCATAATCTCATAGTTACAGGAACATGTATAAGTCATGAAGAAAGCAATAGCAATATACTAAACGATCAAGTGCTAGGCTAACGGAATGGGTCATGTCAATCACATCATTCTCCTAATGATGTGATCCCATTAATCAAATAACAACACATGTCTATGGTTAGGAAACATAACCATCTTTGATTAATGAGCTAGTCAAGTAGAGGCATACTAGTGACTATATGTTTGTCTATGTATTCACACATGTATCATGTTTCCGTTAATACAATTCTAGCATGAATAATAAACATTTATCATGATATGAGGAAATAAATAATAACTTTATTATTGCCTCTAGGGCATATTTCCTTCAGTCTCCCACTTGCACTAGAGTCAATAATCTAGATCACATCGCCATGTGATTTAACACCAGTATTCATATCTGTATATGATTAACACCCATAGTTCACATCGTCATGTGACCAACACCCAAAGGGTTTACTAGAGTCAATAATCTAGTTCACATCGCTATGGGATTAACACCCAAAGAGTACTAAGGTGTGATCATGTTTTGCTCGTGAGAGAAGCTTAGTCAACGGGTCTGTCATATTCAGAGCCGTATGTATTTTGCAAATATTTTCTATGTCTACAATGCTCTGCATGGAGCTACTATAGCTAATTGCTCCCACTTTCAATATGTATCCAGATTGAGATTTATAGTCATCTGGATCGGTGTAAAAGCTTGTACTGTTGTAACTCTTTATGACGGGCTCTTTTATCACCTCCATAATCGAGAAATATTTCCTTAGTCCTCACTAAGGATATTCTTGACCACTGTCCAGTGATCTACTATTAGATCAAAATTGTATTCCTTTGCCAAATTCAGAGCAAGGTATACAATAGGTCTGGTACATAGCATAGCATACTTTATAGAACCTATGACTGAGGCATAGGGAATGACTTTCATTCTCTTTTTTTTTTTCTGCCGTGGTCGGGATTTGAGTCTTACTCAATTTCACACGTTTGCAACACAGGCAAGAACTTTTCTTTGACTGTTCCATTTTGAACTACTTCAAAATGTTGACAAGGTATGTACTTATTGAAAAACTTATCAAGCGTCTTGATCTATCTCAATATATCTTGATGCTCAATATGTAAGCAGCTTCACCGAGGTCCTTCTTTGAAAAACTCCTTTCAAATACTCCTTTATGCTTTGCAGAATAATTCTACATTATTTCCGATCGACAATATGTCATTCACATATACTTATCAGAAATGCTGTAGTGCTCCCACTCACTTTCTTGTAAATACAGGCTTCTCCAAAAGTCTGTATAAAACCATATGCTTTGATCAAATCATCAAGCATATATTCCAACTCTGAGATGTTTGCACCAGTCCATAGATGGATCGCTTGAGCTTGCACATTTTGTTAGCTCCTTTAGGATTGACAAAACCTTCTGGTTGCATCATATACAACTCTTCTTCAATAAATCCATGAAAGAATGTAGTTTTGACATCCATTTGCCAGATTTCATAAAATGTGGCAATTGCTAACATGATTCGGACAGACTTAAGCATCGCTACAGTTGAGAAAATCTCATTGTAGTAAATACCTTGAACTTGTCAAAAACCTTTTTGTGACAATTCGAGCTTTGTAAATAGTAACACTACTATCAGTGTCCGTCTTCCTCTTGAAGATCCATTTATTTAACATGGCTTGCTAATCATCGAGCAAGTCAATCAAAGTCCATACTTTGTTCTCATACATGGATCATATCTCAGATTTTATGGCCTCAAGCCATTTCGCGGAATCTGGGCTCATCATCGCTTCCTCATAGTTCGTAGGTTCATCATGGTCTAGTAACATGACTTCTATAACACGATTACCGTACCACTCTGGTGCGGATCTTACTCTGGAAGACCTACGAGGGTTGGTAGCAACTTGATCTGAAGTTTCATGATCATCATCATTAACTTCCTCACTAATTGGTGTAGGAATCACTGGAACTGACTTCTGTGATGAAAAACTTTCCAATTTGGGAGAAGGTACAATTACCTCATCAAGTTCTACTTTCCTCCCACTCACTTCTTTCGAGAGAAACTTCTTCTCTAGAAAGGATCCATTTTAGCAACGAATAACTTGCCTTCGGATCTGTGATAGAAGGTGTACCCAATAGTTACCTTTGGGTATTCTATGAAGACGCATCTTTCCGATTTGGGTTCGAGCTTATCAGGTTGAAACCTTTTCATATAAGCATCGCAACTCCAAGCTTTAAGAAACGACAGCTTAGGTTTACTGCTAAACCATAGTTCATACGGTGTCATCTCAACGGATTTAGATGGTGCCCTATTAAACGTGAATGCAGCTGTCTCTAATGCATAACCCCAAATCGATAGTGGTAAATCGGTAAGATACATCATAGATCGCACCATATCCAATAAAGTGCGGTTACGACGTTCGGACACACCATAACGTTGTGGTGTTCCAGGTGGCGTGAGCTGTGAAACTATTCCACATTGTTTTAATTGAAGACCAAACTCGTAACTCAAATATTCGTCTCCGTGATCAGATCGCAGAAACTTTATTTTCTTGTTACGATGATTTTTCCACTTCACTCTGAAATTCTTTGAACCTTTCAATTATTTCAGACTTATGTTTCATCAAGTAGATATACCCATATCTGCTCAAATCATCTTGTGAAGGTCAGAAAATAACGATACTTGCCACGAGCATCAACACTCATTGGATCACATACATCGGTATGCATTATTTCCAATAAGTCAAGAGTTTGTTCCATTGTTCCGAGAACGGAGTTTTAGTCATCTTGCCCAAAAGGCACGGTTCGCAAGCATCAAATGATTCATAACCAAGTGATTCCAAAATCCATCTTTATGGAGTTTCTTCATGCGCCTACACCGATATGACCCAAACGGCAGTGCCACAAATTAGTTGCACTATCATTATTAACTTTGCATCTTTTGGCATCAATACTATGAATCTGTGTATCACTACGATCGAGATGCAAGAAACTATTTTCATTGGGTGTATGACCATTTGAAGGTTTTATTCATTTAAGCAGAACAACAATTATTCTCTGACTTTAAATGAATAAACGAATTGCAATAAACATGATCAAATCATATTCATGCTCAACATAAACGCCAAATAACATTTATTTAGGTTTAACACTAATCCCGAAAGTATAGGAGTGTGCGATGATGATCATATCAATCTTGGAACTACTTCCAACACTCATCGTCACTACCCTTCAACTAGTCTCTGCTTATTCTCAGAACTCCTGTTTCGAGTTACTAATCTTAGCAACCGAACAAGTATCAAATACTCGGGGCTACTATAAACACTAGTAAGGCACACATCAATAACCTGTATATCAAATATACCCTTGTTCACTTTGCCATCCTTCTTATCCACCAAATATTCAGGGCATTTCCGCTTCCAGTGACCATTTCCTTTGCAGTGTAAGCACTTAGTTTCAGGCTTTGGTCCAGCTTTGGGCTTCTTCGCATGAGTGACAACTTACTTGTCTTTCTACTAGAAGTTCCCTTTCTTTCCCTTTGCCCTTCTCTTGAAACTAGTGGTCTTGTTAATCATCAACACTTGATGCTCTTTCTTGATTTCTACCTTCGTCGATTTCAACATCACGAAGAGCTCGGAATCGTTTTCGCCATCCCTTGCATACTCGTAGTTCATCACGAAGTTCTAGTAACTTAGTGATGGTGACTAGAGAATTCTGTCAATCACTATCTTATCCGGAAGATTAACTCCCACTTGATTCAAGCGATTAAAGTACCTGCATAATCTGAGCACATGCTCACTAGTTGAGCGATTCTCCTCCATCTTTTAGCTATAGAACTTGTTGGAGACTTCATATCTCTCAACTCGGGTATTTTCTTGAAATATTAACTTTAACTCCTGGAACATCTCATACGGTCCATGACGCTCAAAACGCCTTTGAAGTCCCGATTCTAAGCCGCTAAGTATGGTGCACTAAACTATCAACTAGTCATCATATTGAGCTAGCCAAACGCTCATAACGCCCGCATTTGCTCCTACAATAGGTCTGTCACCTAGCGTGCATTAAGGACATAATTCTTCAGGCAGCAATGAGGATAAACCTCAGATCATGGATCCAATCCGCATCATTGCTACTAACATTTTCCAATACAATTTTCTCTAGGAACACATATAAAAACATAGGGAAGCAATCAACGCGAGCTATTGATCTACAACATAATTTGCAAAATACTACCAGGACTAAGTTCATGATAAATTTAAGTTCAATTAATCATATTACTAAAGAACTCCCACTTAGATAGACATCTCTCTAGTTATCTAAGTGATTACGTGATCCAAATCAACTAAACCATGTCCGATCATCACGTGAGATGGAGTAGTTTCAATGGTGAACATCACCATGTTGATCATATCTACTATATGATTCACGTTCGACCTTTCGGTCTCCATGCTCCGAGGCCATATCTGTATATGCTAGGCTCGTCAAGTTTGACCTGAGTATTCCGCGTGTGCAACTGTTTTGCACCCGTTGTATTTGAACGTAGAGCCTATCACACCCGATCATCACGTGGTGTCTCAAAGACGAAGAACTTTCATAACGGTGCATACTCGTGGAGAACACTTCTTGATATTTAGTGAGAGATCATCTTATAATGCTACCGTCAATCAATGCAAGATAAGATGCATAAAGGATAAACATCACATGCAGTCAATATAAGTGATATGATATGGCCATCATCATCTTGTGCTTGTGATCTCCATCTCAAGCACCGTCGTGATCACCATCGCCACCGCGCGACACCTTGATCTCCATCGTAGCATCGTTGTCGCCTCGCCAACTATTGCTTCTACGACTATTGCTACCGCTTAGTGATAAAGTAAAGCAATTACATGGCGTTTGCATTTCATACAATAAAGCGACAACCATATGGTTTCTTGCCGATTGCCGATAACTCGGTTACAAAACATGATCATCTCATACAATAAAATATAGCATCACGTATTGACCATATCACATCACAACAGGCCCTGCAAAAACAAGTTAGACGTCCTCTACTTTGTTGTTGCAAGTTTTACGTGGCTGCTACGGGCTGAGCAAGAACCGTTCTTACCACGCATCAAAACCACAACGATAGTTTGTCAAGTTGGTGTTGTTTTAACCTTCGCAAGGACCGGGCGAGCCACACTCGGTTCAACTAAAGTGAGAGAGACAGACACCGCCGGTCACCTTTAAGCAACGAGTGCTCAAGCGGTGAAACCAGTCTCGCGAAGCGCACGCGTAATGTCGGTCCGGCCGTTTCATCTCACAATACCGCTGAACCAAAGTATGACATGCTGGTAAGCAGATGACTAGTATCGCCCACAACTCACTTGTGTTCTACTCGTGCATATAACATCAACATAAAACCTGGCTCGGATGCCTTTGTTGGGGAACGTAGTAATTTCAAAAAATCCTACGCACACGCAAGATCATGGTGATGGCATAGCAACGAGAGGGAAGAGTGTATGTCCACGTACCCTCGTAGACCGTAAGCGGAAGCGTTATGACAACGCGGTTGATGTAGTCGACGGCTTCACGATCCGACCGATCCAAGTACCCGAACGCACGGCACCTCCGAGTTCAGCACACGTTCAGCTCGATGACGATCCCCGGACTCCGATCCAGCAAAGTGTCGGGATGAGTTCCACAAGACGACGGCGTGGTGACGATGATGATGCTTCACCGGCGCAGGGCTTCGCCTAAGCTCCGCGACGATATGACCGAGGTGGAATATGGTGGAGGGGGGCACCGCACACGGCTAAGGAACGATCACGTAGATCAACTTGTGTCATGGGGTGCCCCCTGCCCCCGTATATAAAGGAGCAAGGGGAGGGGCGGCCGGCCTAGGAGGAGGCGCGCCAAGGGGAGTCCTACTCCCACCGGGAGTAGGACTCCCTCCTTTCCTTGTTGGAGGGGGAAAGAGGGGGAGAGGAGGAAGGAAAAGTGGGCCGCACCCCTTGTCCAATTCGGACCAGAGGGGGCTGCGCCTCCTTCCTTCGGCCTTTCTCCTCTATTCCCGTATGGCCCAATAAGGCCCATATACTCCCCGGCGAATTCCCGTAACTCTCCGGTACTCCGAAAAATACCCGAATCACTCAGAACTTTTCCGAACTCCGAATATAGTCGTCCAATATATCGTTCTTTACGTCTCGACCATTTCGAGACTCCTCGGCATGTCCCCGATCTCATCCGGGACTCCGAACTCCTTCAGTACATCAAAACTCATAAACTCATAATATAACTGTCATCGAAACCTTAAGCGTGCGGACCCTACGGGTTCGAGAACTATGTAGACATGACCTAGAACTATTCTTGGTCAATAACCAATAGCGGAACCTGGATGCCCATATTGGCTCCTAAATATTCTACGAAGATCTTTATCGGTCAAACCGCATAACAACATACTTTGTTCCCTTTGTCATCGGTATGTTACTTGCCCGAGATTCGATCGTCGGTATCCAATACCTAGTTCAATCTCGTTATCGCAAGTCTCTTTACTCGCTACATAATGCATCATTCCGTAACTAACTCATTAGCTACATTGCTTGCAAGGCTTATAGTGATGTGCATTACCGAGAGGGCCAGAGATACCTCTCCGACAATCGGAGTGACAAAACCTAATCTCAAATACGCCAACCCAACATGTACCTTTGGAGACACCTGTAGTACTCCTTTATAATCACCCAGATTACGTTGTGACGCTTGGTAGCACCCAAAGTGTTCCTCCGTAAACGGGAGTTGCATAATCTCATAGTTACAGTGAACCTGTATAAGTCATGAAGAAAGCAATAGCAATATACTAAACGATCAAGTGCTAGGCTAACGGAATGGGTCATGTCAATCACATCATTCTCCTAATGATGTGATCCCATTAATCAAATAACAACACATGTCTATGGTTAGGAAACATAACCATCTTTGATTAATGAGCTAGTCAAGTAGAGGCATACTAGTGACTATATGTTTATCTATGTATTCACACATGTATCATGTTTCCGGTTAATACAATTCTAGCATGAATAATAAACATTTATCATGATATGAGGAAATAAATAATAACTATATTATTGCCTCTAGGGCATATTTCCTTCAGTAACCACGTCCAAGATTCATGCTATACAACTTGTATATGTGTTGAGAAGGAGAGACCCAGCTATGTCTTGAGGGAGATCGGTCGACATCCATACATAAGTGAAGGACGGGAAATAGGTTCGGGCAGAGAGAGAGAGAGAGAGAGAGAGAGAGAGAGAGAGAGAGAGGTAGAATGTTGGATGGGTGATGGAGTTGCTTCTCGAAGATGGTGGGAGAGGCCTACTAGACAAACTGAGGGTAGAACTGCAATATTATCAATAAGAGTGGGGATGTGTTTCTTTGTGTGCATGTGCGTGATAGATGTGTTGAGACGCATGCATGGATGATGAAGGTGGACCATGTGTTTGGTAAGCAGACCTAACTAGATCGTCAGATCAATTATTGTTTGTCCGAGGAAGGGAGAGACATAACTAATGAGGTAGATCGATCGACGCGTGGGGAAAACGAGTTATAACGACCTAGCTAGCTATATGTATAGCGGGAGATCGGTTGGTGTACATCCATTTGTTAGAGGCAAATAAGGCCCAGCAATATGGATAGACAGAGAGAATGGAGCTAGGAGGTGGGGCGAGAGGCCTACTAGCTAGATAGGAGGAGGAGTGTGCGATTGTGAGATCGATGAAAGGAGGGGCGAGAGTTTACACGCGTGTGGGACCCTATGAGAGACACAAGGCATGGACACAGAAAGGAGGAGATAGAAGGTGCATGTGTATGTTGTAGGCAGACATCGCTGGAGAGGTTTATCGTTCGGTGTGTGTAGGAAAGGAGTTGTGGAGACCGTGGGAGAACGACTTAAAGAAAAAAATGAATGTGCACGATGGATAGAATGCTGAGGGAGGGGGAGGGCGAGGAGGTGATACGTCCATTTTGCATCATGCCTTTATATCGATATTTATTGCATTATGGGCTGTTACTACACGTTATGTCACAATACTTATGCCTATTATCTCTTATTTTACAAGGTTTACATGAAGAGGGAGAATGCCGACAGGTGGAATTCTGGGCTGGAAAAGGAGGAAATATTACAAACCTATTATGCACGACTCCCAAAGTCCTGAAACTCCACGGAAGTTATTTTTGGAATTAATAAAAAATACTGAGCGAAGAAAGTACCAGAGGGGGGCCACCCACCATCCACAAGGGTGGGGGCGCGCCCTACCCCCCTGGGCGCGCCCCCTGCTTCGTGGGCCCCCTAACAGGCCTCCGGTGCCCATCTTCTGCTATATGAAGTCTTTTACCATGGAAAGAAATCATAAGCAAGCTTTCGGGAAGAAACTCCACCGCCACGAGGCGGAACCTTGGCGGAACCAATCTAGGGATCCGGCAGAGCTGTTCTGCCGGGGGAACTTCCCTCTGGGAGGGGGAAATCATCGCCATCGTCATCACCAACGATCCTCTCATCGGGAGGGGGTCAATCTCCATCAACATCTTCACCAGCACCATCTCCTCTAAAACCCTAGTTCATCTCTTGTATCCAATCTTTGTCCCAAAGCCTCAGATTGGTACCTGTGGGTTGCTAGTAGTGTTGATTACTCTTTGTAGTTGATGCTAGTTGGTTTATTTGGTGGAAGATCATATGTTCAGATCCTTTATGCATATTAATACCCCCTGATTAT
The DNA here is from genome assembly GCA_021605205.1 of Aegilops longissima. NCBI lineage: Eukaryota > Viridiplantae > Streptophyta > Magnoliopsida > Poales > Poaceae > Aegilops > Aegilops longissima. Next base: position 677,249,633 of record CM038682.1, on the reverse strand, counting down.
GAACATGAATATGATTTGTGAGTAGTTACGATTGTTCCTGAGGACATGGAAGAAGTCTTGCTATAAGTTGCCATGTGAATTTGGTATTCATTCAACATTTTGATGAGATGTATGTTGTCTTTCCTCTAGTGGTGTTATGTGAACATCGACTACATGACACTTCACCATTGTTTGGGCCTAGAGGAAGGCATTGGAAATTAATAAGTAGATGATGGGTTGCTAGAGTGACAGAAGCTTAAACCCTAGTTTATGAGTTGCTTCGTAAGGGGCTGATTTGGATCCATACGTTTCATGCTATGGTTAGGTTTACCTTAATACTTCTTTTGTAGTTGCAGATGCTTGCAATAGGGGTTAATCATAATTGGGATGCTTGTCCAAGAAAGGGTAGTACCCAAGCACTGGTCCACGCACATACCAAATTATCAAAGTAACGAACGCGAATCATATGAGCGTGATGAAAACTAGCTTGACGATAATTCCCATGTGTCCTAGGGAGCGCTTTTCTCTATATAAGAGTTTGTACCGGCTTGTCCTTTGCTACAAAAAGGATTGGGCCATCTTGCTGCACCTTATTTACTTTCATTACTTGTTACCCGTTACAAATTACCTTATCACAAAATTATCTGTTACCGATAATTTCAGTGCTTGCAGAGAATACCTTACTGAAAACCGCTTATCATTTCCTTCTGATCCTCGTTGGGTTCGACACTCTCACTTATCGAAAGGACTACGATAGATCCCCTATACTTGTGGGTCATCAAGACTCTTTTCTCGCGCCGTTGCCGGGGATTGAAGCGCCTTTGGTAGGTGGATTTGGTAAGGAAAAAATGTATATAGTGTGCTGAAATTTACCGTCACTTGTTACTATGGAACATAATCCTTTGAGGGGCTTGTTCTGGGTATCTTCACCCCGACCAGTAGATCAAAGAGTTGCTCCTCAACCTACTGAACCTACTGAAAATGTTTACTTTGAAATTCCTTCGGGTATGATAGAGAAATTGCTAGCTAATCCTTTTACAGGAGATGGAACATTACATCCCGATTTGTACCTAATCTATGTGGATGAAGTTTGTGGATTATTTAAGCTTGCAGGTATGCCCGAGGATGTTATCAAGAAGAAGTTCTTCCCTTTATCTTTGAAGGGAAAGGCATTGACATGGTTTAGGCTATGTGATGGCATCATGGAACTACAACCGATTGAAATTGGAATTTCATCAGAAGTTTTTGAAGGAAATATGCCCTAGAGGCAATAATAAAGTTATTACTATTTCCTTATATCATGATAAATGTTTATTATTCATGCTAGAATTGTATTAACCGAAAACATAATACATGTGTGAATACATAGACAAACATATAGTCACTAGTATGCCTCTACTTGACTAGCTCATTAATCAAAGATGGTTATGTTTCCTAACCATAGACATGTGTTGTCATTTGATTAATGGGATCACATCATTAGGAGAATGATGTGATTGACATGACCCATTCCGTTAGCCTAGCACTTGATCGCTTAGTATATTGCTATTGCTTTCTTCATGACTTATACATGTTCCGTAACTATGAGATTATGCAACTCCTGTTTACGGAGGAACACTTTGGTGCTACCAAACGTCACAACGAATCGGGTGATTATAAAGGAGTACTACAGGTGTCTCCAAAGGTACATGTTGGGTTGGCGATTTGAGATTAGGTTTTGTCACTCCGATTGTCGGAGAGGTATCTCTAGGCCTTCTCGGTAATACACATCACATAAGCCTTGCAAGCATTGCAACTAATAAGTTAGTTGTGAGATGATGTATTACGGAACGAGTAAAGAGACTTGCCGGTAACGAGATTGAACTTGGTATTGGATACCGACGATCGAATCTCGGGAAAGTAACATACCGATGACAAAGGGAACAACGTATGTCGTTATGCGGTTTGACCGATAAAGATCTTCGTAGAATATGTAGGAACCAGTATGGGCATCCAGGTTCCGCTATTGGTTATTGACCGAGAATAGTTCTAGGTCATGTCTACATAGTTCTCGAACCCGTAGGGTCCGCACGCTTAACGTTACGATGACAGTTTATTATGAGTTTATAAGTTTTGATGTACCGAAGTTTGTTCGGAGTCCCGGATGTGATCAGGGACATGACGAGGAGTCTCGAACTGGTCGAGACATAAAGATTGATATATTGGAAGCCTATATTTGGATATCGGAATGGTTCCAGGTGAAATCGGGATTTCACCGGAACACCGGGGGGAAACCGGAACCCTCCCGGAGGATAATGGGCCTTAGTGGGCCATGAGGGAGAAGAGGAGGGCCGGCCAGTAACGAACAAATAAGTGGTAAGGATTACCCAATCACGAACCAAATATCTGCGGGAAGAAATGCTAGGAGCTACTTGAATCCCACCTATAAACTCCGAAACTTTCTCGGTTATGCAATCTGGTGTTGGGGATCAGGGACACAAAATATATCACCCAAACTAACAATACCTAGATCCAGCTGTATCCATCCGTCAACACATAACCAAGAAACCTTCGGAAATCATGTACCTCGACCTTCGAAAAACATCTGTTATACGAGTCATGGCAATACTCCCGAGCTCGCCCCAGTACTGGGTTATCGGGGTTATCTCACCAACAACTGCACAAAAGAGATTTCGATGTCGGCAAATCTCAGGTATTCCAGAACTGCAACGATAAAATTGTGACGACAACACCTCGGAGCTCAACTCCCCGGGACACTGCCACAACCCCTAAATGTCAGGAGGCACCAAGAACAATGTTCTCGTCACAAAACCATCGGAACGATCCCAAGATACCCGCGTGATCCAAAAAAAAATTTAGTGAAATTTGAGGAGAGGAGAGTCAAAACTTCTACGTCAGGAGACCTCACAGAGCGACGAAGGGACTGGGGAGTAAAAAGAATCCTACTCTCCGATATATATAATCCTAAGACTCAAAACATTTTCCGTTCTAGACTCAACCACGCCAACAAACAATCAAGTAGGGCGCCCTAAGTCGGGAAGGCTCGATTACCAACTTGTAGCGCCTCGATGCGGCTATATCTCCCACGTGTCGAAGCACGACTTAGAGGCATAACCGCATTGAAAGCAATGTCGCAAGTGAGGTAATCTTCACACAACCCATGTAATACATAAGGAAAGAGATACATAGTTGGCTTACAATGCCACTTCACACAATACATAAATAAACATCCATCATTCAGATTACACTCAAGGTCCGACTATGGAACCAAAATAAAAGAAGATACCCCAAATGCTACACAGATCCCCGATCGTCCCAACTGGGCTCCATTACTGATCATCAGGAAAAGACACATAGTAACGACCACGTTCCTCGTCGAACTCCCACTTGAGCTCGGTTGCGTCACCTGCACTGGCATCGTCGGCACCTGCAACTGTTTGGTAGAATCTGTGAGTCACGGGGACTCAGCAATCTCACACCTGCGAGATCAAGACTATTTAAGCTTATAGGAAGGACAGAGTTGTAAGGTGGAGCTGCAGCAAGCGACTAGCATATATGGTGGCTACATTCGCAAAAGAGAGCGAGAAGAGGAGCAAAGCACGGTCGTGAAGCTAGTAGCGATCAAGAAAGTGATCCTGAACTACTTACGTCAAGCATAACTCCAACACCGTGTTCACTTCCGGACCACGAGAAGAGACCATCACGGTTACACACGCGTTGATGTGTATTTTATTTGAGGTCAACTTCGGTTTTCTACAACCGACATTAACAAATTCCCATCTGCCTCATAACCATGGGCACGGCTTTGAAAGATAATACCTGCAGGGTGTCCCAACTTAGCCCATTATAAGCTCTCACGGTCAACGAAGGATATTCCTTCTACCGGAAGACCCGATCAATCTCGAATCCCGGACTACAAGACATTTCGACAGCAATAAAACAAGACCAGCAAAGCCGCCCGATTGTGCCGACAAATCCCGATAGGAGCTGCACATATCTCGTTCTCAGGGCACATCCGGATGAGACATGCTACGAGTAAAACCAAGCCTCGAGTTTCCCCGTGGTGGCCCCAAGCAGCGGTTCGGTTCGGGCCAGCACTCGAAGGAGCACTGTCCGGGGGGGGGGTTTAAAATAAAGATGACCTCGGGCTCGCGAAAACCGGGGAAAAAGGCTTAGGTGGCAAATGGTAAAACCAAAGTTGGGCCTTCTTGGACGAGTCTTATTCAAAGCGAACTGTCAAGGGGTCCCATAAATCACCCAACCGTAAGGAACGCTAAATCAAGGAACATAACACCGTATGACGGAAACTAGGTGGCAAGAGTGGAACAAAACACCAGGCATAATGCCGAGCCTTCCACCCTTTACCAAGTATATAGATGCATTAATTATAGCAGATATATATATTGTGATATCCCCAACAAGTAAACATGTTCCAAAATAGGAACAACATCTCCATGTTCCAACAAGGAACAAACTTCATCTTCACCTGCAACTAGCAACGCTATAAGAGGGGCTGAGCAAAGCGGTAACATAGCCAAACAACGGTTTGCTAGGAAAGGATGGTTAGGGGCTGACATGGCAATATGGGTGGCATGATGTAGCAAGTGGTAGGCATCGCAGCATAGGCATAGCAAAAGAGCGAGCATCTAGCATAGCAAAGATAGAAGTGATTTCGAGGGTATGGTCATGTTGCCTGCAATGTTCTCAGAGTTGTCGAAAGCTTGATCCTCGTAAGCGTTCTCAACAGGTTCCTCGTTCACGTACTTGTCTCCCGGCTCTACCCAAAGCAAGAACACAAACAAAGGAACCACAATAAATCACGGTGCAATGCACAAGCCACATGATGCAAAACATGACATGATATGCGAGATGTGATATGCAATGCGATCGCGCTCCGGAAGGAAAATGATGAACCAGGCATCAACTTGGCAAAACAAGTATTCCACTGAAAGATGAGATGATTTCGTTGAAATCGATATAAAGATCACCGGAATCGGATGCACGGTTTGCAAATGACAAGCAAAACAAGAATGGCACAAATCTGCCATTAACAGCATGATACCACTTAGCAAGCAACAAGAAATTAAGCTACTGCACCCAAACGTACCAACAAATTATATGGCAGTGATCTACTCAAGATGCTTGACAAAAGATGAACACTGAGCTACAGCTAATTCACATCATAACAGGTTCAAACAAGCATGGCAAAAGTGCAAAAAATATCAGGCTAGACAAGGCCAAAAAACAGCATCAGGAAGCAATGTTCAGAGCAAGAAAACAACATGCTACAGGAACTTATAATAGCAAAGCAAGGCATGGCATGAATCTAATCAAAGCATAGAACAAAAGTCCCTTACTCACCATAAGCCAAAAAGGATCAGAAAATATAGTAACACCCATGTCAATATAGCAAGTTTAGTAATGATTCAGCAACATGGCATGTCAAAACAGATAACAAGTAGGCATGTTTAAGAGCTCAAAGCACTCACTACAGAGCCTTACATGATAAACTAAGCTTACATACATCAAGAAGACATGGCATAGAAGACATACATGGCAAGAACAACATCATAGCATACACGGATCAACTACAACAACCTTGGCAAAATTGAATAACATGTAAACAATCTTCCAGGAAACATTTTGTAGCAAAAGTAGAGCTCGATTGACTCAAGCTATGGCACTCCATAATTGCAAACAAATTCATGGATGGATAGATCATAACCATATGTTCAAAACATCCTTACTGAAGTATCTCAAAATATTCATGGATCTCTCGGTAGCATCAAGTTAACATGGCATCAAAATATCAAGAAAACAGGCTGAAATCAGCAACATCAGAAGCCTACTTTGCATGCTTGTGATAGTCACCACATAGATCACAAAAATACATGGCATACACCCCTGGAAAGATGGCATGGCATATTACAAAACACATGTAGGACTCAAATTCATAGGGTGCACACATCAATCATAGCAAAATAACAAAAGTGCAAGTTCATTAAGAAAGCGAAACTAACATCACATAGCCCTCTTCCAACAGCATTTCGTGCATCAAGATGAGCTCAAATGAAAATGATGCAATGAGATGAAATGATCTACTCTTCGAGCGAACATTTTGACATATTACACGCACGAAACGGAGCTACGGGTGCAGAGTTATGATGCGTTGAAAATGCCACAAATAATCACCGAGATAAAAACTTAGACGATTTTAGGGGGAAGTCAACGAACGGGATCTCCGATCCGGATCCGCCCGATCGGATCGGGCGAGGTGGTGGCGCGACTCACGGAGGGGAGAGGAGGCGGAGGAGCAGGACGCCGCCGGCGGGGAGAGGAGGCGGGCAGGCGGGCGGCGGTCGGCGACGGGGCCGGCCGGCGAGGCCCGGTGTGGCGAGGCGGGGAACTGTGGTGTGCATGGCCGGGCGGCGGGCGCGATCAGCGGAGCGGGCAGGCCGGGCCGGAGGGGGCCGGGAGGGCTGGCGGGCGACGGCCATGGGCTCGGGCGGGCGGGCGGTGCGCGGTGGCCGGTGCCACGTGTCGCCCCTGGTTCGCCGGGCGGCGGCGGCGGGCGGGCGTGACGGTCCGACGGGACTTTGTCCGATGGTGGCGGGATGAGGATGGCTAGGGTTTGGACCCGATTTGGAATGGGGGTGCTTAAATAGGCATAGAGGAGCTAGGAGAGTCCAAATGAGGTGTAGTTTTACCACACGATCGTGATCGAACGACGAAGAGCATGGAAGTGACTTAGATGGGTTATTGGGCTGTCTTGAAGGGTGTTGGGCTGCAACTTAAAAGAGGCCTTTGCAAGAGTGCGGTTAACCGTTAGAGTACCAAACGAGCTCCAAATGACCGAAACTTGACCGGTGGTCTACGGTGGTATACCAAGGCCACTTGACAAACCTCGTCCATTCCGAGAAGGTTTAGTACCGCTCACGGAAAAACGTAAAAGGGCCGCCGGGGAGATAGGAGTGCCGGATTGCAAAACGGACAACGGGAAAAATGCTCGGAATCATGAGACGAACACGTATGCAAATGCGATGCACATGATGACATGATATGAAATGCATGACATGGACAAAATGCAAAAAGAAGATGAACCCAACCACGGAGGGAATATCATATCACAATGCCGAAAATGGCAAGAGTTGGAGTTACAAATATGGAAAGTTACTACCGGGGTGTTACAACACTCCACCACTACAAGAGGATCTCGTCCCGAGATCTAGGACTGAAAGAACTCCGGATATTCGGAACGGAGGTGATCCTCGTGCTCCCAGGTGGCTTCACGGTCGGAATGGTGTGACCACTTCACTTTCAGGAATTTGATTGACTTGTTGCGAGTCTTGCGCTCGGTTTCTTAAAGAATAGCAACGGGTGCTCATGATAAGAGAGATCTTCTTGAAGGTCAATTTCTTGAAGTTGATAGTGCGCTCAGAGTCTTGAAGCACTTGCGAAGCTGTGACACGTGAAACACATCGTGCACATGTGCGGTTGGACGGAAGCTCAAGTTGATAGGCGAGATCGCCTCTTTTGCCAATGATCTTGAAAGGACCCACGATCTAGGGGCAAGCTTCCCTTTGATACCGGGTTTACAAGTGCCTTTCATTGAGAGACGCGGAGGTAGACATGGTCTCCGATTTCAAAAGCCACATCACGGTGCTTATCATCATAATAGCTCTTCCGCGCGATTATGCGGCTTTGAGATTCTCACGAATGACTTTGCACATTTCTTCGCTTCGTGATCAAGTCGTTGCCAAGAAGTTGGCGTTCACCTGTCTCGGACCAATTGAGAGGAGTACGACACTTTCGCCATAGAGAATTTCGAATGGGGCCTTGCCGAACTCGCTTGGAAGCTGTTGTTGTAGGAGAACTCGGCATATGGAAGACAATCTTCCCACTTCATACCGAAAGAAATGACACAAGCCCCGAGCATATCTTCAAGGATTTGATTGGCTCGCTCAACTTGGCCACTTGTTTGAGGATGGAAAGCTGTCTTTGAAACGAATGTTGGTGCCCATGGCCTTTCGGAAAGAATCCCAAAACTTGGAGGTAAAGATGCTGCCACGGTCAGAAGAGATCACTTGTGGAATGCCGTGCAAGGAGACAATCCTCGAGGTGTATAGCTCGCCAACCGAGCTGTTGTGATAGATTCTTTGATAGGAAGAAAATGAGCCACTTTAGTAAGCTTGTCAATGACAACGAAGATAGCATCATTTCCACGCTTGGACTTTGGAAAACCAGTCACGAAGTCCATTTCAATATGATCAAACTTCCATTCGGAATAGCAAGAGGTTGGAGGAGACTAGCTGGTCGTTGGTGTTCTGCTTTCACTCTTCTCGCAGACATCACACTCATTCACGAATTGAGCAATTTCGCTTCATTCGAGTCCACCAATATGATTGCTTGAGGTCATGGTACATCTTCGCATTTCCGGGATGAATGGATAGAAGCGAATTGTGTTCCTCGCTCATAATGACTTTTCTCAGATCACCCTTAGGAACCACAATCCGTCCTCAAGAAAAGAGTATCTTTGTCATCAACGTGGAAGCACTTGTACTTGAAATGCCCTTGTCGATACCACGCTTCACCTTTTTCACCATGGTATCCAGAAGTTGAGCCTCACGAATCTGATCTTCCAAAGTAGGAGAGACTATGAGGTTGGCAAGAAAGCCTTGAGGAACAACTTGAAGATTCAGCTTATGGAAAGCTTCACAGAGATCCGGTTGGAAGGGCTTGAGGATTAGACTGCTGCGTAAGCTTTCCTGCTCAAAGCATCTGCAATGACATTGGCCTTGCCGGAGTATATTCAATACTTGGGTTGTACTCTTGAATCATTTCACCCATCGAGTGCACTGAGGTTGAGGTTGGGTTGAGTGAAGATATACTTGAGACTCTTGTGATCGGTGAAAATGTCCACTTTCCTTCCCAACAAGAGATGTCTCCATGTTATCAATGCATGGACAACGCCGCCAACTCAAGATCGTGAGTGGGGTAGTTCTTTTGTTGGGCTTCAACTGGCGAGAGGTATAGGCCACAACTCTCTTCTCTTGCATTAACACAGCACCGAGACCTTGAAGAGAAGCATCACAGAAAACTTCGAATGGCTTGGATTCATCAGGAGGAGTCAAGACAGGAGCTGTGATGAGTTTCTCTTTGAGAGTATTGAAAGCAACGTCACACTCAGGAGACCAGACATATTTCATATGCTTCTGGAGAAGGTTGGAAAGAGGCTTTGCAATCGTGGAGAAATTCTCAACGAATCTTCGGCAATAGCTTGCAAGACCAAGAAAACTGCGGAGCTACTTGACATTCTGAGGAGGTTCCCAATTCACAACTGCGGACACCTTCTCGGGATTAACAGCGATGCCCTTGGCGGAGATGATATGACCAAGATAAAGCACTTCATCAAGCCAAAATTCACATTTGGAAAACTTCGCATAGAATTGATACTCTCTGAGCTTGTCTAGCACCAATCGCAAATGTTTGGCATGATCCTTCTTATTCTTGGAGAAGACCAAAATATCATCAAGATAGACCAAGACGAATTCATTGGTGTAGGGGTTGAAGATGAAGTTCATCATCCGAGAGAATGTTGGAGGAGCATTGACAAGGCCGAAAGACATGACAGTATATTCATAAGAACCAAAGCTTGTTCTGAATGCTGTCTTGGGAATATCTTGTTCACGAATGCGAATCTGATGATAACCCATACGAAGGCAAGCTTGGAGAACACTTTAGCACCTTTGAGTTGCTCGAAAAGCTCATTGATGTTGGGAAGTGGATACTTGTTCTTGATAGTCTTCTTATTCAATGGACGATAATCGACGCAAAGTCGGTCCGTGCCATCCTTCTTCTGGACAAAAAGAACACCACAACCCCAAGGAGATGAACTCGGTCCGATCAAACCAGACGCTCTTGTTCATCGAGCTGCTTCTTCAATTCCTTCAGCTCATCAGGTCCAAGCTTGTATGGATGCTTGCAAAGCGGGTTCAATGCGTGCTCAAGATCGATAACAAACTCAATCTGGCCGATGAGGAGGCATACCCGAAGCTCTTACCGAAAGACATCTTGGTACTCACAAACATTTCGAATCGAGAGATAGCATCCAATTCGCCCTTCTCATTGAGAGAAAATAACCGAATGGTTTCATCACGAAGGCATAGATGATCACATCATTAGAAGAGTGAGTCAATTGAATTTCCCTGGCAGCACAATCAAGCTGAGCTTTGTGCTGAGAAAGTCAGTCCATTCCGAGAATAAGATCAATATCCGAGTCACCGAGAACAATTGGTTTAGCCAGAAATCTATAGTCGCCCATCTTGATACCGACATTTGGAACCAACATGGTAGATCTCAAACGCTTAGCCGGAGAAATAACTTGCATAGCTTTAGGTAATGCCTCGTGTCAAAATTGTGCTTGATGCAAAAGGATATGACATGAAAGAATGCGATGCACCAAGATCAAATAAGACTTTTGCAGAATATCATTAAGCGAGAGATTACCCATTATCACATCGAAGATTCCTCCGCTTGAGCTGCATTCATCATATTCACCTTTGCAGACTTGGGATTATGCTTGACCACTGCATTGCTTGAAGATTTCACAGAGGAGGAGGCGAAGGCGCTTTGGTTGAAGCATTTGTTCGCATAGTGACCTTTCGCTAACACTTGTTGCAAGTCACCTCTGAGAGCGGACGGTGGTAAGGAGCATTTGACCTTGGAGCTTGAGAATTAGACTTGTTCTGATAGCCTGGGTTGGGCGGGTGGGAAGATCCACGGCCACCTGAGTTCTTCTGCTGATAAGGCCGACGGAACGGAGGAGGAGGAAGGTAGAACTTCTGCTGCTTAGCTGCCACTTGAGAGGAAGAAGAAGACTGAACTGCATCCCTGATTCTCTTCTTAGAAGCCTCACATTTGAGCTGGGCAGCTTCTTGCTTGATGCCATGTTGTAGAATTCATCATACTTTTCGGCTCAAAAGCACAAGAGCTAATTGCAGATCTTCTCTGAGACCACCTCTGAATTGATAGATCATACTCTTTTCATCGTGGACGCCTTGCTTAGCAAAGCGAGCGAAGTTTCGAACTGGATATTGTATTGATAGACAGACATGTTGCCTTGCTTGAGATTGCGGAACTCCTCACGCTTGCTCTCAACAACACTTTTCGAATGTGGTGAGCTCAAATCTCGGTGGAACTCATCCTGTAATGACACGACCTCCCTGGAATCTTTGTATTGTTGGTACCACTCAAAGCAGCTTGGTCCTTGAGTTGAAACGATGCAAACTTGACAAAGTCCTCAGGTCGACATTGCTACATTCAAAATGTTTGCAGATGTCCACAAGCCAATCGTCAGCGTCGTAGCCTCGACATACGTAAACCGAAAGACTTCGGCTGATTAGCGAGGAACTGACTGAGAGTAGCAAAGTGCGGCTGGTTGTTGCCTTGACCTTGATTTCCTTGACTGCCTTGCCCTTGAGTACGCTCTTGCAAGGGCTGCAAAATCATTTGAGCATTGGCATTGGTGGCTGCCATGATAGCTTGCCAGGCCTCCGGAGGCGGAGGTGGAGGTGGAGGGTTCGACTGACTCCCTTCATTTCGTTCCGGATTCTGACGCGTTGGCGGAGCCATCCTGAAGAGGGTGACATCCGTTAGCACTTGATAGACAAATAGTCAAGTTGAATCAACGGATAGAAATTGCAACATATAGTCTTCACAATAAACATTCGAACAAGGATGAACGAATGAATTCCAAAGCTAATCATCACACGTCCATTAAGGTGAGAAGCCACTTGATTAAGGTTGATGAAAAAATAACAAGGTAAGACTGGAACAAATAAGTGGTAAGGATTACCCAATCACGAACCAAATATCTGCGGGAAGAAATGCTAGGAGCTACTTGAATCCCACCTATAAACTCCCGAAACTTTCTGGTTATGCAATCTGGTGTTGGGGATACAGGGGACACAAAATATATCACCCAAACTAACAATACCTAGATCGAGCTGTATCCATCCGTCAACACATAACCAAGAAACCTTCGGAAATCGTGTACCTCGACCTTCGAAAAACATCCGTTATACGAGTCATGGCAATACTCCCGAGCTCGCCCCAGTACTGGGTTATCGGGGTTATCTCACCAACAACTGCACAAAAGAGATTTCGATGTCGGCAAATCTCAGGTATTCCAGAACTGCAACGATAAAATTGTGACGACAACACCTCGGAGCTCAACTCCCCGGGACACTGCCACAACCCCTAAATGTCAGGAGGCACCAAGAACAATGTTCTCGTCACAAAACCATCGGAACGATCCCAAGATACCAGCGTGATCCTAAAAAAATTTTTAGTGAAATTTGAGGAGAGGAGAGTCAAAACTTCTATGTCAGGAGACCTCACAGAGCGACGAAGGACTGGGAGTAAAAGAATCCTACTCTCCGATATATATAATCCTAAGACTCAAAACATTTTCCGTTCTAGACTCAACCACGCCAAAGAAACAATCAAGTAGGGGCTCCTAAGTCGGGAAGGCTCGATTACCAACTTAGCGCCCTCGATGCGGCTATATCTCCCGTGTCGAAGCACGACTTAGAGGCATAACCGCATTGAAAGCAATGTCGCAAGTGAGGTAATCTTCACACAACCCATGTAATACATAAGGGAAAGAGATACATAGTTGGCTTACAGTCGCCACTTCACACAATACATAAATAAACATCCATCATTCAGATTACACTCAAGGTCCGACTACGGAACCAAAATAGAAGAAGATACCCCAAATGCTACACAGATCCCCGATCGTCCCAACTGGGCTCCACTACTGATCATCAGGAAAAGACACATAGTAACGACCACGTTCCTCGTCGAACTCCAACTTGAGCTCGGTTGTGTCACCTGACCGCATCGTCGGCACTGCAACTGTTTGGTAGAATCTGTGAGTCACGGGACTCAGCAATCTCACACCCGAGATCAAGACTATTTAAGCTTATAGGAAGGACAGAGTTGTAAGGTGGAGCTGCAGCAAGCGACTAGCATATATGGTGGCTACATTCACAAAAGAGAGCGAGAAGAGGAGCAAAGCACGGCCGTGAAGCTAGTAGCGATCAAGAAGTGATCCTGAACTACTTACGCCAAGCATAACTCCAACACCGTGTTCACTTCCGGACTCCCGAGAAGAGACCATCACGGTTACACACGCCGTTGATGTGTATTTTATTTGAGGTCAACCGGGTTTTCTACAACCGGACATTAACAAATTCCCATCTGCCTCATAACCGCGGGCACGGCTTTCGAAAGATAATACCCTGCAGGGGTGTCCCAACTTAGCCCATTATAAGCTCTCACGGTCAACGAAGGATATTCCTTCTACCGGGAAGACCCGATCAATCTCGGAATCCCGGACTACAAGACATTTCGACAGCAATAAAACAAGACCAGCAAAGCCGCCCGATTGTGCCGACAAATCCCGATAGGAGCTGCACATATCTCGTTCTTAGGGCACATCCGGATGAGACAGGCTACGAGTAAAACCAAGCCTCGAGTTTCCCCGTCGTGGCCCCGCAGGCGGCTCGGTTCGGGCCAGCACTCGAAGGAGCACTGGTCGGGGGGTTAAAATAAAGATGACCCTCGGGCTCGCGAAAACCCGAGGGAAAAAGGCTTAGGTGGCAAATGGTAAAACCAAAGTTGGGCCTTGCTGGACGAGTCTTATTCAAAGCGAACTGTCAAGGGGGTCCCATAAATCACCCAACCGTGTAAGGAACGCGAAATCAAGGAACATAACACCGGTATGACGGAAACTAGGGTGGCAAAGTGGAACAAAACACCGGGCATAATGCCGAGCCTTCCACCCTTTACCAAGTATATAGATGCATTAATTATAGCAGATATATATTGTGATATCCCCAACAAGTAAACATGTTCCAAAATAGGAACAACATCTCCATGTTCCAACAAGGAACAAACTTCATCTTCACCTACAACTAGCAACGCTATAAGAGGGGCTGAGCAAAGCGGTAACATAGCCAAACAACGGTTTGCTAGGAAAGGATGGTTAGGGGCTGACATGGCAATATGGGTGGCATGATGTAGCAAGTGGTAGGCATCGCAGCATAGGCATAGCAAAAGAGCGAGCATCTAGCATAGCAAAGATAGAAGTGATTTCGAGGGTATGGTCATCTTGCCTGCAATGTTCTTAGAGTTGTCGAAAGCTTGATCCTCGTAAGCGTTCTCAACAGGTTCCTCGTTCACGTACTCGTCTCCCGGCTCTACCCAAAGCAAGAACACAAACAAAGGAACCACAATAAATCACGGTGCAATGCACAAGCCACATGATGCAAAACATGACATGATATGCGAGATGTGATATGCAATGCGTATGTGCGCTCCGGAAGGAAAATGATGAACCAGGCATCAACTTGGCAAACCAAGTATGCCACTGGAAAGATGAGATGATTTCGGTTGAAATCGATATAAAGATCACCGGAATCGGATGCACGGTTTGCAAATGACAAGCAAAACAAGAATGGCACAAATCTGCCATTAACAACATGATACCACTTAGCAAGCAACAAGAAATTAAGCTACTGCACCCAAACGTACCAACAAAGTATATGGCAGTGATCTACTCAAGATGCTTGACAAAAGATGAACACTGAGCTACGGCTAATTCACATCATAACAGGTTTAAACAAGCATGGCAAAAGTGCAAAAAATATCAGGCTGGACATGGCAAAAAAACAGCATCAGGAAGCAATGTTCAGAGCAAGAAAACAACATGCTACAGGAACTTATAATAGCAAAGCAAGGCATGGCATGAATCTACTCAAAGCATAGAACAAAAGTCCCTTACTCACCATAAGCCAAAAAGGATCAGAAAATATAGTAACACCCATGTCAATATAGCAAGTTTCGTTAACAGATTCAACAACAGGGCATGTCAAAAACAGATAACAAGTCGGCATGTTTAAGAGCTCAAAGCACCCACTACAGAGCCTTACATGATAAACTAAGCTTACATACATCAAGAAGACATGGCATAGAAGACATACATGGCAAGAACAACATCATAGCATACACGGATCAACTACAACAACCTTGGCAAAATTGAATAACATGTAAACAATCTTCCAGGAAACATTTTGTAGCAAAAGTAGAGCTCGATTGACTCAAGGTATGGCACTCCATAATTGCAAACAAAGTCATGGATGGATAGATCATAACCATATGTTCGAAACATTCTTACTGAAGTATCTCAAAATATCCATGGATCTCTCGGTAGCATCAAGTTAACATGGCATCAAAATATCTGCAAAACAGGGCTGAAATCAGCAACATCAGGAAGCCTACTTTGCATGCTTGTGATAGTCACCACATAGATCACAAAAATACATGGCATACACCCCTGGAAAGATGGCATGGCATATTACAAAACACATGTAGGACTCAAATTCATAGGGTGCACACATCAATCATAGCAAAAATAACAAAAGTGCAAGTTCTGTTAAGAAACAGAAACTAACATCACATAGCCATCTTCCAACAGCATTTCGGGCATCAAGATGAGCTCAAATGAAAATGATGCAATGAGATGAAATAATCTACTCTTCGAGACGAACATTTTGACATATTACACGCATGAAACGGAGCTACGGGTGCAGAGTTATGATGCGTTGAAAATGACACGAAATAATCACCGAGATAAAAACTTGGACGATTTTTAGGGGGGAAAAAGTCAACCGAACGGGATCTCCGATCCGGATCTGGCCCGATCGGATCGGGCGAGGTGGCGGCGCGACTCGCCGGAGGGGAGAGGAGGCGGCCGAGCAGGGGCGCCGGCCGGAGGGGAGGAGGCGGGCAGGCCAAGGCGGCGGGTCGGCGACGGGGCGGGCCGGCGAGGCCCGGTGGCCGAGGCGGCGGAACTGTGGCGCTGGTGGCGGCGATCGCGGGAGCGGCAGCGGCCGGGCGGGAGGGGCGGGAGGCGCGGGCGGCGAGGGGTGATGGGCCGGCCATGGGCTCGGCGGGCCGGGCGGCGTGTGGTGGCTGGTGCCACGTGTCGCCCCTGGTTCGCCGGGCGGCGGCGGCGCTGCTGGCGGGCGGACGTGTCCGTCACGCGGGACTTTGTCCGTGGCGCTGGGATGAGGATGGCTAGGGTTTGGACCCGGATTTGGAATGGGGGGTGCTTAAATAGGCATAGAGGGAGCTAGGAGAGTCCAAATGAGGTGTAGTTTTCGCCCACACAATCGTGATCGAACAACGAAGAGCATGGAAGTGACTTAGATGGGTTAGTGGGCTGTCTTGAAGGGGTGTTGGGCTGCAACTTAAAAGAGGCCTTTGCGAGAGTGCGGTTAACCGTTGGAGTACCAAACGAGCTCCAAATGACCCGAAACTTGACCGGTGGTCTACCGGTGGTATACCAAGGCCACTTGACAAACCTCGGTCCATTCCGAGAAGGTTTAGTACCCGCTCACGGAAAAACGTAAAAGGGGCCGCCGGGGGAGATAGGAGTGCCGGATTGCAAAACGGACAACGGGAAAAATGCTCGGAATCATGAGATGAACACGTATGCAAATGCGATGCACATGATGACATGTTATGAAATGCATGACATGGACAAAATGCAAAAAGAAGAAGAACCCAACCACGGAGGGAATATCATATCACAATGCCGAAAATGGCAAGAGTTGGAGTTACAAATATGGAAAGTTACTACCGGGGTGTTACACCACCTTTCCCGGTTAGAATAAAGGATGTTAAAGCTTCAACCGTGGTCAACAAATGTAATATCAGGACACCCAAACCCCCTGAGAAAATTAAAGTTGAACCTAGTATTGCTATGGTTAAAGATCTCTTGGCTGATAATATTGATGGGCATGTTATTTACTTCTGCAATGAAGTTGCTAGAATTGCTAGACCTGTTACTAAAAATAAACATAGACCTGTTGTAGGCACGCCTGTTATTTCTGTTAAAATAGGAGATCATTGTTATCATGGCTTATGTGATATGGGTGCTAGTGCTAGTGCAATACCTCATTCCTTATACAAAGAAATTATGCATGATATTGCACCTGCTGAGTTAGAGGAAATTGATGTTACAATTAAGCTTGCCAATAGAGGCACTATTTCACCAGTTGGGATTGTTAGAGATGTTGAAGTCTTGTGTGTGAAAATTAAATATCATGCTGATTTTCTTGTTCTTGGTTCCCCACAAGATGACTTCTGTCCCATCATATTTGGTAGACCCTTCTTGAATTTTGTTAATGCTAGGATAGACTGCGAAAAGGATGTTGTTACTATTGGTTTGGGGGGGGGGATATGTCTCATGAGTTTAACTTTTCTAAATTTCGTAGACAACCCCATGACGAGGAATTGCCTAGTAAAGATGAAATTATTGGTCTTGCTTCTATTGTCGTGCCTCCTAATGATCCTTTAGAACAATATTTGCTTGACCACGAAAATGATATGTTTATGAATGAAAGAAGGGAAATAGATGAAGTATTCTTTAAATATGGGCCTTATTGGGCCATACGGGAATAGAGGAGAAAGGCCGAAAGGAAGGAGGCGCGCAGCCCCCCTCTGGTCCGAATTGGACAAGGGGTGCGGCCCCCTTTTCCTTCCTCCTCTCCCCCTATTTCCCCCTCCAACAAGGAAGGAGGGAGTCCTACTCCCGGTGGGAGTAGGACTCCCCTTGGCGCGCCTCCTCCTAGGCCGGCCGCCCCCTCCCCCTTGCTCATTTATATACGGGGGCAGGGGGCACCCCATGACACACAAGTTGATCTACGTGATCGTTCCTTAGCCGTGTGCGGTGCCCCCCTCCACCATATTCCACCTCGGTTATATCGTCGCGGAGCTTAGGCGAAGCCCCGCGCCGTGAAGCATCATCATCGCTACCACCGTCGGTCGTGGAACTCATCCCGACACTTTGCTGGATCGGAGTCCGGGATCGTCATCGAGCTGAGCGTGTGCTGAACTCGGAGGTGCCGTGCGTTCGGTACTTGGATCGGTCGGATCGTGAAGACGTCGACTACATCAACCGTGTTGTCATAACGCTTCGCTTACGGTCTCACGAGGGTGCGTGGACATACACTCTTCCTCTCGTTGCTATGCCATCACCATGATCTTGCGTGTGCGTAGGAATTTTTTGAAATTACTACGTTCCCCAATGATGGCATCCGAGCCAGGTTTTATGCGTTGATGTTATATGCACGAGTAGAACACAAGTGAGTTGTGGGCGATACAAGTCATACTGCTTACCAGCATGTCATACTTTGGTTCAGCGGTATTATGAGATGAAGCGGCCGGACCGACATTACGCCAGACGCTTACGCGAGACTGGTTTCACCGCTTGAGCACTCGTTGCTTAAAGGTGACCGGCGGGTGTCATCTCTCTCACTTTAGTTGAACCGAGTGTGGCTCGCCCGGTCCTTGCGAAGGTTAAAACAGCACCAACTTGACAAACTATCGTTGTGGTTTTGATGCGTAGGTAAGAACGGTTCTTGCTCAGCCCGTAGCAGCCACGTAAAACTTGCAACAACAAAGTAGAGGACGTCTAACTTGTTTTTGCAGGGCCTGTTGTGATGTGATATGGTCAAGACGTGATGCTATATTTTATTGTATGAGATGATCATGTTTTGTAACCGAGTTATCGGCAACTGGCAGGAGCCATATGGTTGTCGCTTTATTGTATGAAATGCAAACGCCATGTAATTGCTTTACTTTATCACTAAGCGGTAGCGATATTCGTAGAAGCAATAGTTGGCGAGACAACAACGATGCTACGATGGAGATCAAGGTGTCGCGCCGGTGACGATGGTGATCACGACGGTGCTTCGGAGATGGAGATCACAAGCACAAGATGATGATGGCCATATCATGTCACTTATATTGATTGCATGTGATGTTTATCCTTTATGCATCTTATCTTGCTTTGATTGACGGTAGCATTATAAGATGATCTCTCACTAAATATCAAGAATTGTTCTCCCTGAGTATGCACCGTTGCGAAAGTTCTTCGTGATGAGACACCACGTGATGATCGGGTGTGATAGGCTCTACGTTCAAATACAACGGGTGCAAAACAGTTGCACACGCGGAATACTCAGGTCAAACTTGACGAGCCTAGCATATACAGATATGGCCTCGGAGCACGGAGACCGAAAGGTCGAACGTGAATCATATAGTAGATATGATCAACATAGTGATGTTCACCATTGAAACTACTCCATCTCACGTGATCATCGGACATGGTTTAGTTGATTTGGTTCACGTAATCACTTAGATAACTAGAGAGATGTCTATCTAAGTGGGAGTTCTTTAGTAATATGATTAATTGAACTTAAATTTATCATGAACTTAGTACCTGATAGTATTTTTCTTGTCTATGTTTACTGTAGATAGATGGCTCGTGTTGTTGTTCCGTTGAATTTTAATGCGTTCCTTGAGAAAGCAAAGTTGAAAGATGATGGTAGCAATTACACGGACTGGGTCCGTAACTTGAGGATTATCCTCATTGCTGCACAGAAGAATTACGTCCTAGAAGCACCGCTGGGTGCCAGGCCTGCTGCTGATGCAACCAGCGGCGTTAAGAACGTCGGCGAGCAAAGCTGATGACTACTCGATAGTTCAGTGTGCCATGCTTTACGGCTTAGAACCGGGCCTTCAACGGCGTTTTGAACGTCATGGAGCATATGAGATGTTCCAGGAGTTGAAGTTAATATTTCAAGCAAATGCCCGGATTGAGAGATATGAAGTCTCCAATAAGTTCTATAGCTGCAAGATGGAGGAAAATAGTTCGTCGGTGAACACATACTCAAAATGCGGGTATAATAATCACTTGATTCAAGCGGGAGTTAATCTTCCGATGATAGTGTCATTGACAGAATTCTTCAATCACGCCACCAAGCTACAAGAGCTTCGTGATGAACTATAATATGCAAGGGATGGACAAGTCTATTCGAGCTCTTCGCAATGCTAACAGCAGCGGAGGTAGAAATCAAAAGGAGCATCAAGTGTTGATGGTTAACAAGACCACCAGTTTCAAGAAAAGGGCAAAGGGAAGAAGAAGGGGAACTTCAAGAAGAACAACAAACAAGTTGCTGCTCAAGGAAGAAACCCAAGTCTGGACCTAAGCCTGAAACTGAGTGCTTCTACCGCAAGCGGACTGGACACTCGAAGCGGAACTGCCCCAAGTATTTGGCGGATAAGAAGGATGGCAAGG
The DNA here is from genome assembly GCA_021605205.1 of Aegilops longissima. NCBI lineage: Eukaryota > Viridiplantae > Streptophyta > Magnoliopsida > Poales > Poaceae > Aegilops > Aegilops longissima. The sequence goes on along the minus strand of CM038682.1, from coordinate 677,229,442 downwards.
TGAACAAAGGTATATGTGATATACATGTTATTGATGTGTACCTTACTAATACCGCATGATAGTACACAGGTATTTGATACTGGTTCTGTTGCTAATATTTGCAACTCGAAACAGGAACTACGGATTAAGCGAAGATTGGCTAAGGACGAGGTAACGATGCGCGTGGGAAATGGTTCCAAAGTCGATGTGATCGCGGTCGGCACGCTACCTCTACATCTACCATCGGGATTAGTTTTAGACCTAAATAATTGTTATTTGGTGCCAGCATTAAGCATGAACATTATATCTGGATCTTGTTTGATGCGAGACGGTTATTCATTTAAGTCAGAGAATAATGGTTGTTCTATTTATATGAATAATATCTTTTATGGCCATGCACCCTTGAAGAGTGGTCTATTTTTATTGAATCTCGATAGTAGTAATACACATATTCATAGTGTTGAAACCAAAAGATACAGAGTTGATAATGATAATGCAACTTATTTGTGGCACTGTCGTTTGGGTCATATCGGTGTAAAACGCATGAAGAAACTCCATACTGATGGACTTTTTGAATCACTTGGTACTTGCGAACCGTGCCTCATGGGCAAGATGACTAAAACGCCGTTCTCCGGAACTATGGAGCGAGCAAAGGATTTGTTGGAAATCATACATACTGATGTTTGTGGTCCAATGAATGTTGAGGCCACGCGGGTATCGTTATTTTCTCACCTTCACAGATGATTTGAGCAGATATGGGTATATCTACTTGATGAAACATAAGTCTGAAACATTTGAAAAGTTCAAGGAATTTCAGAGTGAAGTGGAAAATCATCGTAACAAGAAAACAAAATTTCTACGATCTGATTGTGGAGGAGAATATTTGAGTTACGAGTTTGGTTTGCATTTGAAACAATGCGGAATAGTTTCGCAGCTCACGCCACCCGGAACACCACAACGAAATGGTGTGTCCGAACGTCGTAATCGTACTTTACTAGATATGGTGCGATCTATGATGTCTCTTACTGATTTACCGCTATCGTTTTGGGGTTATGCTTTAGAGGCGGCGCATTCATGTTAAATAGGGCACCATCAAAGTCCGTTGAAACGACACCTTATGAACTATGGTTTAGCAAGAAACCAAAGTTGTCGTATCTTAAAGTTTGGGGCTGCGATGCTTATGTGAAGAAACTTCAACCAGATAAGCTCGAACCTAAATCGGAGAAATGTGTCTTCATAGGATACCCAAAAGAGACTATTGGGTACACCTTCTATCACAGATCTGAGGGCAAGATTTTCATTGCTAAATTCGGATCCTTTCTAGAAAAAGAGTTTCTCTCTAAAGAAGTGAGTGGGAGGAAAGTAGAACTTGATGAGATAACTGTATCTGCTCCCTTATTGGAAAATAGTTCATCACAAGAACCGGTTCCTGTGAAAACTACACCAATAAGTGAGGAAGCTAATGATATTGATCATGAAACTTCAGATCAAGTTTCTCTTGAACTCGTGAGGTCAACTAGAGTAAGATCTGCACAGAGTGGTACGGTAATCCTATTCGGAAGTCATGTTACTTGACCATGGCGAACCTACAAACTATGAAGAAGCGATGGTGAGCCCAGATTTACAAAATGGCTGGAAGCCATGAAATCTGAGATGGGATCCATGTATGAGAACAAAGTATGGACTTTGGTTGACTTGCCCGATGATCGGCAAGCCATTGAGAATAAATGGATCTTTAAGAAGAAGACTGGCGCTGATGGTAATGTAACTGTCTATAAAGCTCGACTTGTTGCGAAAGGTTTTCGACAAGTTCAAGGGGTTGACTACGATGAGACTTTCTCACCCGTAGCGATGCTTAAGTCTGTCCGAATCATGTTAGCAATTGCTGCATTTTATGATTATGAAATTTGGCAAATGGATGTAAAAACTGCATTCTTGAATGGATTTCTAGAAGAAGAGTTGTATATGAAGCAACCAGAAGGTTTTGTTGATCCAAAAGGTGCTAACAAAGTGTGCAAGCTACAGCGATCAATTTATGGTCTGGTGCAAGCCTCTCGGAGTTGGAATAAACGCTTTGATAGTGTGATCAAAGCATATGGTTTTATCAGACTTTTGGAGAAGCCTGTATTTACAAGAAAGTGAGTGGGAGCTCTGTAGCATTTCGATATTATATGTGGACGACATATTATTGATTGGAAATGATATAGAATTTCTGGATAGCATAAAAGATACTTGAATAAAAGTTTTTCAATGAAAGACCTCGGTGAAGCTGCTTACATATTGGGCATCAAGATCTATAGAGATAGATCAAGGCGCTTAATTGGACTTTCACAAAGCACATACCTTGATAAAGTTTTGAAAATTTCAAAATGGATCGAGGCAAAGTAAGGTTTTTACCTGTATTACAAGGTGTGAAATTGAGTCGGACTCAATGCCCGACCACAGCAGAAGATAGAGAAAATGAAAGATGTTCCTATGCTTCAGCCATAGGCTCCATCATGTATGCAATGCTGTGTACCAGACACGGCGTAAGCTTAGCAATAAGCTTGGCAGGAAGGTACCAAAGTAATCCAGAGTGGATCATTGGACAGCGGTCAAGAACATCTGAAATACGAAAAGGACTAAGGATATGTTTCTCGTATATGGAGGTGACAAAGAGCTAGTCGTAAATGGTTACGTCGATGCAAGCTTTACATCGATCCGGACGATTCTAAATCGCAAACCGGATCGTGTTTTTATTAAGCGGTGGAGCTGTCGGTTGGTGCAGTTCTAAACAAAGCGTCGTGGCGGGATCTACATGTGAAGCGGAGTACATAGCTGCTTGAAGCAGCAAATGAAGAGTGCGGATGAAAGAGTTCATTTCCGATCTAGGTGTCATACCTAGTGCATCGGGACCAATGAAGATCTTCGTGACAATCTGGTGCAATTGCCTTGGCAAAGGAATCCAGATTTCACAAGAGGACCAAGCATATCAAGAGACGCTTCAATTCCATTCGGGACCAAGTCCAAGTGGGAGACATAGAGATTTGCAAGATACATACGGATCTGAATGTTGCAGACCGTTGACTAAGCCTCTTCCACGAGCAAAACATGATCAGCACCAAGACTCCATGGGTGTTAGAATCATTCTTGTGTAATCTAGATTATTGACTCTAGTGCAAGTGGGAGACTGAAGGAAATATGCCCTAGAGGCAATAATAAAGTTATTACTATTTCCTTATATCATGATAAATGTTTATTATTCATGCTAGAATTGTATTAAACGGAAACATAATACATGTGTGAATACATAGACAAACATATAGTCACTAGTATGCCTCTACTTGACTAGCTCATTAATCAAAGATGGTTATGTTTCCTAACCATAGACATGTGTTGTCATTTGATTAATGGGATCACATCATTAGGAGAATGATGTGATTGACATGACCCATTCCGTTAGCCTAGCACTTGATCGTTTAGTATATTGCTATTGCTTTCTTCATGACTTATACATGTTCCTGTAACTATGAGATTATGCAACTCCGTTTACGGAGGAACACTTTGGGTGCTACCAAAGCGTCACAAGCGTAATGGGTGATTATAAAGGAGTACTACAGGTGTCTCCAAAGGTACATGTTGGGTTGGCGTATTTGAGATTAGGTTTTGTCACTCCGATTGTCGGAGAGGTATCTCTAGGCCTTCTCGGTAATACACATCACATAAGCCTTGCAAGCATTGCAACTAATAAGTTAGTTGTGAGATGATGTATTACGGAACGAGTAAAGAGACTTGCCAGTAACGAGATTGAACTAGGTATTGGATACCGACGATCTAATCTCGGCCAAGTAACATACCGATGACAAAGGGAACAACGTATGTCGTTATGCGGTTTGACCGATAAAGATCTTCGTAGAATATGTAGGAACCAATATGGACATCCAGGTTCCGCTATTGGTTATTGACCGAGAATAGTTCTAGGTCATGTCTACATAGTTCTCGAACCCGTAGGGTCCGCACGCTTAACGTTACGATGACAGTTTATTATGAGTTTATAAGTTTTGATGTACTGAAGTTTGTTCGGAGTCCCGGATGTCATCAGGGACATGACGAGGAGTCTCGAAATGGTCGAGACATAAAGATTGATATATTGGAAGCCTATATTTGGATATCGGAATGGTTCCAGGTGAAATCGGGATTTCACCGGAACACCGGGGGGTTACCGGAACCCTCCCGGAGGATAATGGGCCTTAGTGGGCCATGAGGGAGAAGAGGAGGGCCGGCCGGGGCAGGCGCGCCCCTCCCCTAGTCCGAATAGGACAGGAGGAGAGGCGGCGCCCCTTCCTCTTTCCTCCTCCTTTCCTTCTCCAACAAGGCGAGGGGGAGTCCTACTCCGGTGGGAGTAGGACTCCTCAGCGCACCCTAGGAGGGCCGGCCGCACCTCCCCTCCCTCCTTTATATCACGGGGCAGGGGGCACCCCATGACACACAAGTTGATCTCGTGATCGTTCCTTAGCCGTGTGCGGTGCCCCTCCACCATATTCCACCTCGGTTATATCGTCGCGGAGCTTAGGCGAAGCCCCGCGCCGTGAAGCATCATCATCGTCCTGCGCCGTCGTCTTGTGGAACTCATCCCGACACTTTGCTGGATCGAGTCCGGGATCGTCATCGAGCTGAGCGTGTGCTGAACTCGGAGGTGCCGTCGTTCGGTACTTGGATCGGTCGGATCGTGAAGGCGTCGACTACATCAACAGCGTTGTTATAACGCTTCGCTTACGGTCTCACGAGTGCGTGGACATACACTCTCCCTCTCGTTGCTATGCCATCACCATGATCTTGCGTGTGCGTAGGAATTTTTTTGAAATTACTACGTTCCCCAATAGTTTTATCCTATGCATCTTGTTCATCGTGATCACAATTATATATATAATTTTTGGCCTCGCGAAGGAGAAAGCATCGCTCAAGCTTGGGGGAGGCTTAAGTCAATGTTATATTCATGCACCAATCATGAGCTCTCAAGATAAATTATTATTCAAAAATTTTATGCTTGGCTTTCTCTCAATAATCGCTCCATGCTCGATACTTTTTGTACTGGCTCTTTTATGATGAAGACTATTGAATTAAAATGGGATTTATTGGAAAGAATTAAACGCAACTCTGAAGATTGGGATCTCGGTGAAGGTAAGTAGTCAGGTATAACACCTAAGTTTGATTGTGTTAAATCTTTTATGGATACCGATGTTTTCCGTGAATTTAGCACTAAATATGATCATGTCGTTCCTACTGCTTATACTGAGAAACCACCTTTCCCGGTTAGAATAAAGGATCATGCTAAAGCTTCAACCGTGGTCAACAAATGTAATATCAGGACACCCAAACCCCCTGAGAAAATTAAAGTTGAATCTAGTATTGCTATGGTTAAAGATCTCTTGGCTGATAATATTGATGGGCATGTTATTTACTTCTGCAATGAAGTTGCTAGAATTGCTAGACCTGTTACTAAAAATAAACATAGACCTGTTGTAGGCATGCCTGTTATTTCTGTTAAAATAGGAGATCATTGTTATCATGGCTTATGTGATATGGGTGCTAGTTCTAGTGCAATACCTCATTCCTTATACAAAGAAATTATGCATGATATTGCACCTGCTGAGTTAGAGGAAATTGATGTTACAATTAAGCTTGCCAATAGAGGCACTATTTCACCAGTTGGGATTGTTAGAGATGTTGAAGTCTTGTGTGTGAAAATTAAATATCCTGCTGATTTTCTTGTTCTTGGTTCCCCACAAGATGACTTCTGTCCCATCATATTTGGTAGACCCTTCTTGAATTTTGTTAATGCTAGGATAGACTGCGAAAAGGATGTTGTTACTATTGGTTGGGGGGGGATATGTCTCATGAGTTTAACTTTTCTAAATTTCGTAGACAACCCCATGACGAGGAATTGCCTAGTAAAGATGAAATTATTGGTCTTGCTTCTATTGTCGTGCCTCCTAATGATCCTTTAGAACAATATTTGCTTGACCATGAAAATGATATGTTTATGAATGAAAGAAGGGAAATAGATGAAGTATTCTTTAAATAGGGACCTATTTTGAAACACAACTTACCTGTTGAAATCCTAGGGAATCCTCCTCCACCCAAGGGTGATCCCGTGTTTGAGCTTAAACCATTACCTGATACTGATAATCCCCAAGTGTAGGGAATCATCGTAGCAATTTCCAAAGGTGGAAGTGATAAGTATGGAGTGTCGAATCCACAAGGAGCTAAAGGTAAGATCAATATTCTCTCAAGCCCTATCTGCCACTGATACGACTCTACGTACACCAAACGTTTTCTTCCAACTAGAAACGAAAAATAAAACTACGTTGTGGGTATGAAGAGGATAACTTTGTATGATACCGGAGAGCTAAAATATAAAAGTAGGTGCTGTTATCATGAAGTTAGAATATATTACTAAATAATATAAATAGCGAGTGTGGAATAATGATGGATCGGTGTGTGGAATTGTCCTAGGCAATTGTTAACAAGACCGTAGTCGTCATTGCAATTTCATATAAGGGAGAGGCATAAGTTAACATACTTTCTCTACTTGGATCATATGCACTTATGATTGGAACTCTAGCAAGCATCCGCAACTACTAAAGATCATTAAGGTAAAACCCAACCATAGCATTAAAGCATCAAGTCCTCTTTATTCCCATACACAACAAGCCCTTACTCGGGTTTGTGTTTCAGTCACTCACCAACCCACTATAAGCGAATCATGAACGTATTGCAACACCCTACAACGGGAATCCCTCACGCTTGCGCGACACAGAGGGCACCATAGGACAGCACCAAAATAATACATACAACTCGTACCAATCTAGATCATCAATCAACCCAAAAACAAAGGATATATACTCAAAACATTATAGGATGGCAACACATCATTAGATCATAATATGTGGCATAAAGCACCATGTTCAAGTAGGGATTACAGCGGGGTGTGGGAGAGTGGACCACGTAAAAGTGATGAGGATGGTGATGATGGTGGTGATGTTGATGAAGACGATCACCGCGGCGATGATTCCCCTCCTGATGGCACTCCGACGCCACCGAGAGAGAGGAGGAGAGGTTCTCCCCCTTGTGCTTCCTCCTCCATGGCCTCCCCCCTAGATGGGGAGAGGTTCTCCCTCTGGTCCTTGGCCTTCATGGCGATGATGGCCCCTCTGGGATCCTCCTCCATGGCCTCCGATGATGATGCCCCCTCCGGAGGGTGCCAGAGAGGGCCTAGATTGCTTTCTCATGGCTACAAAGGCTTGCGGCGGCGGAACTTTCGATCTAGGTTATTTTCTGGGGGTTTCTGTATTTATAGGAATTTTTGGCATTGGTTTCACGTCAGGGGGGTCTCCGAGTCGTCCACGAGGCAGGGGCCCACGCCCAGGGGGGTGGGCACACCCCCCACCCTCGTGGACAGCCCGGGACTCTTCTGGCCCAACTCTTTTGCTCCAGGGGCTCCTTTTGGTCCATAAAAAATCAACAAAAATTGGAACGTCAATTGGACTCCGTTTGGTATTCCTTTTCTGTAAAACTCAAAAACAAGGAAAGCAGAAACTGGCACTGGGCTCTAGGTTAATAGGTTAGTCCCAAAAATCATATAAAATAGCATATAAATGCATATAAAACATATAAGATGGATAATATAATAGCATGAATACTTCATAAATTATAGATACGTTGGAGACGTATCAGCATCCCCAAGCTTAATTCCTTCTCGTCCTTGAGTAGGTAAATGATATAAGAAATAATTTATGAAGTGTGAATGCTAGAAGGTGCACAAGTTTGATCAATGATAATTTCAATCACCTTTTCTAGCATCATTATATGTCATCACAGTAGCTCATCTCATAAAACTTTTCATCATCAAGTAACAAGCTATTCACATGTTAAAGTATAGATCATAAACTTTCTTGAAAACTAGCAAACAATGCTCTTAGTCATCAAACAACTGCAATTCATATTATTTTCAGGAAGGGTCCATGTCAGAGCTTTGATTGAGCAAACTCCACATACTCAACTATCTTTTAATCTTTTGAAATTGCTAAAACTCACGTGATATTTATGGGTTCAAAGTTTTAATCGGACACAGAGAAATATAGGGGCTTATAGAGTCGCCTCCCAACCTTTTGCCTCAAGGGTAATGTCAACAATAATAGTTCATGATAACTTACATCCAATTGGATATATATATATATCAACAATATATATATAACACATCAACAATAATAGTCAATCCTATATATATATATATATATATATATATATATATATATATATATATATATATATATATATATATATATATATATATATATATATATATATATATATAGGGATTGACTATTAAATCCTACAGGTGAGGAATAGTTATTCTTCACCCCTCTATTTTACTATCAATGCACTGTAATTTTACATTCCGTAAGTTTTGTCTTATTTCCGACGTAAAAAGACACCGTAATAAAATATATAATCGCCGTAAAAATATTTATGTTACATAAAATTACAAACGTAAAATCATAGTGTAAAATACATATAAACTGCAAATTTTCTTGTCTTATGACCTATATTTTTATTTTCTTATGCCAAATTTTACGTAGTGAATCAATACAAATGTAACTATTTGAATTCTAAGCGTAATTTACTTATGAAATGATTGTAAGATTACCTCGGGTGAAGAATAACATATTCTGCACCCTGGGTGATGAATAGTAACACTATATATATCACAAGATCGTATAAAGCTTATCTCCACACTAATAGATCATACATATTTAGAGAGCAATTTTTATTGCAAGTACCGATGATAACTTACTTGAAGGATCTTACTCAATCCATAGGTAGGTATGATGGACTCTCATGGCAAAACTCATTTTAAGGTATATTGAGAAGCACAAGTAGTATCTCTACTTGGTGCAAAGAATTTGGCTAGCATGAGGGGTAAAGGCAAGCTTAGCATGTTGGATAATCCAAGACAATATATTTTATTTTAGAGATAAGAAAACATAACCCATTATGTTGTCTTCCTTGTCCAACATCAACCTTTTAGCATGTCATATTTTAATGAGTGCTCACAGTTGCAAGAGATGTCCAGGATAGTATATTTATATGTGAAGTTTCTCTTCCTTCAATATTCTTTCATGAATTGTTCAAGTGACCAATTCTACGTTTGCTAACTTTCGATAAGTTTACTACCTATACTTATTACGTGTGAAGTCATTACTCCCCATGTTATAAGCATATGAAACATATATAAATTCAGATTTATGACATTCAATTCATTCAACCATTTACTCATAGGATATACGTGAAGCACATGAGTAAATTACAAATTACTCCAAAAGATATAAGTGAAGAACACTGAGTAGTCAAATAATTAACAAGCCATGGGAGGATTCTTTTTCATTCAATATTTCAGATCCAATTATTTTATCCAGACATCAAGTAAAATTGAAAACACGCTCCAAGCAAAACACATACCATGTGACGAATAAAAATATAGCTCCGAGTAAGGTATACCGATAGTTTTGAAGACGAAAGAGGGGATGCCTTCCGGGGCAGCTCCAAGCTTAGGCGCTTGAGTCTTCCTTGAATATTACCTTGGGGTGCCTTAGGCATCCCCAAGCTTAGGGTCTTTCCACTCCTTATTCTCCTCATATCGATATCTCACCCAAAGCTTGAAAACTTCAATCACACAAAACTTAACGAAACTTCGTGAGATATGTTAGTATGATAAAGAGTAAACCATTAACTTTGGTACTGTCAAAGACAAGGTTCATAATTGTTCCCACACAATTTCTACTGTACCATATCATTTCTACAATTTATATTGAGATATATAAGCCATACAAACTAGAAAACAAGCAAACTATGCAATGAAAACAGAAACTGTCAGAAACAGAACAGTCTGTAATGATCTGAACAGCAACCATACTTATTCTACTCCAAAAATTATGAAATAAATTTGTGGATGTGAGGATTTTTTCTATTAATCTTCTGCAAAAATAATCAACTCAAAAGCACTCTTCTGTAAAAAATGGTAGCTAATCTCGTGAGTGCAAAGTTTCTGTTTTTTACAGCAAGATCACATTAACTTTCACCCAAGTCTTCCCAAAGGTCTTACTTGGCACTTTATTGAAACAAAAGCTATAAAATATGATTACTACAGTAGCTTAATAATGTAAACACACAAAAACAGTATGGGTAAATATTGGGTTGTCTCCCAACAAGCGCTTTTCTTTAATGCATTTTAGCTAGGCATGATGATTTCAATGATGCTCACATAAAAGATAAGAATTGAAACATAAAGAGAGCATCATGAAGAATGTGACTAGCACATTTTAATATAACAAACTTCCTATGCCTAGGGATTTTGTGAACACATAATTTATAGGAACAAGAATCAACTAGCATAGGAAGGCAAAACAAGTATAACTTCAAAACTTTAAGCACATAGAGAGGAAACTTGATATTATTGCAACTCCTACAAGCATATATTCCCCCCTCATAATAATTTTCAGTAGCATAATGAATGAATTCATCAATAAAACCATCACACAAAGCATTCTTTTCATTATCTATAAGCATAGAAATTTTTCTACTCTCCACATAAGCAAAATTCTTCTCATTCGGAATAGTGGGATCACTAATTCCTAAAGTTGACACTCTTCCAAACCCACTTTAGATGATAGTATTGTCCATACTCAAAAAGATATAAGTGAAGTTCATGGAGCATTCTACAATTAATATATACTAATGAATATCCAAGCTCAAAATGTATAAGTGAAGCACATGAAGCATTCTATAAAACTATACTCAAAATATTTAAGTGAACCACAAAGAGCAATTCTATAAGATCATACTTAAAAGCTATAAGTGAAGCACATCAAGTATTCTATAAATTGATGAAGGGCTATCTCATACTAGCATGTTTCTTAAAGAAAAATAAAAACACCAAGGACACAAATCATGTGAACAAAACAAAAACCGAGGTATACCGATAATTGTTGAAGAAGAAAGATGGGATGCCAACCGGGGCATCCCCAAGCTTAGATGCTTGAGTATCCTTGGAATATTTACTTGGGGTGCCTTGGGAATCCCCAAGCTTGAACTCTTGCCTCTCTTCATTCTTCTCACATCGGTAACTCCACGTTCTTCGAACACTTCATCCACAAAAACTTAACAAAAACTTTGTGAGATCCGTTAGTATATTAAAGTAAATCACTACCTCTAGGTACTGTTGCAAACTCATTCCAATTTCATATTAGAACTATATATACTGTATTCCAACTTCAGTATGGTTTATACGCCCCCCACCCCCGATACTACCCATAGATTCATCAAAATAAGTGATCAACACATGGGAAACATAATCTGTCTAAAACAGGACAGTCTGTAGTAATCTAGAAGTTTAGTAAACTTAGGTAACTCCAAAAATTATGAAATAAAATTGAAAATTTGAAAAATTTGTATAGATGTAATGTGAAAAAAGTTTCAGATCCATTTGACTTTCCAGTAAAAAATGTAAAATCACGCGCTACAGCCAAAGTTTCTGTTTTTGTTCTGCACATAGTAAACAAGCAATCTAATCATCCTAAAACCAAATCTTGGCACATTATTTTTATAATACAATGGATATACACAACGGGATAATTATTTACAGAGAAACTTCCATGAAAAATTCTACATTGTTTTCGTGAGCATGAACACAAGTGCTCAAGGTCGACCCTCACTTCTTCAATGCATGACTTTCCAATCACTTCTCTTTTTGAAAAACTTTTTAGGCATGAGAGGCAAGTAATTTTTTTGTAATTTCATTCTTTTAATTTTTTTTGTATGTTTCACCCACAACTAAAAAGAAACAAAAAGGAAAAACAAAATCTACTTAGTGAAGAAAGCAAACAAGCACACACGGGAATATCAACCCCACGCTATTGCTCCCCGGCAACGGCGCCAGAAAAGAGATACTATTAAATATGATTATATTGATGAGAAAAAGATATATCCAGTTATTATTAGTGCTAACCTTTTAGAGCATGAAGAAAACAAATTATTGAAAACTATGAAGAAGCACCATGCTGCTATTGGATATACTCTTGATGATCTTAAGGGCATTAGTCCCACTCTATGTCAGCACAAAATAAAATTGGAGAAAGACGCGAAACTAGTTGTTGATCACCAACGACGGTTAAATCCTAAGATGAAAGAAGTGGTAAGAAAAGAAATACTAAAGCTTCCGGAGGCAGGTATAATTTATCTTGTTGCTGATAGTCAGTGGGTAAGTCCTGTCCCCAGGAAGGGACGTATTACCGTTGTTCCTAATGATAAAGATGAATTGATCCCACAAAGAATTGTTACAGGTTATAGAATGGTAATTGATTTCTGAAAATTAAATAAAGCTACTAAAAAAGATCATTACCCTTTACCTTTTATTGATCAAATGCTAGAACTATTATCCAAACATACACATTTTTGCTTTCTAGATGGTTATTTTGGTTTCTCTCAAATACCTGTGTCAAAAGAGGATCAAGAAAAGACCACTTTTACTTGCCCTTTTGGTACCTTTGCTTATAGACGTATGCCTTTTGGTTTATGTAATGCACCTGCTACCTTTCATAGATGCATGATGGCTATATTCTCTGACTATTGTGGAAAGATTTTTGAGGTTTTCATGGATGATTTCTCCGTGTATGGAACTTCTTTTGATGATTGCTTAAGCAACCTTGATCGAGTTTTGCAGAGATGTGAATAAACTAATCTTGTCTTGAATTGGGAGAAGTGCCATTTTATGGTTAATGAAGGTATTGTCTTGGGGCATAAAATTTCTGAAAGAGGTATTGAAGTTGATAAAGCTAAAGTTGATGCTATTGAAAAGATGCCATGTCCCAAGGACATTAAAGGTATAAGAAGTTTCCTTGGTCATGTCGGTTTTTATAGGAGGTTCATTAAGGACTTCTCTAAAATTTCTAGGCCTCTGACTAATCACTTACAAAAATATATCCCTTTTGTCTTTGATGATGATTGTGTAGAAGCATTTGAAATACTTAAGAAAGCATTGATTTCTGCACCTATTGTTCAGCCACCTGATTGGAATTTACCCTTTGAAATTATGTGTGATGCTAGTGATTATGCTATAGGTGTTGTTCTAGGACAAAGAGCTTATAAGAAACTAAATGTTATCCAATATGCTAGTAAAACCCTAGACAGTGCCCAGAGAAATTATGCTACTACTGAAAAGGAATTTTTAGCAGTTGTATTTGCTTGTGATAAGTTCAAACCTTATATTGTTGATTCTAAAGTAACTGTTCACACTGATCATGCTGCTATTAAATACCTTATGGAAAAGAAAGATGCTAAACCTAGACTTATTAGATGGGTTCTCTTGCTACAATAATTTGATTTGCATATTATTGATAGAAAGGGAGCTGAGAACCCCGTTGCAGACAACTTGTCTAGGCTAGGGAATATTCTTGATGACCCACTACCTATTGAAGATAGCTTTGCTGATCAACAATTAGCTGTCATAAATGCTTCTCGTACTGCTCCATGGTATGCTGATTATGCTAATTACATTGTTGCTAAATTTATACCACCTATTTCACATTCCAGCAAAAGAAAAAGTTTTTCTATGATTTAAGACGTTACTTCTGGGATGACCCACACCTTTATAAAGAAGGAGTGGATGGTGTTATTAGGCGTTGTATACCTTAGCATGAACAGGAACAGATCCTACGCAAGTGTCACTCCGAAGCTTATGGAGGACACCATGCTGGAGATAGAACTGCACATAAGGTATTGCAATCCAGTTTTTATTGGCCTACTCTCTTCAAAGATGCCCGTAAGTTTGTCTTGTCTTGTGATGAATGTCAAAGAATTGGTAATATTAGTAGACGTCAGGAAATGCCTATGAATTATTCACTTGTTATTGAACCATTTGATGTTTGGGGCTTTGATCATATGGGACCATTTCCTTCCTCTAATGGGTATACACATATTTTAGTTGCTGTTGATTACGTTACTAAGTGGGTAGAAGCTATTCCAACTAGTAGCGCTGATCACAACACCTCTATTAAGATGCTTAAAGAAGTTATTTTTCCTAGGTTTGGAGTCCCTAGATATTTAATTAGTGATGATGGTTCACATTTTATTCATGATGCCTTTCGTGAAATGCTTGCTAAGTATGATGTTAATCACAGAATTGCATCTCCATATCACCCCCAGTCTAGTGGTCAAGTATAATTGAGTAATAGAGAGCTCAAATTAATTTTGCAAAAGACTATTAATAGATCTAGAAAGAATTGGTCCAAGAAACTTGATGATGCATTATGGGCCTATAGAACTGCATATAAAAATCCTATGGGTATGTCTCCTTATATAATGGTTTATGGAAAAGCATGGCACTTACCTCTCGAACTAGAACATAAGGCATATTGGGCCATTAAAGAGCTCAATTATGATTTCAAACTTTTTGGTGAGAAGAGGCTATTTGACATTAGCTCACTTGATGAATGGGGAACTCAAGCCTATGAGAATGCCAAACTATTTAAAGAAAAAGTTAAAAGATGGCATGACAAAAGGATACAAAAGCGTGAGTTTAATGTAGGTGATCATGTGTTGCTATTCAACTCTCGTTTAAGATTTTTTGCAGGAAAACTTCTCTCCATATGGGAAGGTCCTTACGTTATCGAGGAGGTCTATCGTTCCGGTGCCATAAAAATCAACAACTTCGAAGGCACAAATCCGAAGGTGGTGAACGGCCAAAGAATCAAACATTATATCTTAGGTAATCCTATAAATGTTGAAACTAATGTTATTGAAACCGTAACCCCGGAGGAATACATAAGGGACACTTTCCAGAACGTTTTAGACTCCTAAAAGGACTAGGTACGTGTACGGTAAGTAAACCGACTCCAAAACAACTCTAATGGCAATTTTTCTCCGTTATGGAATATTTAAGAAAATAGAAAAAATAAAAAGTAGTCTGAGAAGGACACGAGGCGTCCACGAGGGTGGGGGGCGCGCCCTACCCCCCGGCGCGCCCCCTGCCTCGTGGGCACCTCGTGTGCTCTCCGTACTCCTTTTTCTTGCATGATACTTCTTTTAGTCGGTAAAAGTTCATTATATAATCTCCCGAAGGTTTTGACCATTGTACCACGCAAATATCCTCTGTTTTTGTTTTGAGTTGTTTCTGCCGCAGAATAGAGTAGGATGTCTTCTCAAGAATCAGTCGAGGAGAGCCGGGTGTCTAATCCGACACCGGGACCAAGAGCAAACAGTGATGCTGACCACTTTGGGCCATCAATGGAGGAAGAGATGGAGGCCGACTTGAAAAGGATAGATGCTATGGAGGAGGATCAAGAAGTTACTTCCCGTTTCGGAGCCGGATTCACGATGGGGGAACTAAGAGCTCAGCCATCCCAACCTCGGTCATCCCTTCCAATGTTAAATTTCTCTCTGATGAAAATATGAAAAAGAGTGTTACTTGTTCTCCCGCAACTATGCAACATCCATGGGTGAAAGGAGCTTTAACCGTCACGGGTAAGCTCCATAAGGAAATAATGGATCTCAAGCAGCAAGTCAATAAGCTCGAGGGGGCAAATCGTATCCTGAGGGGCATCATCGCCAAGAATATCACATCAGCACCTCCGAAGAAAGAGATATAATCACATGGGTATGGGCACTCCCCTTGGCAATTGCCAAGCTTGGGGGAGGTGCCCCAGTATCGTATCACCATCACACTCCTATCTTTACCGTATTTCTTAGACCGATCCTTTTAGTAATATCTTGATCTAGTAGAATAATTTTTTAGTATGATTTAGTTTTGAGTTTTGCTTTATGATCATTCTATGTAATCGAGTCCATGAGCTATATATAATAAAGATTAGTGTTGAGTCAAGGGCTTGATTATCTTGGTATGATATTGAGAAAATAAAAAGAAAGAATAAAAAGAAATAAATATATCATATTGATCTTATGGAGAGTAATGACTTCACATATAAAGAGTATGATGAATAAAAGTTGTTGAGAGTTGACAAACATAGTTTTAGTCATCGTTGCAATTAATAGGAAATAATAAAGAAAGAGAGGTTTTCACATATAAATATACTATCTTGGACATCTTTTATGATTGTGAGCACTCATTAAAATATGACATGCTAAAGAGTTGATGTTGGACAAGGAAGACAACGTAATGGGGTTATGTTTTCTTATATCTGAAATAAAGTATATTGTCATGGATCATGCAACATGTTGAGCTTGCCTTTCCCTCTCATGCTAGCCAAATTCTTTGCACCAAGTAGAGATACTACTTGTGCTTCCGAATACCCTTAAACCCAGTTTTGCCATGAGAGTCCACCATATCTGCCTATGGATTGAGTAAGATCCTTCAAGTAAGTTATCGTGTTGCATGCAATAAAAATTGCTCTCTAAATATGTATGATTTATTTGTTTGGAGAAAATAATCTTTATACGATCTTGTGATATGGAAGCAATAAAAGCGATGGACTGCATAATAAAGGTCCATATCACAAGTGGCAATATAAAGTGATGTTCTTTTGCATTAAGATTTCATGCATCCAACCATAAAAGGACATGACAACCTCTGCTTCCTGATACGTCTCCAACGTATCTATAATTTTGATTGTTCCATGCTATTATATTATCCATCTAGGATGTTTTATATACATTTATATGCTATTTTATATGATTTTTGGGACTGACCTATTAACCTAGAGCCCAGTGCCAGTTTCTGTTTTTTTCCTTGTTTTTGAGTATCGCAGAAAAGGAAAACCAAACGGAGTCCAATTGACCTGAAACTTCACGGAACTTATTTTTGGACCAGAAGAAGGCCATGGAGTAAAAGAGTTGGGCCAGAAGAGTCCCGGGCTGCCCATGAGGGTGGGCAGTGCGCCCACCCCCTGGGCGCGCCTCCCTACCTCGTGGACAACCCGGAGACCCCCCTGACTTGTTCTCGACGCCAAAACCTCTTATATATACAGAAATCCCCAGAACATAACCTAGATCGGGAGTTCCACCGCCGAAAGCCTTTGTAGCCACCGAAAACCAATCTAGACCCATTCCAGCAGCCTGCCGGAGGGTGAAATCCCTCTCCGGTGGCCATCATCATCATCCCAACGCTCTCCATGACGAGGAGGGAGTAGTTCACCCTCGGGGCTGAGGGTATGTACCGGTAGCTATGTGTTTGATCTCTCTCTTTCTCTCTCTCATGTTCTTGATTCGGCACGATCTTGATGTATCGCAAGCTTTGCTATTATAGTTGGACCTTATGATGTTTCTCCCCCTCTACTCTCTTGTAATGGATTGAGTTTTCCCTTTGAAGTTATCTTATCAAATTGAGTCTTTAAGGATTTGAGAACACTTGATGTATGTCTTGCATGTGCTTATCTGTGGTGACAATGGGATATCACATGATCTACTTGATGTATGTTTTGGTGATCAACTTGCAGGTTCCGTGACCTCGTGAACTTATGCATAGGGGTTGGCACATGTTTTCGTCTTGACACTCCGGTAGAAATTTTGGGGCACTCTTTGAAGTACTCTGTGTTGGTTTAAATAGGTTAATATGAGATTGTGTGATGCATATCGAATAATCATACCTGCGGATACTTGAGGTGACATTGGAGTATCTAGGTGACATTAGGGTTTTGGTTGATTTGTGTCTTAAGGTGTTATTCTAGTACGAATTATATGAGATCGAACGGAAAGAATAGCTTCGTGTTATTTTACTACGAACTCTTGAATAGATCGATCAGAAAGGATAACTTTGAGGTGGTTTCGTTCCCTACCATAATCTCTTCGTTTGTTCTCCGCTATTAGTGACTTTGGAGTGACTCTTTGTTGCATGTTGAGGGATAGTTATATGATCCAATTATGTTATTATTGTTTAGAGAACTTGCACTAGTGAAAGTATGAACCCTAGGCCTTGTTTCAACGCATTGCAATACCATTTATGCTCACTTTTACCACTTGTTACCTTGCTGTTTTTATATTTTTCAGATTACAAAAACCTATATTTACCATCCATATTGCACTTGTATCACCATCTCTTCGCCGAACTAGTGCACCTATATAATTTACCATTGTATTGGGTGTGTTGGGGACACAAGAAACTCTTTGTTATTTGGTTGCATGGTTGTTTGAGAGAGACCATCTTCATCCTACGCCTCCCACGGAATGATAAACCTTAGGTCATCCACATGAGGGAAATTTGCTACTATCCTACAAACCTCTGCACTTGGAGGCCCAACAACATCTACAAGAAGAAGGTTGTGTAGTAGACATCAAGCAGTTTCTGGCGCCGCTGCCGGGTAGGTTAGTGCTTGAAGGTATATCTTTAGATCTTGCAATCGAATCTTTTAGTTTCTTGTTTTATCACTAGTTTAGTCTATAAAACAAAACTACAAAAAAATGGAATTAAGGGTGCCTCATATGCTTCATCTTTTTATTGTCTTTCATGAAAATGATGGGAAGGAAAATTGTGCTCAAGTACTAGAAGAAGAATTACATAGAATGCTTGGCATAAAATATGTGAATGATGAGCATGATTGCAATGTTGTTAGTATGAATTCTTTGAATACCCATGATGCTAATGATATGCAAAGCCACAAGCTTGGGGATGCTATGTTTGATGAAGATGATATGTTTAGTCCCCCAAGTTTTGATGAGAATATTTATTATGATGAAACCATGCCTCCTATTTATGATTATTATAATTATGTAAGTGGATTTGGAGAGGTCATGACTTTATTTAGTGATGAATCCACTATTTCGGAAGAGGTTCCAATTGATTATGAGAACAAAGTTGCTATCTATGATGATTATTGTGATGACTTGTATGTTATTAAGAATAATGGTAACCATGAAACTTGTCATCTTGATTTTAATTATCAATTGGATTATGCCTCACATGATAGTTATATTTTTGAATTCATTCATGATGCTACTTAAAATTACTATGAGGGAGGAACATATGCTTGTAGGAATTGCAATAATATCAAGTTTCCTCTCTATGTGTTGAAAATCTTGAAGCTATGCTTGTTTTGCTTTCCTATGCTTGTTGATTCTTGTTCCCATAAGTTGTTTGCTCAAAAAACCCCTATGCATAGGAAGTGGGTTATACTTAAATGTGCTAGTCATATTCTTCATGATGCTCTCTTCATGTTTCAATTCTTATCTTTTATGTGAGCATCATTGAAATCATCATTCCTAGCTAAGGGCGTTAAACGTTAGCGCTTGTTGGGAGGCAACGCAATCTTATTTTTGTTCCTTTCTTTTTTCTCCTGTTTAGCAATAATAATCTATCTAGCCTCTGGTTAGATGTGGTTTTATGTTTTAATTAGTGTTTGTGCCAAGTAGAACCTTTGGGAAGACTTGGGTGAAGTCTTTATGATCATGCTGTAAAAAAACAGAAACTTTAGCGCTCACGAGATGTGCTGCCATATATTACTGGAGAGTGATTTTAGGTTGATTATTTTTGCAGATGATTAATAGACAAATTCCTCAGGTCCAACAATTTATTCCAGAATTTTTGGAGTTCCAGAAGTATAAGTTTGAGACAGATGACTAGAGGCTGTTCTGTTTTTGATAGATTCTGTTTATTTTGTGTTGTTTGCTTATTTCGATGAATATATGAGTAGTATCGTAGGGTATGAACCATATAGATGTTGGAATACAGTATATATTACACCAATAAGAATTTATAACGAGTTCACAACAGTACCTAAGTGGTGATTTATTTTCTTATACTAACGGAGCTTACGAGTTTTCTGTTAAGTTTTGTGTTGTGAAGTTTTCAAGTTTTGGGTAAAGATTCGATGAACTATGTAATAAGGAGTGTCAAGAGCATAAGCTTGGGGATTCCCAAGGCACCCCAAGGTAATATTCAAGGATAACCAAGAGCCTAAGCTTGGGGATGCCCCAGATGGCATCCCCTCTTTCGTCTTCGTTCAACGATAACTTTACTTGGAGCTATATTTTTATTCACCACATGATATGTGTTTTGCTTGGAGCATCATTTTATTTTCTTTTTTTTTTGCTTGGTGTTTGAATAAAATACCAAGATCTGAAATTCTTAAATGTTAGAGAGTCTTCACATAGTTGCATAATTATTCGACTACTCTTTGATCTTCACTTATATCTTTTAGAGTAGTTTGTCGTTTGCTCTAGTGCTTCACATATATCTTTTAGAGCACGATGATGGTTTTATTTTGAAGAAACAGATAAACTCTCATGCTTCACTTATATTATTTTGAGAGTCTTAAACAGCATGGTAATTTTCTTTGGTTATGGATTTAGTCCTAATATGATGGGCATCCAAGAGAGATATAATAAAAACTTTCATATAAGTGCATTGAATACTAAGAGAAGTTTGATACTTGATGATTGTTTTGAGATAGATAGTGATATTAAGGTTGTGCTAGTTGAGTAGTTGTGAATTTGAGAAATACTTGTTTTGAAGTTTGCAAGTCTCGTAACATGCACGTATAGTAAACGTTGTGTGAAAAATTTGAAACATGAGGTGTTCTTTTATTGTCATCCTTATGAGTGGCGGTCGGGGACGAGCGATGGTCTTTTCCTACCAATCTATCCCCCTAGGAGCATGCACGTAGTGTGTCACGACCCGGATTTGATAAAATCCAAGTCTCTATGCTTACTGTGCTATCCCTGGACCATAGCTAGCACACACAGTAACAAGAATGAACATCAGTAAAACATACATCATTTTACTACAACGATAGATCCAAAATTAAGAAAATACATACCATTGGCATATCTCAATGTTGGCACATAATACAGCGGAATTATATGTAGTCGCTAAGTTAGGGCTCCATCAATGCCACTGGGCTCGTTGAGTGTAGACCATAACCCTATCGTCTCTTAATCTGTCGAGATCTGCACATGACAGGTGCAGATGAGTACGTGGAATGTACTCGCAAGTTGCAAAGGAAAGTATAACAGATTATATATGCAGGGTAAGTATTGGTGGAGGTTTCCTTTGCATAAAGCCAATTTTCTCCTATAGTAAATTTTATAAACTAGTTTTGGAATAGAAATAGTTTTCAGTATAAAAAGTAGGAACGAGACACTTGGATATACGCACCAGTGCTCAATCTCCAAAATAGTTTTAAAACATACATAGGTTGAAGTGAAACACATTCACTGTGCTCATTCCTCAACTTTAACCCTTAAAACAGACTTTTAGAAAAGAGACGGGAGATTCTTCTTCAGTCCAAGTCTTCAGTTGCTCAAATTGCCCGTAACCGGGGGCACGCCTAAGCTATTAGGTTAAACCCTCTACACAGGTCGTACACGTTCCCCACATGACACAACCAACCCCGTTTATCATTACACACTTGGGTGTACGACTAGGAGGAGGTTGTGACGAAGCCTTTCCGTAACAGCCCCCTATACCACCAAGCCGCCCGCAACTTCGGCACGAAGGCCTCTCTCCGATGGCGGTCCTGGGGTAGGGTTTCCCGTTAGTACTAAGCTAAGCCAGAGCCCATAGTAGCATGCGGCTGTACTGGAAGCTACATCAAACTGTACTTGGAAGATCTCATTCCCCTGGACGGCGGTCCCCACCAAAAACCTGTGTGCAAGACCCCAGTCGGGCGCATTCACTGCAAGACCCCGATGGGCGCAATCACTTGTAGACGCTCCCGTCAATACCATTCCGCTCAGGGAGTAGATGTAACATAGTATATAATTTCGTTTTCAAAATATTTCTCAAAACGTTGCCCAAAAGAAGGCAAGTTTATTTGTTTAAAAACTTGTTTGATTTTTAACCCACTCATTTGTGCAAGCGCGGCCAAGCAAGGTAGCAAGTCTTGAATCTGTGATTGTTGCTAGTAAAAATACTTTGCAAACTTTTATAAAACATGCATAATATTAAAGTACAAAGGATTATGCATAATATGGAAACATAGGTCAAAGTATGATCAATTTACAACTTGCCTGATTCTTGAAGTTGATATATTCTACTTCGAGTCGTCTCTCCTTCACCTTACGATATATCTAACGGTACAAGAAAATAAATTCAACACACAACAATTGCAAATGATGATCCAAATAAAAGATAGAAATTCACAATACAAATTATTTAGTTTTACTATTATTAAGCTAGTTACTATGACGTGGTAGGGTTGAGATAGGACCAAGTTGGCTTGATTGAAAATATGACATAAATCATATAACGGGGTCGGATCAAATTGGTACAAAGTGAAGATCATGGTTTGATAGAATGAGGGTTGTGAGGCAAGATTCTACGACAATTTCATAATGGGTTGTTCGGAATATTTGACTTGGTTAAACGGAAGTGGGTATGGCATGCGTTTCAAGATAAAGAATTAAATTTGTAATCTTGTTACTCCAAAGTTTTGTGGTGATACAAAATGATCAGAGAGGTTCCCTACGGATCAATCTAAGAGATTTAACCTATAGACAAATTTTATTTTAACGAAGTTATCAAACGATCTTCAAAGAAGGTCAAACTAAGATGTTGATATTAAAACATCCACTAAACATTGCTAAAAATTTATGCAATGAGTTCTAACAGAAAGGTGAGATCCTAAGGTCCAACTTTCATATATAAAACATTTTTATATGATTTACAGAATAAAAGATATAGTAAAAATACTCATCTTAACATTTAAATCAAAACTAAATTTTAAATTGCCCAAAAGTGGGATTTTTCATAATTTCGTAAAAATGTACAAGTTTCAACGAATCCGGGGATATCTTATTTGTCAAAATCGGACATACGGTTTGGGAGATACGAATTTCCAAAGTTCGATATTTTTCTGGGAAAAGAATTACGGGATTTAGAGAGAGCTCACCGGAGTTGGTCGCCGGAGTTGGGGAAGAAGGTCGCCGGAGTTGTGGAAGAAGCTCCCTGACGTCAAGTAGAATGAGGACAGCGAAGTGGTCGACGAGGTAAGTCGTTGGGAAATGTCCCGGGCTCGGCCTCGTCCCGTGGCGGCGTGGAGCGGCCGCCGGAGTTTCCGAACTCCGACGAGAAATTGCTCGCAGAGGAGGACGATGAAGAGAGGGGTTTTCTCGGGAGGGGATGAGGGATGTTAGGTGCGCCTATGTGTACTATTTATAGGAGAGGGGTAGGTCAGAATTCGAGCAGATGGTGGTTCTTAACGGTGGCTGTTCCTCTGCCTTGTAATGGCCACTATGGGAGTCTCCTAGGCGCACTGAGGGATGGGAGGGGTCGATGCAGGCGAGGGGGTTCCGTTCCGAGGAGTTTCAGGGCGAGGGAGAGAAGGGGATGGGGTGGGCAGGAGGTGGGGGTGGTACGTGGCCATGGATGCCCCTCTGTACTGTACTTGGCACGAGGAGGAAGACAGCCCTTAGCTCGTGGGCTGTTCGGCCAGTTGGGCTAAGTTGGGCCATGGCTGTAGGTTTCTTTCTAAATACCTTTATTGCGCAGAAAAATTTTAAATAGATAAAAAAAATGTTCACATACATGTAGTTATAATTTGCTGCCCACAAAATATAGTTTCAGATTCTATTAAGGTTATTTGTGTGCACAAACTACAATACATTCTTTATGGACATAATTCAATTACACACACAAAAATCAATTTTGAGTTTTGCAAATTCAAAAAGGATAATTGTACCATATTAAATATTCCCAGATAAATTTTTGGAGAAGTCATATTATATCCTCTCATTAAATTTTATTTGTATACTTTGGAAATATTTAAATGGAACTATAACTCCATATAAGATCCATCTTCAAATAGAAATCCAAATTCAAAAGAACTTCAAATTAAATATTTATTCGCCACATTTTGAGAAAGTCATTTTATTCCCACTCCATTTTTATTTGTGGTTTCAAAATATTTCATAGGTGTCCAAAAGAAAAGCAATTGGATTGAAATATTTGAAACAAGAATCAAAAGGTTTTAATTTCCCATGAAAATCATATAGCAATTCACTTGATAATATCTTATTATTAACATTCCAAAATTTGGAAAATTTTGGGATGTTACAAACTACCACCCTTAAAATAAATCTCGTCCTCGAGATTTGCAGGGGCTAGCAAGAAATAGGTTAGGGTTTGGGTTGCTTGGGTTACTTCCCCGGGGTTTGGTCATAACAGCTGCAGGTTTGTGGTTTATCCCTTTTTCCTCCTGTCTTGAGAGAATGTCTTCTATTAATTTAATTCTGTGTATTCCAGTTCTTCAGCATACCTAAGTCTAAGACTTCTGGCACCATTATGGAGTCTCTGTTGATTTGTCGTATGACCCAATTGTCCTTCGAGGGTGTTTGGGTGCTACCACCCTTAAGAACAAACTTGTAGGGATTTCCAGAATTTCTTTACTCCGTGATGGTTCTTTATAAAGATTCTGTAGTCAGAACCGAGCTTTCCCTCAAAAGAAAGTCTTTCTCAAAATCCATAAATTCACAAACTACCTGTCGAAACTCTCATGGTGGTCGACGGCTTCTGATGGAATTCTTTGAAGATCTTCGTATTTATTTCTCACCGTTCAATCTACGTTAGGTAGGATTGCCTACCTATAAGGGTAATACATCTTACCATTCTATGGTTATAGGCTTGTCGCAACGACACTCTACTAGAGTTTCAAGTCTCTCTGATTTACCAATCAAATATACAAAAGTATATAATAAGAGTCTCCGGTATGGGGGCCAATCCATCCCGTACTCAAATCATTACTTCATATGTAGACAGGTGAACCGCGTGTTCTAACACTCGGTCTTCCTCACTCCTCTTAAAGAGGTCTTCACCTGCAAACCTAGTAAAACGCTTTTGGGTGATGTTGACTACACAGTTTGTGCTAAAACTTGCATTCATAATGAAATTTCCATCTAAAAGAGTCGTGTCCTCCTTGCAAATGTACAATTCCTTCTTAGAAGATATGATATGGCACCTGTACGAATGGTGCATGCGGTGATCCTTTATCACATGATCTCTAGAATGGTCTTCTGCTCTTAACGTGTCAAAACATTGTTATCTCACTAACTTCTCCTGGATTATAGTGAGCATTGAAAAATACATGTACATAACTTGTAAAGGGTAGTTAACCACATTTTATTGTCTTTATCATTCCAAATCATGCTTACATAATTGATGACTAAGGAAGTAAAACTTGCTACGAAATCCTATTACGACATTTATTCTTGCCTCTCTATCCTCACTCTATTTTTCGCCTTCTTCTTATTGATGCATTGATTGTGATAATGTCCAGGTTCCTTGCATTTATAACAAATCACTTTCGACATGTCCTTCTCCTTCTTTACTGTCCTGCTGGTCGAGGCTTCTTGGTTAGTCCGACTGGAATCTTTGAGATCCATGGTGCATCTATTAATTAGCTCATTGAACGAAGGCTCCTTCCTCTTCTTGGTCTTGATTTTGTTCACCATTGGCTTTTCCTTAGCTAATATGGTAGCTATCTCCTGGGGACCATACTCTATTTCAACCGATTCAACTTCATGTGCATATTCCTTCTTCTTATCCTTTTGACAACAAGAGTTAGATTTGTGCCCTTCTTTACCACATGAGTGGCATGATCTAAGATGACTATCTGGTTCTCCACGGAATCGCTCTTCATCCACGACCTTCCATGATATGGCGGTGTCTTGTGAGGCTTCCTCGGGTGTTACTTGCTTCCTTTCCTTACTCTGTTGGACTTTCCTTTGTACTTCTAGGAAAATCTTACATTGCATGGGGCAGTGATCGGTTCCCTCGCATAAGAAACAAGTCACATTAATGGTAGGGCATTCTTCGGCTGGATGGTTCCCTTCACAATTTGGGCATTGATCATTATGTTCCTCGGTAAGGTGTCCTTCTCCGCAAATTCTGCAATACTTCTTTGCATCTTCGCTTGTTTTCTTTTGATCTCGTATGACAAGACGAGGTTGAAGTAGAACGTTCTTGAATTGTTCCCAAGTGATTGCCTTTTGGGTTTTATCGATGGCTATACGCATCTTCCACCAAGTGTTAGCCTCTCGAATGAAATACCATGAAGCATATTTCACCTTTTTCTTTGGTTTTACCCTTTCATTACGACTTCTATATTCCGAATCCATTCTTCTGCTTCTGAATGTGTTACTTGTCCCATCAAAATAATTCCGTCCATCTATAGGGTTTAAGGTTTGGTCAGAGAAGAGATAGAGTTTTAGATAGCAAGGAGGAAAAATACAGATACAATCAATCATTGAGCAACTCATATCTCATTGTTTTATAACAATTATAATAGGCTCGTTTACTATGGTTT
Organism: Aegilops longissima; assembly: GCA_021605205.1. Classification (NCBI taxonomy): domain Eukaryota; kingdom Viridiplantae; phylum Streptophyta; class Magnoliopsida; order Poales; family Poaceae; genus Aegilops; species Aegilops longissima. The sequence goes on along the minus strand of CM038682.1, from coordinate 677,203,178 downwards.
CGTCATGAAGTCTTCAATCCTTTAGTTCTTGAAACTCTTCAATGTATGACATCTCACCCTTATGAAGGTCTTCTGTTAATCATCCATAACTTGCACCTCTCGAGGTTGAGTAAATAATACAGACCTACGGAGTTCGTATCCTAATAATGCAATAATTTTTTCCACACAACTCAAATGAAATCAAAAATCAAATCAATGGCGAAGAACTCCAACAAAAATTAAAATTCACTCATAGATTTCAAACAAACAATTCCTATGGTACCCTCATCAACATGAGTTGGCATGGTCGGGTACACTACTCGCACTCTTTCGTTTATTTCACAACTCTCATGGTGGACTTGAATACTATTTGAACCGTGAAGGTTATTCCTTGATAGTGGTAATCTTTAGCTTCTTCACATCCATCTTAGTCTTGAGTGTCTTCAGTTCTTCTTTAACCTCTTGGATGTAAACTTCAGTGTTGAAGACACCTTCTCTTAGCATCAATTCCATGAAGTAACCTTTAATCTCTTGAAAATCAATATCAGTGTCAAGGTCATTGCAGTCTAGGAGGTTGCTATCTAAGTTTTTGAAAGCGAATGAGAACTTAGTAAAGCAAAGAAGAGGATACGAGAATAGTATTTAAACTACTGAAAATATAAGTTGTTCCTATCAAGGTCTTCCTATTTCTAAACCATTTTCTAGGGTCACGTCCTACAGTCAACGTATGCTCTGATACCATTTTGTCACGACCCGGATTTGATAAAATCCAAGTCTCTGTGCTTATTGTGCTATCCCTGGATCATAGCTAGCACACACAGTAACAAGAATGAATATCAGTAAAACATACATCATTTTACTACAACGATAGATCCAAAATTAAGAAAATACATACCATTGGCATATCTCAATGTTGGCACATAATACAGCGGAATTATACATAGTCGCTAAGTTAGGGCTCCATCAACGCCACTGGGCTCGTTGAGTGTAGATCATAACCCTACCGTCTCTTAATCTGTCGAGATCTGCACATGACAGGTGCAGATGAGTACGTGGAATGTACTCGCAAGTTGCAAAGGAAAGTATAACAGATTATATATGCAGGGTAAGTATTGGTGGAGGTTTCCTTTGCACAAAGCCAATTTTCTCCTATAGTAAATTTTATAAACTACTTTTGGAATAGAAATAGTTTTTAGTATAAAAAGTAGGAGCGAGACACTTGGATATACGCACCAGTGCTCAATCTCCAAAATAGTTTTAAAACATACATAGGTTGAAGTGAAACACATTCACTGTGCTCATTCCTCAACTTTAACCCTTAAAACAGACTTTTAGAAAAGAGGCGGGAGATTCTTCTTCAGTCCAAGTCTTCAGTTGCTCGAATTGCCCGTAACCGGGGGCACGGCTAATCGATTAGGTTAAACCCTCTGCAGAGGTCGTACATGTTCCCCACATGACACAACCAACCCCGTTTATCATTACACACTTGGGTGTACGACTAGGAGGAGGTTGTGACGAAGCCTTTCCGTAATAGCCCCCTATACCACCAAGCCGCCCATAACCCGCACGAAGGCCTCTCTCCGATGGCGGTCCTGGGGTAGGGTTTCCCGTTAGTACTAAGCTAAGCCAGAGCCCATAGTAGCATGCGGCTGTACTGGAAGCTACATCAAACTGTACTTGGAAGATCTCATTCCCCTGGACGGCGGTCCTCACCAAAAACCTGTGTGCAAGACCCCTGTCGGGCGCATTCACTGCAAGACCCTGATGGACGCAATCACTTGTGGACGCTTGTCACGCCCAATATGCAACCCTATCCAAAAGGAACTCGAAGGTCCCACCAAGGATATGTTGGAAATATGCCCTAGAGGCAATAATAAATTAGTTATTATTATTATATTTCCTTGTTCATGATAATCGTTTATTATCCATGCTATAGTTGTATTGATAGGAAACTCAGATACATGTGTGGGTACATAGACAACACCATGTCCCTAGTAAGCCTCTAGATGACTAGCTCGTTAATCAATAGATGGTTACGGTTTCGACCATGGACATTTGATGTCATTGATAACGGGATCACATCATTAGGAGAATGATGTGATGGACAAGACCCAATCCTAAGCCTAGCACAAAGATCGTAGTTCGTATGCTAAAGCTTTTCTAATGTCAAGTATCTTTTCCTTAGACCATGAGATTGTGCAACTCCGGATACCGTAGGAATGCTTTGGGTGTACCAAAGCGTCACTGGCGTAATCGGGTGACTATAAAGGTGCACTACAGGTATCTCCGAAGTGTGTCATTGGGTTGGTACGAATCGAGGCTGGGATTTGTCACTCCGTGTGACGGAGAGGTATCTCTGGGCCCACTCGGTAGGACATCATTATAATGTGCACAATGTGACCAAGGGGTTGATCACGGGATGATGTGTTACGGAACGAGTAAAGAGACTTGCCGGTAACGAGATTGAACAAGGTATCGGGATACCGATGATCGAATCTCGGTCAAGTACAATACCGCTAGACAAAGGGAATTGAATACGGGATTGATTGAGTCCTTGACATCGTGGTTCATCCGATGAGATCATCGTGGAACATGTGGGAGCCAACATGGGTATCCAGATCCCGCTGTTGGTTATTGGCCGGAGAACGTCTCGGTCATGTCTGCATGGTTCCCGAACCCGTAGGGTCTACACATAAGGTTCGATGACGCTAGGGTTATAAAGGAATTTTGTATGTGGTTACCGAATGTTGTTGAGTCCGGATGAGATCCCGGATGTCACGAGGAGTTCGGAATGGTCCGGAGGTAAAGATTTATATATGGAAAGTTGTTGTTGGGTTCCGGAAAAGTTCGGGTTTTTCGATATTGTACGGGAAGCTTCTGAAGGTTCGGAGGATTCGGAGGGGTCGGAGGTCGGAAATTGTTCCACCACGTCCAATACAGTAGCATGGGCTGTAGGGGGCGCCCTAGCCTTAATGGGCCAGGGCACCAGCCCCCAAGGCCCATGCGCATGGGAAGGTAAAACCCTAAAGGGAGGCCTCCACTTGACTTGGGAGGCACTCCTCCCCCCTTGGCCGCCCCCCTTGGATGGGATCTAGGGCTGGCCGCACCCCTTGGGGTGGGAAACCCTAAAGGGGGCGCAGCACCCTTTCCCCCTATATATACTTGAGGTTTTGGGGCTGCCCAACACATGAGAACTTCTCCTCTTGGTGCAGCACTGCCTCTCCTCCTCCTCCTCTCCCTTGGTGCTTGGCGAAGCCCTGCGGGATTGCCACGCTCCTCCACCACCACCACGCCGTTGTGTTGCTGCTGGATGGAGTCTTCCTCAACCTCTCCCTCTCCCCTTGCTGGATCAAGGCGTGGGAGACGTCACCGGGCTGTACGTGTGTTGAACGCGGAGGTGCCGTCCGTTCGGCACTAGGATCTCCGGTGATTTGGATCACGACGAGTATGACTACTTCAACCCCGTTCTCTTGAACGCTTCCGCTTAGCGATCTACAAGGGTATGTAGATGTACTCTCCTTCCCCTCGTTGCTAGTTTCTCCATAGATAGATCTCGGTGACACGTAGGAAAATTTTGAATTTCTGCTCGTTCCCCAACGATGGCATCATGAGCTAGGTCTATTGCGTAGATTCTTTGCACGAGTAGAACACAAAGTAGTTGTGGGCGTTGATTTTGTTCAATATGCTTACCGTTACTAGTCCAATCTTGTTTCGACGGTATTGTGGGATGAAGCGGCCGGACCGACCTTACACGCTCTTACGTGAGACATGTTCCACCGGTGACATGCACTTGGTGCATAAGGTGGCTAGCGAGTGCGATCTTTCCCACTTTAGTCGGAACGGATTCGATGAAAAGGGTCCTTATGAAGGGTAAATAGCAATTGGCATATCACGTTGTGGTTTTGCGTAGGTAAGAAACGTTCTTGCTAGAAACCCATAGCAGCCACGTAAAACATTCAAACAACAATTAGAGGACGTCTAACTTGTTTTTGCAGGGTATGCTATGTGTTGTGATATGGCCAAGAAGAATGTGATGAATGATATGTGATGTATGAGATTGATCATGTTCTTGTAATAGGATTCACGACTTGCATGTCGATGAGTATGACAACCGGCAGGAGCCATAGGAGTTGTCTTTATTTATTGTATGACCTGCGTGTCATTAAACAACGCCATGTAATTACTTTACTTTATTGCTAACCGGTAGCCATAGTAGTAGAAGTAATAGTTGGCGAGACAACTTCATGAAGACACGATGATGGAGATCATGATGATGGAGATCATGGTGTCATGCCGGTGACGATGATGATCATGGAGCCCCGAAGATGGAGATCAATGGAGCTATATGATATTGGCCATATCATGTCACTACTATATAATTGCATGTGATGTTTATTATGTTTATGCATTTTGTTTACTTAGAACGACGGTAGTAAATAAGATGATCCCTTACAACAATTTCAAGAAGTGTTCTCCCCTAACTGTGCACCGTTGCTAAAGTTCGTCACTTCTAAGCACCACGTGATGATCGGGTGTGATGGATTCTTACGTTCACATACAACGGGTGTAAGACAGATTTACACACGCGAAACACTTAGGGTTAACTTGATGAGCCTAGCATGTACAGACATGGCCTCGGAACACAGAGACCGAAAGGTCGAGCATGAGTCGTATAGTAGATACGATCAACATGAAGATGTTCACCGATGATGACTAGTCCGTCTCACGTGATGATCGGACACGGCCTAGTTGACTCGGATCATGTAATCACTTAGATGACCAGAGGGATGTCTATCTGAGTGGGAGTTCATAAGATGAACTTAATTATCTTGAACATAGTCAAAAGACCTTTTGCAAATTATGTCATAAGCTCGCGCTTTAGTTCCACTGTTTAGATATGTTCCTAGAGAAAATATAGTTGAAAGTTGAAAGTTGCGATTATGCGGAAAGTAAAAAGCTTATGTCCTTAATGCACCACTCAGTGTGCTGAACCCCAAACGTCGTTTGTGGATGTTGCGAACATCGGACATACACGTTTTGATAACTACGTGATAGTTCAGTTAAACGGTTTAGAGTTGAGGCACGAAAGACGTTTTCAAAATGTTGCGGAACATACGAGATGTTTCGAGGGCTGAAATTAGGATTTCAGGCTCGTGCCCACGTCAAGAGGTATGAGACCTCCGACGATTTTCTTAGCCTACAAACTAAGGGAGAAAAGCTCAATCGTTGAGCTGGTGCTCAGATTGTCTGAGTACAACAATCACTTGAATCGAGTGGGAGTTGATCTTCCAGATGAGATAGTGATGTTTCTCCAAAGTCATTGCCACCAAGCTGCTAGAGTTTCGTGATGAACTATAACATATCAAGGATAGAGATGATGATCCTTGAGGTATTCGCGTTGTTTGACATCGCGAAAGTAAAAATCAAGAAGGATCATCAATTGTTGATGGTTGGTGAAACCACTAGTTTCAAGAAGGGCAAGGGCAAGAAGGACACTTCATGAAACGGCAAATCAGTTGCTGCTCCGGTGAAGAAACCCAAGGTTGAACCCAAACCCGAGACTAAGTGCTACGCAATAAGGGAACAACCATGGAGCAGAATTACCCTAGATACTTGGTAGATAAGAAGGCTGGCAAGGTCGATAGAAGTATATTGGATATACATTAAGTTATTGTGTATTTTACTAGTACTCCTAGTAGCACCAGGGTATTAGATACCGGTTCGGTTGCTAAGTGTTAGTAACTCGAAATAAAAGGCTACGGAATAAGCGGAGACTAGCTAAAGGAGAGCTAACGATATGTGTTGGAAGTGTTTCCAATTTTGATGTGATCAAACATCGCACGCTCCCTCTACCATCAAGATTAGTATTAAACCAGAATAATTATCATTTGGTGTTTGCGTTGAGCATAGACATGATTGGATTATGTCTATCGCAATACGGTTATTCATTTAAGGAGAATAATGGTTACTCTATTTATTTGAATAATACCTTCGATGGTCTTGCACCTAAATAAATGGTTTATTGAATCTCGATCGTAGTGATACACATTTTCATGCCAAAAGTATAAGATAGTAATGATAGTACCACTTACTTGTGGCACTGCCATGTAAGTCATATTGGTGTAAAACGCATGAAGAAGCTCCATGTTGATGGATCTTTGGACTCACACGTTTTGGAAAAGTTTGAGACATGCGAACCATGTCTATTGGTGTATACGCATGATGAAACTCCATGCATATGGACCGTTTGGACTCACTTGATTTTGAATCACTTGAGACATGCAAATCATACCACATGGGCAAGATGACTGAAAAGCCTCGGTTTTGAGAAGATGGAACAAGATAGCAACTTGTTGGAAGTAACACATTTTGATATGTGCAGTCCAATGAGTCTTTGAGGCATGCGATGAATATCGTTATGTTCTTACTTCACAGATGATTCGAGTAGATGTTGAGTATATTTACTTGATGAAACACAAGTCTGAATTATTGAATGGTTCAAGTAATTTCAGAGTGAAGTTTAAGATCTTCGTGACAAGAGGATAGAATGTCTATGATATGATCATAGAGATGAATATCTGAGTTACGAGTTTTGGCACACAATTAAGACATTGTGCAAATTGTTTCACAATTAATACCGCCTGGAACACCATAGTGTGATGGTGTGTCCGAACATCATAGTTGCACCCTATTAGATATGGTGCGTACCAGGATGTCTCTTATCAAATTACCACTATCGTTCATGGGTTAGGCATTAGAGACAACCACATTCACTTTAGATAGGGCACCACATAATTCCGTTGAGATGAAACCGTATGAACTATGGTTTAGAGAAACCTAAGCTGTCGTTTCTTAAAAGTTTGGGGTTGCGATGCTTATGTGAAAAAGTTTCAGGTTGATAAGCTCGAACCCAAAGCGGATAAAATACATCTTCATAGGACACCAAAAACAGTTGGGTATACCTCCTAATTCAGATCCGAAAGCAATAAGGATTGTTTCTTGAATCGGGTCCTTTCTCGAGGAAATGTTTGTCTCAAAAAGTTGAGTGGGAGGATGGTGGAGACTTGATGAGGTTATTGAACCATCACTTCAACTAGTGTGTAGCAGGGCACATGAAGTTGTTCCCGTGGCACCTACACCAATTGAAGTAGAAGCTTATGATAGTGATCATGAAGTTTCGGATCAAGCGTACCTCGTAGGTTGACAAGGATGCGTACTACTTCAGAGTGGTACGTAATCCTGTCTTGAAGGTCATGTTGCTAGACAACAATGAACCTACGAGCTATGGAGAAGCAATGGTGGGCCCAAATTCCGACAAATGGTTAGAAGCCATGAAATCCGAGATAGGATCCATGTATCAGACCAAAGCATGGACTTTGGTGAACTTGCCCGTTGATCGGCAAGCCATAGAGATAAATGGATCTTTAAGAAGAAGACGGACGTGGACGGTAATGTCACCGTCTATGAAGCTCGACTTGTGGCGAAGAGTTTTTCACAAGTTCAAGGAGTTGACTACGATGAGATTTTCTCATCCGTAGCGATGCTTAAGTCCGTCGGAATCATGTTAGCATTAGCTGCATTTATGAAATCTGGCAGATGGATGTCAAGACGAGTTTCCTTACCGGTTTACGTAAGGAAAGGTTGTATGTGATACAATCAGAAAAGTTTTGTCGATCCTAAGGATGCTAAAGGTATGCCAGCTCAATGATCCTTCTAAGGACTGGAGTAAGCATCTCGGAGTTGGAATATGCACTTTGATAGGATGATCAAAGATTTTGGGTTTATACAAAGTTTATGAGAAACTTGTATTTCCAAAGAAGTGAGTGGGAGCACTATAGAATTTCTGATGAGTACATGTTGTTGACATATTGATGATCAGAAATGATGTAGAATTTCTGGAAATCATATAGGGTTATTTGAAAGATGTTTTTCAATAGAAAACCTGGATTAAGCTACTTGAACATTGAGCATCGAGATCTATAAGGATAGATCAAAATGCTTAATAATACTTTCAAATGAGCACATACCTTGACATGATCTTGAAGGTGTTCAAGATGGATCAGTCAAAGACGAAGTTCTTGTCTGAGATGTAAGGTATGAAGTTAAGAGTTAAAAGCTCGACCATGGCAGAAAATAGAGAAAGGACGAAGGTCGTCCCCTATGCTTCAAACATAGGCTCTATAGTATGCTATGCTGTGTACCGCACCGAAGTGTGCCTTGCCATGAGTCGGTCAAGGGGTACAAGAATGATCCAGAATGGATCATTGGACATGATCAATAATTGTCCTTGGAGTAAATAAGGACATGTTTCTCGATTATGGAGGTAATAAAGAGTTCGGCGTAAGGGGTTACGTCGATGCAAGCTTTAACACCTATCCGAGTGACTCTGAGTAGCAAACCGGATACGTATAGTGGAGCAACCATTTGGAATAGATCCAAGTGGAGCGTGGAAGCAGCGTTTACAATGTGACGTAGAAATTTGCAAAGCACACACGGATCTGAAAGGTTCAGATCCGTTGACTAAAAACCTCTCTCACAAGCAAAACATGATCAAACCTGAGAACTCATTGAGTCTTAATCACATGATGATGTGAACTGGTTTACAGACACTAGTAAACTCTTTGGATGTTGGTCACATGGCGATGTGACCTATCAGCGTTAATCACATGACGATGAGAACTAGATTATTGACTCTAGTGCAAGTGGGAGACTGTTGGAAATATGCCCTAGAGGCAATAATAAATTAGTTATTATTATTATATTTCCTTGTTCATGATAATCGTTTATTATCCATGCTATAATTGTATTGATAGGAAACTCAGATACATGTGTGGGTACATAGACAACACCAAGTCCCTAGTAAGCCTCTAGATGACTAGCTCGTTAATCCATAGATGGTTACGGTTTCCTGACCATGGACATTTGATGTCATTGATAACGGGATCACATCATTAGGAGAATGATGTGATGGACAAGACCCAATCCTAAGCCTAGCACAAAGATCGTAGTTCGTATGCTAAAACTTTTCTAATGTCAAGTATCTTTTCCTTAGACCATGAGATTGTGCAACTCCGGATACCGTAGGAATGCTTTGGGTGTACCAAACGTCACAACGTAACTGGGTGACTATAAAGGTGCACTACTGGTATCTCGAAAGTGTCTGGGTTGGCATGAATCTAGGCGGGATTTGTCACTCCGTGTGACGGAGAGGTATCTCTGGGCCCACTCGGTAGGACATCATTATAATGTGCACAATGTGACCAAGGGGTTGATCACGGGATGATGTGTTACGGAGCGAGTAAAGAGACTTGCGATGCGAGATTGAACAAGGTATCGGGATACCGACGATCGAATCTCGGGCAAGTACAATACCGCTAGACAAAGGGAATTGAATACGGGATTGATTGACTCCTTGACATCGTGGTTCATCCGATGAGATCATCGTGGAACATGTAGGAGCCAACATGGGTATCCAGATCCGCTGTTGGTTATTGGCGGAGAACGTCTCGGTCATATCGCATGGTTCCCGAACCCGTAGGGTCTACACATAAGGTTCGATGGCGCTAGGGTTATAAAGGAATTTTGTATGTGGTTTGCGAATGTTGTTGAGTCCGGATGAGATCCCGGACGTCACGAGGAGTTCGGAATGGTCCGGAGGTAAAGATTTATATATGGAAAGTTGTTGTTCGGGTTAGGAAAAAGTTCGGGTTTTTCGGTATTGTACCGGAAGCTTCGGAAGGTTCGGAGGATTCGGAGGGTCGGAGGTCGAAAGTGTTCCACCACGTCCAATACAGTAGCATGGGCTGTGGGGCGCCCTAGCCTTAATGGGCCAGGGGCACCAGCCCCCAAGGCCCATGCGCATGGGAAGGGTAAAACCATAAAGGGGAGGCCTCCACTTGACTTGGGAGGCCTCCTCCCCCTGGCCGCCCCTTGGATGGGATCTTGGTGCAGCCGCACCCCTTGGGGTGGGAAACCCTAAAGGGGCGCAGCCCCTTCCCCTATATATACTTGAGGTTTTGGGGCTGCCCAACACATGAGAACTTCTCCTCTTGGTGCAGCCTGCCTCTCCTCCTCCTCCTCTCCCTTGGTGCTTGGCGAAGCCTGCTGGGATGCCACGCTCCTCCACCACCACCACGCCTGTTGTGTTGCTGCTGGATGGAGTCTTCCTCAACCTCTCCTCTCCCTTGCTGGATCAAGGCGTGGGAGGCGTCACCGGGCTGTCACGTGTGTTGAGCAGCGGAGGTGCCGTCCGTTCGGCACTAGGATCTCCGGTGATTTGGATCACGACAGTCGACTCCTTCAACCCCGTTCTCTTGAGCGCTTCCGCTTAGCGATCTACAAGGGTATGTAGATGTACTCTCCTTCCCCTCGTTGCTAGTTTCTCCATAGATAGATCTTGGTGACACGTAGGAAAATTTTGAATTTCTGCTACGTTCCCCAACAGGATAGACCCGCATATTGAAACGCTTTTGCAAGGTGGATATCATTACATCAACATTACATAATACATAGGGATACAACCAAGACATACAAAGTCACATGAATACAACAATACAACATACAACATCAACATCCGACTACGGATGAATCATAAACAAAAACTCAAACGACATCCACCCTGCTAGCCCAGGCTGCCGACCTGGAACCTATCCCCTGATCGAAGAAGCAGAAGAAGAACTCAAAAACAAGTAAACATCGCTCTCGCGTCATGATCATCGCAAACCTGTACCTGCAACTGGAGGCGTAGTAATCTGTGAGCCACGAGGACTCAGCAATCCCATTACCATGGGTATCAAGACTAGCAAAGCTAAATGGGAAAGGAAGGGGTAAAGTGGTGAGGTGGCAGCAGCGACTAAGCATATATGGTGGCTAACATACGCAAATGAGGCGAGAAGAGAAACAAAGGAACGGTCGTCAACTAGTAATGATCAAGAAGTGATCCTGAACTCCTACTTCGTCGAGACATAACCCGAAACCGTGTTCTCCTCTCGATCAACCCGAAAAGAGACACTCACGTTACGCTTTACGGTTGGTGTATTTTAGAAGAGTTTACTTCAAGTTTACTACAACTGGATATTAACAAATTCCCATCTGCCACATAACCGCGGGCACGGCTTTCGAAAGTTCAAACCTGCGGGGTGTCCCAACAGCCCATGATAAGCTCTCGCGATCAACGAAGGATATTCCTTCTCCCCGGGAAGACCCGATCAGTCTCGGAATCCCGGCTACAAGACATTTCGACAGTAATAAAACAAGTCCAGCAAGACCTCCCGGCGTGCCGACATCCTGATAGTAGCGCGCGTATCTCGTCTCGAGCCATGACCGGATGAGCGAGACGTACAACTAGAACCAGCCCTCAAGTTTCCCGAGGTGGCGCTGCAAGTGGCTCTAGTTTGGACCAACACTTAGACAAGCATTGGCCCTGGGGCTAAAATAAAGATGACCCTTGGGATCGCGACTCCCAAGGGAAAAAGGTAATAGGTGAGGCAAATGGTAAAACCAATGTTGGGCCTTCTTTGGAGGAGTCTTATTCAAAGCGAACTATCAAGGGGTCCCATAAATCACCCAACGCGTTAGGGGCGCAAAATCCGGGAACATAATACCGATATGGCGGAAACTAGGCGGCAAGAGTGGAACAAAACTCCAGGCATAAGGCCGAGCCTTCCACCCTTTACCAAGTATATAGATGCATTAATAATATAAGAGATATTGTGATATCCCAACATGAACATAATCCAACATGGAGCAATCTTCATCTTCACCTGCAACTAGCAACGCTATAAGAGGGGCTGAGCAAAAGCGGTAACATAGCCAAACAACGGTTTGCTAGGAAGGGTAACAAAGGTTAGAGGCTGACATGGCAATTAGTGAGGCTTGAGCAACAAGAGATAGGTAGCGCGGCAAAGCGATAGAACGTAGCAACTAGCATAGCAATGATAGTCGTGAGATCCAGGGTAGCGGTCATCTTGCCTGAAGTCCCACAAGGAAGAAGAACGAGTCCATGAAGAAGATGAAGCCACGAAGACGAACCAAGCGTAGACGAGCGAATCCTCACGATCGCAACGAAACGGGAACTATCGAGGAGAAGCACACAACATGGTAAACACACCACACATGAACAAGGCATGATGCACAACAAGCATGATGCATGACAAAGCTACATGAAGCTACTCATGGCAAGAGATGATGCAAACAAGAGCAACACATCAAGGCATGTTTAAATGAGGCCGGGAACAACATATAACAATTCCGGTAAGTCCTCATATGCAAATTTCGAAATTGTTCCAGATCTGAATAAACCTTATGTTCAAGTTGTTAAACAGCAAGTTAAGATGCACCACGATGATCTACACGAAATTCTTGCAAGTTACATATAAAGTTCATTAGATTCGGAGCTACGGCCTAGAAGATATGAGCAAAACAAGTTAAACATGGCATTGATGCAAAATGCATACAAACCTCAAGCAAACACTCTCAAAACAAGGATGCAACATGATAATATGAAACTACATGCAAAATCACGCAAGTTTCATATAGAGCACACTCAAAACGGAGCAATGGTTCAACACATACACTCTACAAGTTGTAGCAACAATCTGTCCAAAACAGCAACTAGGCATATTGCAAGCACCAAAACAACATGCTACAACATCTCAACGTGAAAACAAAAGGCATGGGCATGATTTACAGGTAAAGCATGACAAAACATGAACACTGAGCTATCTCCAGAAATCACTAGAACATGCTCAAACACACATGACGAGATTGCAAATAATATCAGATTACAGGCTTTGCAGAAATAACATCAGGTTGCAATGTTTAGAGTTACCAAACAACATGTTACAAGAACTTAACATGGCAACCAAAGGCATGTAATGAATCTACTAATTGCATAGAACAAAAGTCCTTTAGTGACCATGAGCCAAAAGGGCACGGAAAATATGATGGCACCCATGTAAACATGGCAAGTTATAATACAGATTCATACATGGCAGGAACAACGATAAGTAGGCATGTTGGTGAGCTTGAACCACTCACCACAGAGTAATAAATGGCATGGAAAGGAAACTCATAGTAAGAAGACATGTTTATGAAGCTAATCATGGCAAGAGAAAGTTCATAGGGTGCATCGATCACTAACAACAATCATGGCAACATTGAACTTAATGTTAACAGGCTGACAGCAACATTATTTAGCAAGTTTGGAGCAAGATAACAACATGTTACATCAGGCTATAATTGCAACAAAGGGCATGATTGGATAGAGCATGACATGTAGAACAAAACACCCTTAGTGAACATCTCCAGATTATGCATAGAATGACTTGTAGAAGCAGGTTTACATAGCATCACGAAATAACAGATTCAGACATGCAAAACAGTAACAGCAAGTACCCTACTTAACAAGCTTGATGCACTCACTACAGGAATCACAAAAATACATGGATAGCACCCCTGTAAAGATAGAATGACATAGATCAAAACTCATGTAGACATCAACCTCATAGGATGCACACATCAATCATGGAAAAAATGACAAAAGTGCATGTTCTGTTAACAGACAGCAGAAAACATTATGAAGCACTCTTGCAACGAAGATTCAGGCATCAAGATGAATTCAAATGAACATGGCACAATGGAATGAAATGAAGTACTCGTTGAGGCGAACAATTTGACATATTATACGCACGAAACGGAGCTGTATGCAGAGAGTTATGATGCGATGAACATGGTACCAGAACGCAAAAATCTTCGGAACTTAGTGGATTTTCGGGGTCAACCTTATCTCCCAGATCCAGATCGGGGCGCGGAGCTCGAGGCTCGCCGGAGAACTCGTCGGAGTCGAGGAGGAGATGGCCGGAGATGCTCGGGGAGGAGCGGAGGAGGCCGGGTGCGGAGCCGGGCGGCGGAGCGAGGCGGGCGGCGCGGAGTCGCCGGCGAGGCGAGGGGCGGCCGGCCTCGGGCGCCGAGGGCGGCAAGGCTGGGGCCCGGCGAGGCGGCAGACAGCGGAGGCGGCCACGGCAGGGAGGCGATGGCGCGGCGGCCTTGGCGCAGCAGCGGCGGCCGGCGGCGGATGGAGGCGGCGGCCGGAGGGGCACCGGGCGACAGGCGGCGCCGGCGCGGAGGCGGGCGGCGGCGGGCTGGGATGCGGGACGCTGGCCGAGCGCGGATCCGGGCAGGCGGGCGGCCTCGGGCCCATGGGCGCGCGCGCGTGGGACGGACGGCGGTGAAGTGGCGGCGGCTGGTTGGCTGTGGCGGCGGGGAAGGCGTGTTGGGAAACGTAGTAATTTCAAAATTTTCCTACGATCACGCAAGACCATGGTGATGGCATAGCAACGAGAGGGGAGAGTGTCCGTCCACGTACCCTCGTAGACCGAAAGCGGAAGCGTTATATCAACGTGGTTGATGTAGTCGTACGTCTTCACGATCCGACCAATCCAAGCACCGTTACTCCGGCACCTCCGAGTTCTTAGCACACGTTCAGCTCGATGACGATCCCCGGGCTCCGATCCAGCAAAGCGTCGGGGAGGAGTTCCGTCAGCACGACGGCGTGGTGACGATCTTGATGTTCTACCGTCGCAGGGCTTCGCCTAAGCACCGCTACAATATGACCGAGGTGGAATATGGTGGAGGGGGGCACCGCACACGGCTAAGGAACGATCACGAAGATCAACTTGTGTGTCCATGGGGTGCCCCCTGCCCCCGTATATAAAGGAGGGAGGGAGGAGGAGGCCGGCCCTCTACTATGGCGCGCCATGGGGAGTCCTACTCCCACCGGGAGTAGGATTCCCCTTTTCCTAGTCCAACTAGGAACCCTTCCATGTATTAGGAGTAGGAGAGAAGGAAGGGAAGGGAAAAGGAGAAGGAAGGAAGGCGCCTCCCCCTCCCTAGTCCAATTCGGGCTAGTCAAGGGGAGGCGGCGGCCACCCTTTTGGCCCTTTTCTCCTTTCCCGTATGGCCCATTATGGCCCAATACGAATTCCCGTAACTCTCGGTACTCGAAAAATACCGAATCACTCGGAACCTTTCCGAACTCCGAATATAGTCGTCCAATATATCGATCTTTACGTCTCGACCATTTCGAGACTCCTCGTCATGTCCCGATCTCATCCGGGACTCGAACTCCTTCAGTACATCAAAACTCATAAACTCATAATAAAACTGTCATGAAACCTTAAGCGTGCGGACCCTACGGTTCGAGAACTATGTAGACATGACCTAGAACCATTCTTGGTCAATAACCAATAGCGGAACCTGGATGCCCATATTGGTTCCTACATATTCTACGAAGATCTTTATCGGTCAAACCGCATAACAACATCGTTGTTCCCTTTGTCATCGGTATGTTACTTACCCGAGATTCGATCGTCGGTATCAATACCTAGTTCAATCTAGTTACAGTAAATCTCTTTACTCGTTCCGTAATACATCATCTCACAACTAACTCATTAGTTGCAATGCTTGCAAGGCTTATGTGATGTGTATTACCGAGAAGGCCCAGAGATACATCTCCGACAATCGGAGTGACAAATCCTAATCTTGATTCATGCCAACTCAAGATATACTTTCGGAGACACTTGTAGAGTACCTTTATAATCACCCAGTTACTTTGTGATGTTTGGTAGCACACAAAGTGTTCCTCTGGTAAACGGGAGTTGCATAATCTCATAGTTGCAGGAACTTTGTATAAGTCATGAAGATAGCATAAGCAACATACTAAGCGATCAAGTGCTAAGCTAATGAAATGGGTCATGTCAATCACATCATTCTCCTAATGATGTGATCCCATTAATCAAATGACAACACATGTCTATGGTTAGGAAACATAACCATCTTCGATTAATGAGCTAGTCTAGTAGAGGCATACTAGTGACTATCTGTTTGTCTATGTATTCACACATGTATTATGTTTCCGGTTAATACAATTCTAGCATGAATAATAAACATTTATCATGATATAAGGAAATAAATAATAACTTTATTATTGCCTCTAGGGCATATTTCCTTCAAGGCGACGTGGCAGCACTGGATAGGGCGGAGCGAGGTGGTCGGCGGACATGTCCGGCGCAGCACGGACGCGTCCGGCGCGCGGAGGAAAAAGAAGGCTAGGGTTTCGGGGGATTCATCCGCGAAAATGGAGGGGGAGGCACTTATTTATAGGTAGAGGGAGCTAGGAGACTCCAAATGAGGTGCGGTTTTCGCCCACACGATCGTGATCGAACGACCGAGAGCATGGAGGGGAGTTAGCTGGGTTTTGGGCCACTTTGGAGGGGCGTTGGGATGCAAACAAAAGAGGCCTTCACGGTTCCCCGGTTAACTGTTGGAGTATCAAACGACCTCCAAATGGCACGAAACTTGACAGGCGGTCTACCGATGGTGTACCAAGGCCGTTTGGCAAGACTCGGGCCTTTCCGAGAAAGTTTAACACCCGCTCACAGCGAGAGGCAAAAAGGGGGACGCCGGAGGGCATAGGAGTGCCGGATTGCAAAAGGACAACGGGAAAAATGCTCAGATGCTCATATGCAAAAAGAGATGCACATGATGACATGATATGAAATGCATATAATGACATGGCAAAGTGCAACACGCAAGCAAATGACATGGCAACGACGGCGAATAACTAGAAGACACCTGGCGCATCGAATCCGGGGCGTTACAACGCTCCCGTCAATACCATTCCGCCCAGGGAGTAGATGTAACATAGTATATAATTTCGTTTTCAAAATATTTCTCAAAACATTGCCCAAAAGAAGGCAAGTTTATTTGTTTAAAAACTTGTTTGATTTTCAACCCACCCATTTGTGCAAGCGCGGCCAATCAAGGTAGTAAATCTTGAATCTGTGGCTGTAGCTAGTAAAAATACTTTGCAAACTTTTATAAAACATGCATAATATTATAGTACAGAGGATTATGCATAATATGGAAACATAGGTCAAAGCATGATCAATTTACAACTTGCCTGATTCTTGAAGTTGATATATTCTACTTCGAGTCGTCTCTCCTTCACCTTACGATATATCTAACGGTACAAGAAAATAAATTCAACACACAACAATTGCAAATGATGATCCAAATAAAAGATAGAAATTCACAATACAAATTATTTAGTTTTACTATTATTAAGCTAGTTACTATGACGTGGTAGGGTTGAGATAGGACCAAGTTGGCTTGATTGAAAATATGACATAAATCATATAACGGGGTCGGATCAAATTGGTACAAAGTGAAGATCATGGTTTGATAGAACGAGGGTTGTGAGGCAAGATTCTACGACAATTTCATAATGGGTTGTTCGGAATATTTGACTTGGTTAAACGGAAGTGGGTATGGCATGCGTTTCAAGATAAAGAATTAAATTTGTAATCTTGTAACTCCAAAGTTTTGTGGTGATACAAAATGATCAGAGAGGTTCCCTACGGATCAATCTAAGAGATTTAACCTATAGACAAATTTTATTTTAACGAAGTTATCAAACTATCTTCAAAGAAGGTCAAACTAAGATGTTGATGTTAAAACATCAACTAAACATTGCTAAAAATTTATGCAGTGAGTTCTAACAGAAAGGTGAGATCCTAAGGTCCAACTTTCATATATAAAACATTTTAATATGATTTACAGAATAAAAGATATAGTAAAAATACTCATCTTAACATTTAAATCAAAACTAAAGTTTAAATTGCCCAAAAGTGAGATTTTTCATAATTTCATAAAAATGTACAGGTTTCAACAAATCCGGGGATATCTTATTTGTCAAAATCGGATATACGGTTTGGGAGATACGAATTTCCGAAGTTTGATATTTTTCTGGGAAAAGAATTACGGGATTTAGAGAGAGCTCACCGGAGTTGGTCGCCGGAGTTGGGGAAGAAGGTCGCTGGAGTTGTGGAAGAAGCTCCCTGACGTCAAGTAGAAGGAGGACAGCGAAGAGGTCGACGAGGTAAGTCCGTTGGGAAATGTCCCGGGTTCGGCCTCGTCCCGTGGCGGCGTGGAGCGGCCGCCGGAGTTTCCGAACTCCGACGAGCAATTGCTGGCAGAGGAGGACGATGAATAGAGGGGTTTTCTCGGGAGGGGATGAGGGATGTTAGATGCGCCTATGGGTACTATTTATAGGAGAGGGGGAGGTAAGAATTCGAGCAGATGGTGGTTCTTAATGGTGACTGTTCCTCTGCCTTGTAATGGCCACTATGGGAGTCTCCTAGGCGCACTGAGGGATGGGAGGGGTCGAGGCAGGCGAGGGGGTTCCGTTCCGAGGAGTTTCAGGGCGAGGGAGAGAAGGGGAGGGGGTGGGCAGGAGGTGGGGGTGGTACGTGGCCATGGATGCCCCTCTGTACTGTACTTGGCACGAGGAGGAAGACAGCCCTTAGCTCGTGGGCTGTTCGGCCAGTTGGGCTAAGTTGGGCCATGGCTGTAGGTTTCTTTTTAAATACCTTTATTGCGCAGAAAATTTTTTAATAGACAAAAAAAATGTTCACATACATGTAGTTATAATTTGCTGCCCACAAAATATAGTTTCAGATTCTATTAAAGTTATTTGTGTGCACAAACTACAATACATTCTTTATGGACATAATTCAATTACACACACAAAAATCAATTTTGAGTTTTGTAAATTCAAAAAGGATAATTGTACCATATTAAATATTCCCAGATAAATTTTTGGAGAAGTCATATTATATCCTCTCATTAAATTTTATTTGTATACTTTGGAAATATTTAAATGGAACTATAACTCCATATAAGATCCATCTTCTAATAGAAATCCAAATCAAAAGAACTTCAAATTAAATATTTATTCGCCACATTTTGAGAAAGTCATTTTATTCCACTACATTTTATTTGTGGTTTCAAAATATTTCATAGGTTTCCAAAAGAAAAGCAATTGGATTGAAATATTTGAAACAATAATCAAAAGGTTTTAATTTCCCATGAAAATCATATCGCAATTCACTTGATAATATCTTATTATTAACATTCCAAAGTTTGGAAAATTTTGGGATGTTACATAGTGCTTGGTTTTTGATGACCTGTAGATTTTTGCAATAAGTATGTGAGTTCTTTATGACTAATGTTGAGTCCATCGATTATACGCACTCTCACCCTTCTATCATTGCTAGCCTCTTCAGTACCGTGCATTGCCCTTTCTCACCTTGAGAGTTGGTGCAAACTTCGCCGGTGCACCCAAACCCCGTGATATGATATAGTCTATCACACATAAAACTCCTTATATCTTCCTCAAAACGGCCACCATACCTACCTATTATGGCATTTCCATAGCCATTCCGAGATATATTGCCATGCAAATTTCCACCGTTCCGTTTATTATGACACGCTTCATCATTTTCATGTTACCTTGCATGATCATGTAGTTGACATCGTATTTGTGGCAAAAGCACCATGCATAATTTATCATACATGTCACTCTTGATTCATTGGCCATCCCGGTACACCGCCGGAGGCATTCATATAGTCATATTTTGTTCTAGTATCGAGTTGTAATCATTGAGTTGTAAATAAATAGAAGTGTGATGATCATCATTAACAGAGAATTGTCCCATGAAAAAAAAGGAAAAAAAAGAAAGGCCAAATAAAAAAAGAAGGAAAGGTCAAATAAAAAAATAAAAAAAGAAAGGCCAAATAAAAAAAGGAAGGCCCAAAAAAAGACAAGGGACAATGCTACTATCCCTTTTCCACACTTTTGCTTCAAAGTAGCACCATGATCTTTATGATAGAGAATCTCTTATTTTGTCACTTTCATATAATAGTGGGAAATTTTCATTATAGAACTTGGCTTGTATATTCTAGCGATGGGCTTCATCAAATACCCTAGGTCTTCGTGAGCAAGAAAGTTGGATGCACACCCACTTAGTTTCTTTTGTTGAGCTTTCATACATTTATAGCTCTAGTGCATCTTTTGCATAGCAATCCCTACTCCTCGCATTGACATCAATTTATTGGCATCTCCCTAGCCCATTGATTAGCCGCGTCAATGTGAGACTTTCTCTTTTTTTGTCTTCTCCACACAACCCCCATCATCATATTCTATTCCACCCATAGTGTTATGTCCATGGCTCACGCTCATGTATTGCCTAAAAGTTGAAAAAAGTTTGAGATTACTAAAGTATGAAACAATTCCTTGGCTTGTCATTGGGGTTGTGCATGATGAGAGCATTTTGTGTGACGAAAATGAAGCATGGCCAAACTATATGATTTTGCAGGGATGAGCTTGCTTTGGCCATGTTATTTTGAGAAGACATGATTGCTTTGTTAGTATGCTTGAAGTATTATTGTTTTCATGCCAATATTAAACTTTTGTCTTGAATCTTATGGATCTAAATATTCATGCCACAATAAAGAAGATTACATTGATAAATATGTTATGTAGCATTCAACATCAAAAAATTTGTTCTTATCATTTACCTACTCGAGGACGAGCAGGAATTAAGCTTGGGGATGCTTGATACATCTCCAACGTATCTATAATTTTTGATTGTTCCATGCTATTATATTATCCACCTAGGATGTTTTATATGCATTTATATGCTATTTTATATGAGTTTTGGGACTAACCTATTAACCTAGAGCCCAGTGCCAGTTTCTGTTTTTTCCCTTGTTTTTAAGTATCGCAGAAAAGAAAAACCAAACGGAGTCCAATTGACCTGAAACTTCACAGAACTTATTTTTGGACCAGAAGAAGGCCATGGAGTAAAAGAGTTGGGCCAGAAGACTCCCGGGCTGCCCACGAGGGTGGGGGGCGCGCCCACCCCCCTGGGCGCGCCTCCCTACCTCGTGGAAAGCCTGGAGACCCCCTTGACTTGTTCTCGACGCCAAAACCACTTATATATACAGAAACCCCCAGAACATAACCTAGATCGGGAGTTCTGCCGCCTATGTAGCCACCGAAAACCAATCTAGACCCGTTCCGACACCCTGCCAGAGGGGGAGTCCCTCTCTGGTGGCCATCTTTATCATCCCGACGCTATCCATGACGAGGAGGGAGTAGTTCACCCTCCGGGCTGAGGGTATGTACCAGTAGCTATGTGTTTGATCTTTCTCTCTCTCTCTCTCTCTCTCTCTCTCTCTCGTGTTCTTGATTCGGCACGATCATGATGTATCGCGAGCTTTGCTATTATAGTTGGATCTTATGATGTTTCTCCCCCTCTACTTTCTTGTAATGGATTGAGTTTTTCCTTTGAAGTTATCTTATCGGATTGAGTCTTTAAGGATTTGAGAACACTTGATGTATGTCTTGCATGTGCTTATCTGTGGTGACAACGGGATATCACGTGATCTACTTGATGTATGTTTTGGTGATCAACTTGCGGGTTCCGTAACCTCGTGAACTTGTGCATAGGGGTTGGCACACGTTTTCGTCTTGACTCTCCGGTAGAAACTTTGGGAAACTCTTTGAAGTACTTTGTGTTGGTTTGAATAGGTGAATCTGAGATTGTCAGATGCATATCGTATAACTGTACCCGCGGATACTTGAGGTGACATTGGAGTATCTAGGAGACATTAGGGTTTTGGTTGATTTGTGTCTTAAGGTGTTATTCTAGTACGAACTCTGTGATAGATCGAACGGAAAGAATAGCTTCGTGTTATTTTACTACGGACTCTTGAATAGATCGATGAGAAAGGATAACTTTGAGGTGGTTTCGTACCCTACCATAATCTCTTCGTTTGTTCTCCGCTATTAGTGACTTTGGAGTGACTCTTTGTTGCATGTTGAGGGATAGCTATATGATCCAATTATGTTATTATTGTTGAGAGAACTTGCACTAGTGAAAGTATGAACCCTAGGCCTTGTTTCAACGCATTGCAATACCGTTTGTGCTCACTTTTACCACTTGTTACCTTGTTGTTTTTATATCTACCATCCATATTGCACTTGTATCACCATCTCTTCGCCGAATTAGTGCACCTATACAATTTACCATTGTATTGGGTGTGTTGGGGACACAAGAGACTCTTTGTTATTTGGTTGCATGGTTGTTTGAGAGAGACCATCTTCATCCTACGCCTCCCACGGAATGATAAACCTTAGGTCATCCACATGAGGGAAATTTGCTACTGTCCTACAAACCTCTGCACTTGGAGCCCAACAACGTCTACAAGAAGAATGTTGTGTAGTAGACATCACTTCTCTCTACGAAGGGCCTATCTTTTACTTTTGTCTTTTACCTTATAAAAGAGTCATGGTGATCTTCACCTTTCCTTTTTCATTTTATCCTTTAGCAAGCACCTTGTGTTGGAAAGATCTGATATATATATATATATATATATATATATATATATATATATATATATATATATATATATATATATATATATATATATCCAATTGGATGTAAGTTACAATGAATTATTATTGTTGACATTATCCTTGAGGTAAGAGGTTGGGAGGCAACACTATAAGCCCCTATCTTTCTCTGTGTCCGATTAAAACTCCATACCAATAAGTATTGCGTGAGTGTTAGCAATTATGAAAGAAAAATGATAGTTGAGTATGTGGACTTGCTGAAAAGCTCTTATATTGACTCTTTCCGATGTTATGATAAATTGCAATTGCTTCAATGACCGAGATCATAGTTTGTTGGTTCTCAATGAAGTTTCTGATTCATACTTGACAAGGTGAATAGATTATTACTTGAGCGTAAAAAATCATATGACATATATATATATATATATATATATATATATATATATATATATATATATATATGTTGCTGTTATAAGAATGATCATGATGCCCTCATGCCTGTATTTTATTTTATCGACACCTCTGTCTCTAAACATGTGGACATATTTTTTGTTATCGGCTTCCGCTTGAGGCAAGCGAGGTATAAGCTTGGGGGAGTTGATACGTCCATTTTGCATCATGCTTTTATATTGATATTTATTGCATTATGGGCTGTTACTACACGTTATGTCACAATACTTATGCCTATTCTCTCTTATTTTACAATGTTTACAAGAAGAGGTAGAATGCCGGCAGCTGGAATTCTGGGTTGGAAAATGAGAAAATATTAGAGACCTATTCTACAGAACTCCAAAAGTCCTATAACTCCACAGAAGATACTTTTGGAATTAATAAAAAATACTGAGCGAAGAAAGTACCAGAGGGGGGCCACCCACCATCCACGAGGGTGGGGTGCGCGCCCTACCCCCCTGGGCGCGCCCCCTGCCTTGTGGGCCCCCTGGCAGGCCTCCGGTGCCCATCTTCTGCTATATGAAGTCTTTTACCCTGGAAAAAATTATAAGCAAGCTTTCGGGAAGAAACTCCACCGCCACGAGGCAGAACCTTGGCGGAACCAATCTAGGGCTCCGGTAGAGTTGTTCTGACGGGAAACTTCCCTCCGCGAGGGGGAAATCATCTCCATCGTCATCACCAACGATCCTCTCATCGGGAGGGGGTCAATCTCCATCAACATCTTCACCAGCACCATCTCCTCTAAAACCCTAGTTCATCTCTTGTATCCAATCTTTGTCCCAAAGCCTCATATTGGTACCTGTGGGTTGCTAGTAGTGTTGATTACTCTTTGTAGTTGATGCTAGTTGGTTTATTTGGTGGAAGATCCTATGTTCAGTTCCTTTATGCATATTAATACCCCTATGATTATGAACATGAATATTATTTGTGAGTGGTTACGTTTGTTCCTGACGACATAAGAGAAGTCTTGCTATAAGTAGTCATGTGAATTTGGTATTCGTTTGATATTTTGATGAGATGTATGTTGTCTTTCCTCTAGTGGTGTTATGTGAATGTCGACTACATGACACTTCACCATTGTTTGGGCCTAGAGGAAGGCATTGGGAAGTAATAAGTAGATGATGGGTTGCTAGAGTGACAGAAGCTTAAACCCTAGTTTATGAGTTGCCGTGAGGGCTGATTTGGATCCATATGTTTCATGCTATGGTTAGGTTTACCTTAATACTACTTTTATAGTTGCGGATGCTTGCAATAGGGGTTAATAATAAGTGGGATGCTTGTCCAAGAAAGGGCAGTACCCAAGCACTGGTCCACACACATACCAAATTATCAAAGTACCGAACGCGAATCATGTGAGCGTGATGAAAACTAGCTTGACGATAATTCCCATGTGTCCTCGGGAGCACTTTTCTCTATATAAGAGTTTGTCCAGGCTTGTCCTTTGCTACAAAAAGGATTGGGCCGTATTGCTGCACCTTATTTACTTTCATTACTTGTTACCCGTTACAAATTACCTTATCACAAAACTATCTGTTACCGATAATTTCAGTGCTTGCAGAGAATACCTTACTGAAAACCGCTTATCATTTCCTTCTGCTCCTCGTTGGGTTCGACACTCTTACTTATCGAAAGGACTATGATAGATCCCCTATACTTGTGGGTCATCAGGAGGGCATGTGCATCTACGAGAGAAAGTTGGTGCTAGATACAAAGGTTAGAGGATTGTGCGGGTGTAAGAGACTAACAAAGATCATAATTCGATATGAAAGTGGATTCATATATTTGAATAGGAGATCATAGTGTTATAAACATATGCATGCATGAATATAGCGGTGATACGCATGGTGTGGGTTTGGACATGTTATACCATAATGTGATAATGCATGTGTTTGCAACTCACAACTAAATATCGAACAATCTAAACCATACTATACATCGAACAACATACTATACATCAAACAATCTCCCATTTTATTTGAATTTGTGATACTATGTGGCGTTTGCAGCTCACAACTAAATATAGAACAATCTAAACCATACTATATATCGAACAATCTCACATTTTATTTGAATTTGTGGTAATGTGTGGCGTTTTCAACTCACATCTAAATACTTGTAGGCGTAGGGGGGGGGCACCATACATTATATGTGATAAACACATTATACATATGAGACATGGTTTAGATTATGAAGATCTAGCTAGAGTCATCATATTTGCATTATGTCATTCTATCTGTGAGTTATATCATGCTATCATGTTTCCATAGGCGGCATGTATGTGAATTATGGCATGCCAACCTATTTAATAAACATATATAGTTATATCATGTCATCATGTTTACATGTCATCATATTTTGAACTATGTCTTTCCATCTTTTTTAGTTAGCTATCATATTTGTGAAATTGTGTCATGCTATCCTGTTTATTTAGCCATCATATATGTGAAGTTGTGTCATGCTATCCTGTTTGGTTAGACAACATAAATGTGAATTATTTCATGCCCTCTTTTATTTCCCACTATCCATTGCACCTGTCTATCATACAATGTCTGTACATTCAATTAATTTTCTTGTTTATTAGCCATTTGAATTGGAGAGGGTGATGGCAGTATCTAAGGGAGTAACAACACAGTCTTCAGAAAAGATAGTGCTACCAGTTGATGCGGTAGAACCACGGTTGTATTTGCCCAAGAACCAGCCCAACCACACATAACCCAGACTCTCGCAGATTGTAACCCTACCCAGTTGGAAAGAGAACTAGCTACACCCCTTCTAACCACAACCCCAGCAGATATTAACCCAGTTCCAGTTGACACAACACTGTGTCCACCACAGAGCACCCAAACATGATCAGTTAGTAAGGGATCTGCAGTGCCCAAGGCACGAGGACCGCCACTCCGAATCCCAACTCAACGCTTGAAGCATAAGAAGAATTGTTCTCGGGTCAGGTTCTGTAGCTTTGGTTCATACTCCTTTGCTCTTGCATCACTGTATTTACTCATACCAACTATTTTCAAATTTGATGGATGGAATTGAAACTCCAATGGTGCAACAGGTATATTTTAAGCATGTTTCTTTAACTGGTTTGCTATTGTAACTTGCTCTATGTTGATTTCAGTTTCAACTGAATAAACAGTTATGTTCTCATGTTGTAACATCCCAAATTTTGGAATGTTAATATAATTAATTGAATTGTTTGTTTGTTTGCTTGAGTGAATTAAACTTGAGTGAAATTTGAACCTTTTCAAAAACTTTTGAAAGAGAGGGAATAAAATGACTTTCCCCTTCTCCGGTAAATTCAAATTCATCCTATTAAAATCAATGAGAGAAGATGACATGACTTCTTCAACTATAAAGAATTTGAACGGAGTTTTGCAATTTAATTCTTTCAAATATTTGCACTTGCTTCTCTATTTTTCTTCCCGAGAAATACCCGAAAAATAAATTCTTGCAAGCAAGAAAGAGCGGAGGAAAATGACCCTCCAAAATCAGGGCATTTTGAAAATATTGAGCCAAGAAAAACCAAAGTTTTATTTAAAAATTATTTGCAAAAAGAAATAAAGCCTTTAGGGATTTTCTGAAAACATTTTTTAAGTTTTATTTTGGCCGTGGAATAATGCTCATCATCTACATTTTATTTTTCTGATAATTTTAGTATATAAAACTCTTTATTCGAATTGATTTGATTTTCCTTTTATTGTTTTAGTTTCCTAATTTTAAAAATAGGAATGGAATCGTTTTATTAGGAAAAACCTGCTGGCCCATTAAGCACTTTCCTATTCTAGCCCAACAAGAGATCATCTCCTTCCTCATTTTCCTCTCACGTTCTGAAGCTTTCCATGTCCATGGAGACAGAAATCTCCACCTTCCCGATCTCCTCGTCTTTCCATCCCAGCGCCTCCCGAGACCGCCTATAAAACCCCTCCTCTCCTCGTTCCATTTTTCCCATCACCACGCCTCCTGCCCGTAGCCTTCTCGCCACCGTCCTCCTTTTCCTGCCTAGAACGCTCACGGGAGCTCTCCCAGAGCCAGCGCCAGGAGTGAGCAGCACTGAGGCGCCCAGCGCCACCTCCCCAGCGCCGACCCCTCCTCCGCCACCCCCACCCTCGCCGGCGACCTCGCCCCTTGCCGGAGCAGCCCTCCACATCATCGTCTCCTTCCTGCCATCTCTGCCTCACGTACAGGTAACTCCGTTTTCGTTTTCAGATTTATTCCCGTAACAGATTTAGTTCCGTTCTTGTTTAGCTTATAACTTTTGATCTAGAAGTCCAATGATGCTGATTCTTTTTGCGTTAGATCACAATTTTCTTGTAGTTTCCAAAATATATAATTTGTCTATGTTTGGATTTATAAAATTGAGTTAGATCAGATTTGAATTAAAGCTTGTTTTGCTTATTCCGGGAGTTTAAAAATAGATTTTATTTGATTCTTTTTCTACTGATCACTAGTGATCATATTTACTAGTGGTAAAAACTTCAAAATTGTTTGAGTATTTTAGCTTATTGTTTCATGTAAAACAAATTCTGTTTTAGTTCTATTGAATTATAGCTACTTCTTTTCTATAGTTGTTTTTAAATTGTTTTATTTTATATTTCAGAAAGTTTATGTTTGGTTTCTATTATTTAAACAGTAGGTGTTCAACAAGTTTTCATATTTATTTTTATTTTGTTATCGTGAAATCAATTCAAGTTCGCTAATAACTTGCAATGGATTTCTCTACTGTTTTAACTCCCAATTGAAAATACTTTCAAAATTGCTTTATGAAAAAATACTTTATTTTTTCTTTGTCTTAACTAAATGTATATTTTATTCTCTGTTATTTTAGTGTTTTATTTTCCGTTAGACAAAACTATTTTTGTGAATGTTGTAGAAGAAGACTCCTAGTTTTATTTGAAGTTCCTTGATTCTTATTCGCTCTCTCTTTTGTTTTGATTGTTAGTGTGAGTGCTTATGTGAATGATATGTTTGTTATATAGATTTCATCGAGAGTGACGAGTAGTCTATCAAGTTATTTCTTGAGAACGATAATTCTTCTTCGTCAACATCACCGAGCAAGTTCACTTTGACCATGCTTTCATACCTATGTTTTATTGCATTTAGTGGCATCTTTGCAACAACCTCTCGAGAGTGATATTGAATCCTTGTAGTTGAGTAGTATGCATGAGGTAGGAACCCATCACCCGGTTACCAAGCCCGGGACGTTACTTATTTTAATGCTACGCTATTGTAGATGGGGTTGGTATGAGTGCTCGGGAGTGGTGTGAGAATGGAGGATCTACGTCAATGACGACAACTCCATGATGGAAATCTGCAAGGACTGCATCTTCAAGACCTCAAGACTTCAAGAATCGAGACAGAATTCAATACACACTCTTTGGGTGAAGGGCGGTTGTGGGCACCTGGAGAAACCAGTGGTTGGCGGGATGCATGGAGAAGCGCCATGACATCTTGCGTAAAGCTTCACCCAGACTCAAAGAGACGGAAGAATACTTCATGCCCGGAAGCTTACTGTGCAACCGCAAGTCATTATGGGCTCTGGCTTGGTTGACCTTAGTTGTGACTCTGGCTGGGGCGGTACTAGCAGATGTAGAACACGGTAGGATGGGATGAGTCTTGGACGGTGGTCGGAGGAACTCTTTGGAAGACCATGTTTGGTCATCTTGTTCTCAAACACCACGAAGCGAGAGCGTAAAAGAGGATCGAATCTTGCGGGTAAAGTGTACAAACCTCTGCAGAGGGTTAAAACCTAATCGATTAGCCGTGTCCCGATTACGGACAATTTGAGCATCTGGACTGGATCTATCTCGAACTCTCAACACGGATTGATAACTTAATTGTGGGCAACTTATGATGATTTTGGGCTATGAGACATCGGTTGGCGGAACCATGTCATGATAGAAAACTCCATAGTACAGACTTCATTTATTCCTTTGATGTAGGGAAAATAAAACCAGCTTTTACATAAACAAAACTCGATCTGAGCCACAAAGCCATACTGCATATAGTATAGTTTATCATCTGTTTTCTCTTATTGTGATCTTGCGGTACATTCAATGTACAGACCTACACGGCTGCAACGTATCATGTTGCAGATATTTTCCTCGACGAGTAAGAGTTACGATACAGGGTTACGGTCTACACTCAACCTGCCGATGGCGTTGATGGGACTCCACACCCGATTACTTGTTTCAGCTGAGACTTATGAGGTATATATCATTTCGTTATTTATACATGTGATTACACTTTGATATATACATTGATGTCTTGTGTGTGCCGACATCTTGATCCGAGGATGGCATAGAAACACGAGGCTTGACCGTCTGAGGTCGGGTCGCTCTGATATGGTATCGAGCACATGTTGGTGTAGGGCGTGACCCTAGAAACCGGAAAGCCCTAGGATAGGAAATTTCTAAAACTTTATTTTCAAAAAGACTCTTACTTCTCATCTTTTCAGATTTTATCAAATAGACACTCTCACCTCAAATAGTTAGAATATACCCTTTTCCTTTTTGACCACACGGAAGATCAACTGAAGTCACTCCAAGAATTAAAGATATCGGACAACTGATGGCCATTTCAAAGTAACAAGGGTTTCACCATGCATTAGAAGAGTTGAAGCTGCAACAATTGAAGACTCGAAGACTAGAAGAATTTGAAGAATCTGAAGAATTATTTGACCTTTAGAAGACCAAACCCCTGTTACACACTTACGTTAGATCGGCGATTTGTGAGTTGTCATTTGTTTGATGTTTTCCGACAGCCACAAAGTAAAACCCGTTTCTTCAAAAACTATTGTTTGTATTGTGTGTATCCTCCCCACCTCTCTCATATCTCATCCCAAAACTTTTGGACCCCATAGATGATGAATGAAGTTGGACTGATATTCTCTGGACGAAGGCTCAGCCGGAGGCGAGCTATGGATTGAACATGGAGAATCACTTGGAGCAATTTGGTTTCAAGGAAGAATGAAGTATCGTCGCTCTTGATTACTTTGAAGGAAGTGCTGCAACATGGTGGCAGATGCATCAAGCTATACAGGATGGAATGGAGCAAAGACTTGGGAAGAATTCAAGAAGATTCGACAAGATCTCATCTTACCGGAAGCACCATGATACACCAAGAAATAAACCTTGTGTACGCAAGATTTGCGGAGAAATAGGACACACCGGGAGGAACACAAGGATGGATGCCCTCATTGTGAGGAGAAACACCCAGCTGAGGAATGCCCAACTAGTCGGTGACTTGTTTCTTGTCTTGAAGGAACCACCCACTACCCGACTCGATGTCACATTTACCCCATGGTGCAACAAACTATTCAGGAGCAGGAAGGAGGAATGAAAGAAGATCTCCAGAAGTTATGAAAGAACCATGATGAATGAAAGTGTTGAAGACCTTGATGGAGAAGGCCTCAACAGATTTTACTCCAATGCACGCTATTCATGTGGAGAAGAAGGACATTTTTAACATGTTGCCCCAAGGGAAGAAAAGAGTATCAGGATATTTCCGACAATGAAGTGAAGTTTGACCCTCGGAGATAGAAACTCGATCATTACTGAGAAATTCAGGAAGAGAAAAGAAGGCAACCCGAGAACAACGCAATTTTTGCAGAGAAGGACCTAAGTCATATCACTTGTTACAGGTGCAAGGATTTAGGTCATTACGCTAGTAAATGTCCAGAAAAGAAGCCAAGAATCCAAGGAGCCCGCATAATCACAAAGAAGCCCCGAGACATGTCGGAAGTCAATTGTTTTCGCTGCAAGGAGGCAGGACATTATGCTATTAAATGTCCCGACAAGATGAAAGCTGGAGTTGAGTAGTTGGAATTTTGATACGGATAATAGGAGTAGTAGAAAGCAATTTCATTTTCATGAGCTCAATGAGTTGAGTTATGTAATAGATTACTCTGAGATTGTAATAGTTCATGACTCAATAAAGTTGTAATGTCACATGCTGAAAAGCTTTAAGGAGTTGTCATATTTTATCTTGGAAATTAATATTCTTGATGAACATGGAAGAAGGTGAGTTGTGATGCATAAGCGGAAATTGGAAATTGAGTTTGAAGTTCTGTTTGGATGATATGAATGTGTGCCCGGAGATAAGTACCTTATTCGAGCATCATTTCTGTTTTCAAGCTGCAGATGCGAACCTTTACGAGTCTTTCCTTAAAGGTCGGAAACCATCATGACCACGACAAGTGATCATGATTACCCAAAGATCTGAAGGACATGATGAAGCATATTCACCTTGAAGGAGATCAGTCTACAAAGGCTACCCTTCATGCAAAAGGAGTGGAACTTTGGTATGTGGAGTACACCTCCACCATTTGAAAGGAGTTTGCCCAAAGATGATGGGGCAGTACTTTTTCATTTCACGTGTGCCACAAGCAACTTTCTTCGATGCTGTTCGTGAAGCAGCCATGGAAGCCATCGCCGGATCGGAGAAATACTTGAAGCAAGACTCCGTCATACTCAAGAATACCTAAGCGAAGTGCATACGGAGATGATGGAGGTGAAGCTCAAGGCCACCCCGATGAAACAGAAGATTGAAAAATTCAAGGCACATGTCGCACAATTCGGTGGGATGAAGAATCCTCAAGGAGGAAAAATGAATAAAGTTGGACGTAATGTCTGACCATACCGAACCATGTGGGTGGCAGCATTTGTAATAAACTTTTTGGAATTTGGATTCACGAAAGATGGTTAAGGATGTAATAAAGATTGATATGAAAATAATGAGATTTATGGATAAACTTGTGCATTTCTTTTGGTCATAGTACTCCGTAAAGCCACAGGATCAATGAAGCAAGAAATGTGTTATTCATGACGGTCCATAGAAGGGAGCTGGACAAAATAAGTTGGAGTTTTGTATGATCATCACCACAAGGGTATGAAGGAAGAAGTACTATTGGATGTACAGGAGGTGTAATATGGAACAAGAGAGTTACTCCAAGGATGAGTTAAAGCTGCACTAGTGTTGAAGTGGGCCATAACCCACGGGCCAGGATTTTGAAAAGGAACGGATGTAACCTTGATAAAGGAATAAAACTTGGAAGAATCAGTGATCCACTCAGCATACGTTTCGTAGGAGGTTACGCAAAAACCTAAGAGTGGTGAAGTAACGATAGATGTTTTGTTTGGCTTGCAGAAACCATGGATTTACTCGAAACCAGTTCGAGGACAAGAGAAATTCTGCAATGCTTGTGAGTATGCCCAAGTGTTAGAATCGTGATTCACTTTGTTTACGTATGTGGTAATGATTCAAATGCAGGATGGATTGGCCCCCATACCGGAGACTTCTATCATGAACCATCATATGTTGATGGAAAATCAGAGAGCCTTGAAAACCTTAGAAGAGTGTCGACGCGATAAGCCATAAAACCATAGAATGGCAGGACGATGGAACCCCTTTACAGGCAACCGTTGCCAAACGTAGGTCATACGGTGAGACCCAACCCAACCCATTATTCCTGCAGGAGAAACCTGTAATGGTCGACCACCACGAGATTTTCGATAGTTGTCTAGAATGGACACAGACCTATCAGCTAAGAAGATCCAGTCTCGGACGAACTTCAACTTTGACGAACCGACCCAAGCTTTTGAGGAAAACTCTATGCTTCTGACAGAAGAGCTTTAATGAAGGAGCTATTGTAAGATAAGTGAAGAGACATACATTGTCAGCCCTCGGAGGAAATATCTGAGTTTATTGGAACCATGACCTTGTTTTTAAGTGTGGTAGCACCCACGACCTTCGACCAAGACATTTGCTAGAAGACCCCAACCCTAACCTTTTCTTGCTAGCCTCTTGAATCTCGAGGACGAGATTCATTTTAAGTGTAGTAGGTTTGTAACATCCCAAATTTTGGAATGTTAATATAATTAATTGAATTGTTTGTTTGTTTGCTTGAGTGAATTAAACTTGAGTGAAATTTGAACCTTTTCAAAAACTTTTGAAAGAGAGGAATAAAATGACTTTCCCTTCTCCGGTAAATTCAAATTCATCCTATTAAAATCAATGAGAGAAGATGACATGACTTCTTCAACTATAAAGAATTTGAGCGGAGTTTTGCAATTTAATTCTTTCAAATATTTGCACTTGCTTCTCTATTTTTCTTCCCGAGAAATACCCGAAAATAAATTCTTGCAAGCAAGAAAGAGCGGAGAAAATGACCCTCCAAAATCAGGGCATTTTGAAAATATTGAGCCAAGAAAACCAAAGTTTTTATTTAAAATTATTTGCAAAAGAAATAAAGCCTTTAGGGATTTTCTGAAAAACATTTTTTTAAGTTTTATTTTGGCCGTGGAATAATGCTCATCATCTACATTTTATTTTTCGATAATTTTAGTATATAAAACTCTTTATTCGAATTGATTTGATTTTCCTTTTTATTGTTTTAGTTTCCTAATTTTAAAAATAGGAATGGAATCGTTTTATTAGGAAAAACCTGCTGGCCCATTAAGCACTTTCCTATTCTAGCCCAACAAGAGATCATCTCCTTCCTCTGTTTCCTCTCACGTTCTGAAGCTTTCCATGTCCATGGAGACAGAAATCTCCACCTTCCCGATCTCCCTCGTCTTTCCATCCCAGCGCCTCCCGAGACCGCCTATAAAACCCCTCCCTCTCCTCGTTCCATTTTCCCATCACCACGCCCCCTCCTGCCCGTAGCCTTCTCGCCACCGTCCTCCTTTTCCTGCCTAGAACGCTCACGGGAGCTCTCCCAGAGCCCGACGCCAGAGTGAGCAGCACTGAGGCGCCCAGCGCCACCTCCCCAGCGCCGACCCCTCCTCCGCCACCCCCACCTCGCTTGGCGACCTCGCCCCTCGCCGAGCAGCCCTCCACATCGTCGTCTCCTTCCTGCCATCTCGCCTCACGCAGTAACTCCGTTTTCGTTTTCAGATTTATTCCCGTAATGTGATTTAGTTCCGTTCTTGTTTAGCTTATAACTTTTGATCTAGAAGTCCAATGATGCTGATTCTTTTGCGTTAGATCACAATTTTCTTGTAGTTTCAATTATTTGTCTATGTTTGGATTTATAAAAATTGAGTTAGATCAGATTTGAATTAAAGCTTGTTTTGCTTATTCGGGAGTTTAAAAATAGATTTTATTTGATTCTTTTTCTACTGATCACTAGTGATCATATTTACCGATGGTAAAAACTTCAAAATTGTTTGAGTATTTTAGCTTATTGTTTCATGTAAAACAAATTCTATTTTAGTTCTATTGAATTATAGCTACTTCTTTTCTATAGTTGTTTTTAAATTGTTTTATTTTATATTTCAGAAAGTTTATGTTTGGTTTCTATTAGTTAAACAGTAGGTGTTCAACAAGTTTTCATATTTATTTTATTTTGTTATCGTGAAATCAATTCAAGTTAAGCTAATAACTTGCAATGGATTTCTCTACTGTTTTAACTCCCAATTGAAAATACTTCCAAATTGCTTTATGAAAAAATACTTTATTTTTTCTTTGTCTTAACTAAATTTATATTTTATTCTCTGTTATTTTAGTGTTTTATTTTCCGTTAGACAAAACTATTTTTGTGAATGTTGTAGAAGAAGACTCCCTAGTTTTATTTGAAGTTCCTTGGATTCTTATTAAGCTCTCTCTTTTGTTTTGATTGTTAGTGTGAGTGCTTATGTGAATGATATGTTTGTTATATAGATTTCATCAGAGAGTGACGAGTAATCTATCAAGTTATTTCTTGAGAACGATAATTCTTCTTCGTCAACATCACCAGGCAAGTTCACTTTGACCATGCTTTCATACCTATGTTTTATTGCATTTAGTGGCATCTTTGCAACAACCCTCCAGTAGTGATATTGAATCCTTGTAGTTGAGTAGTATGCATGAGGTAGGAACCCATCACCCTGTTACCAAGCCCGGGACGTTATTTATTTTAATGCTACGCTATTGTAGATGGGGTTGGTATGAGTGCTCGGGAGTGGTGTGAGAATGGAGGATCTACGTCAATGACGACAACTCCATGATGGAAATCTGCAAGGACTGCATCTTCAAGACCTCAAGACTTCAAGACTAGGGCTGGACTAACGAGCAGCTCGGCTCGTTAAGCTCGTACTCGTTAAGCTCGTGCTCGTTAAGGCTCGGCTCATTAAGCTCGTTAAGATTAACGAGCAGAAACCCTACTTTCGGCTCGGCTCGTTTGAAGCTCGTTAAGCTCGTGGCTTCGCTAGCGCTCGTTAACAGATTATAATGTGTTACAATATACATGATGAATGCGTAGGTATGATTTTCAAGATAAAATATTATGACTAAGAAAAGAAATGAAGTAGTATGTTGCCTCATATGTCGATTAGATTAAATAGATGGGCTGAGGTGCTACAAAAAGTTTGTCACATAATATAAAAATATATGTTGTGTTGTTACTAACGAGCTTAACGAGCTACTCGTGAAACTCGTTAGCTCGCTCGTTAAGCTCGTTAAGCTTAACGAGCTAAAATCAATGATTGGCTCTGTTCATTAAGAAGCGAGCTACGAGCTTAACGAGCGAACTATCGAGCTCATTAAGCTCGCGAGCTCTGAGCTTTGGTCCAGCCCTATTCAAGACTCGAGACAGAATTCAATACACACTCTTGGGTGAAGGGCGGTTGTGGGCACCTGGAGAAACCAGTGGTTGGCGGGATGCATGGAGAAGCGCCATGACATCTTGCGTAAAGCTTCACCCAGACTCAAAGAGACGGAAGAATACTTCATGCCGGAAGCTTACGTGCAACCGCAAGTCATTATGGGCTCGGCTTGGTTGACCTTAGTTGTGACTCGCTAGGGCGGTACTAGCAGATGTAGAACTACGGTAGGATGGGATGAGTCTTTGGACGGTGGTCGGAGGAACTCTTTGGAAGACCATGTTTGGTCATCTTGTTCTCAAACACCACGAAATGCGAGCGTAAAAGAGGGATCGAATCTTGCGGGTAAAGTGTACAAACCTCTGCAGAGGTTAAAACCTAATCGATTAGCCGTGTCCCGATTCACGGACAATTTGAGCATCTGGACTGGATCTATCTCAGAACTCTCAACACGGATTGATAACTTAATTGTGGGCAACTTATGATGATTTTGGGCTATGAGACATCGGTTGGCGGAACCATGTCATGATAGAAAACTCCATAGTACAGACTTCATTTATTCCTTTGATGTAGGGAAAATAAAACCAGCTTTTACGCAAACAAAACTCAGATCTGAGCCACAAAGCCATCTGCATATAGTATAGTTTATCATCTGTTTTCTCTTATTGTGATCTTGCGGTACATTCAATGTACTGACCTACACGGCTGCAACGTATCATGTTGCAGATATTTTCCTCGACGAGTAAGAGTTACGATACAGGGTTACGGTCTACACTCAACCTGCCGATGGCGTTGATGGGACTCCACACCCGATTACTTGTTTCCGCTGAGACTAATGAGGTATATATCATTTTACGTTATTTATACATGTGATTACACTTTGATATATACATTGATGTACTGTGTGTGCCAGCATACTGATCCAGGGATGGCATAGAAACACAGAGGCTTGACCGTCTGAGGTCGGGTCGCTACACATGTCATGCACATTACAAGTGTTGTTATTGCTCTATAGTTTCCCACACTTATATTCTGTCTATTCAGGTTCTTGAACAAATATTATTTGAACTGTGTCTCTATCTTGATTTGGCATAAAAAACTAGAATGATATAGACCACAAAGTGACCATGGTACATAGATATATGTTTGTTTCATGCTATTATCCTGTCCACTTTACTACTGAACTGATTTACCAAAATGAGTTTCATATACAACATGGTAAACATGGGATGTGTCTGCTTGTTTCTCTTTTAGAATGCGGACAGAATATTGGAGAAGACTACCCCGTTATGCAATGGTAAAGGAAGTAATGCAGATAAGGTTCAAGATAGTGAGACATCCCTGTTGGTCTCCAAGAAAGCTGATAAAAACTATCTCGACGACAGTGAGACAACCCAAAATTCCTGTCTTGATGTAGTCTTCGAGTTACTAGCCACTACTGCTGGCGCAACCTCTTCGAACTCGCTGTCTGAATCAGTTCGTCTTCTTGAGTCTCAACTTCAAGTTGAAAGACATCGATCAGATGTGCTGACTGAGGAAGTCCCTGCAGAATTCAGATGCATACTTCCTGGTGCAACAGCAAGCGCTGGAGGATTTAAACGCCAAACAAAAGAAAGTTAATAAGCTTGCTAACCATCTTGCCAGCATTATGGGTACCCAGGATATTGTTTCTTGAGCTCTTTTGTAGTGGTTTCAGTTCTGGACTTGTTTTGCTGCGACGTTTACACTACTAGAAAAAGGGCTATAGCTAATATGGACATTAATGACGCACCATGTATGTGGTGCGCCACTGCTATATACTAGTGGCGCACTAGATACAGGTGCGCCATTAGTGTCCTCATTACTCGTGCACCAGACACACGGTGCGCCATTACTAGCAAATTTTATTTTTTTATTTTTCCAAAACTATTAATGTCGCACCAGGGCACAGTGCGACATTACTAGTTTTAACTAGTAATGGCGCACCACACGCTCTGTGCGCCACTACTAACAATTGTTTTTCATTTTTTTTCAAAACTAGTAATGGTGCACCTTTGTGAAGTGCGCCATTACTAGTTCAAACTAGTAATGGCGCACCACAACCACGTTGCGCCACTACTAACAATTTTATATATATATATATATATATATATATATATATATATATATATATATATATATTTGCAAAACTAGTAATGGCGCACCACGTAACAGGTGCCCCATTAGTAACGAGGTTACTAATGGCGCATTTTTATGTGGTGCGCCATTGGTAACCTGAGACCAGCTAGATATTTTGGACAGCCACCTACCACACTCACTTTCCCCACTTCATTCTCTCCACCTGTAGCGACCCGACCTCAGATGGTCAAGTCTCGTGTTCAGTGTCATCCTGGATCGTAATCTTGACACACACGATTACGAAGGATTTATAAGAGTAGCAATCACACACTTATTACATCGAATGTCTCAAAAATAACTTATTACAATAATATGGCTTAAGGCCATCTAATGCGATAACAGCGGAAGACTTGGAAGATAAAGTGAGTCCATCAACTCCAGCAGCATAGCTGAGCTGCATGGCAGCGACCTAACGAACCTTACTCCTCGTCTAAAAAGTCGCAACATAATGCGTTGCAGCCGAGAACAGGTCAGCACATGGAATATGCTGGCAATATAACACAATAGAGCAAGAACATAATAATGCTATCACTACATGCATATTTGGCTGGTGGAAAGCTCTATGGTTATAGTTTTCTTGAAAAGCCAATTTTCCCTACAACAAAGGAATATATTTTTATTTAAGTATCATGGTGGTTGAAACATTGAGAAGGTATAACCCCAACTCAATCCCAATTAAAGTAGTTAACAACCCAACAATATTATTTAAGAGTGATGAGATACATGTGATAACTAAAGTACTAGATACTCAAAATTGTCCATAACCGGGGACACGGCTAACCATGATTAGATTGTACACTCTGCA
This sequence comes from Aegilops longissima, assembly GCA_021605205.1. Lineage (NCBI taxonomy): Eukaryota > Viridiplantae > Streptophyta > Magnoliopsida > Poales > Poaceae > Aegilops > Aegilops longissima. The sequence continues at coordinate 677,164,951 of CM038682.1, read as the reverse complement.
GAGGTTTGCGCACTTTTCCCCACAAGACTCGATCGCCTCCGTTGATTTCTCGCACTACATGGTGTTTGAGAAACGGATGACCGAGACATAGTATTTTAGAAACATTAACTCTCTACTCCGGCTATACCATACCAAACCTACAAAACCCACTACCTGCTGATCTACCTCTTCAAGAGCTTCACGTAACTTACTCAACTATGCTAGAGCCCATAGTAGCTTGTGGCTGCACACGGAAGTTTCTAGCATGAATAATCTCAGTTCCCTTTGAGCCTAGGTGGCGGTCCATAGGAAGATCACACGGGTACCCCGGGATTTCCAAAAATAAAACAGACAACACAGGGTTCCCTAGGTGCCTCAATCCACCCAGATGTGTATTAAAGTTGCCACCTTAAATTAAACCATTAATTAACAATCTCACATCTGTCATGGATTCACTCAAACCCAAACCACGTCTACGAGCATAGCATAGCAATATAAGCAACACATAGAAGTAACTCCCAAGGGTTAGATAGTAACAGGGCAATAGGTTCTATCTCAACTACTACTTCCCAACCCACAAGTTAAGGACATCCTAACCAATGAATGTTTTAGGTTTGAGCTAAGGCATAAAAACTGGGTATGAAAAGAGTATGATCAAAGTGTTACTTGCCTTGCTGACGATCCGCGAATCCTAGAGACTCGTAGTAACACGCTTCGCACTAAGGGAATTCTATCGCAAGCAAACAATAACATACATAAGAAACAATCAAAGAAGCACAAGCAAAACTTCAAATAAAATAGGCTTACCAGAGAGTTCAACTTAAGAACTCCGGTTCGCAAAAAGAATCAAACCAAACGGAGCAACGAAACTCAAACGGCGAAAGAAACAAGATCCGTTTTACTAATCTGAACCTAATTCAAATTTTACAGAGGCATAAACTTGTTTGAGTTGATTATTCGGAAAGAGGGTTTCGAGACGAAACTCTAGGCGCTTGAATCGCCTAATTCCGATAAACGAGCGAAAAGTTATACTAAATCGAAAATCAGATCAGAAATCGCGATCAGAAAAATCGCGGAATAAATCTGAGAAAAAGAAAAACGACGAACAGCTTAACGAACGAACGTTCGTTATCTCAACCTAAACGATGAACGTGTTCGTTCATACGAACGAACGAGCGAACACTCGCTAAATAAATAAACCGGAGAAAAACTGATCTATTAAAAAAACGAAACTAGGGTTTAAAAAAAAAACCGAAACGGTTTTTTCTCAGAAAACCGGGGCAGCGGCTACCTCGCGAACTCCGGCGGCTCGGGACTCCGGCGGGGTGGGCGGCTCGGGCGGCTCGGTGGCGGGCGAAGCGCTCTCGGCGGCGGCTCGGTGTGGGCAGGCGGCTCGAGCGGGCAAGCGGGGCTTCGGCTTAGGGGCTCCCTAGGGGGCTGGGCTGGGTATTTAAAGGGGAGGGTGCGGCGGCTTGGGTGAGGGCAAGCGGCGGCGGCGGTTGGCGGAGTCCGTCTCGGACTCGGTGTGGCCAGGCTGGGAAGGCGGCGGCGGTTGGGCGGCTGGTGGGCCTCGGCCTAGTTAGGTCTTGGTAGCTAGCGTTTTTTAAATAAATTCCACCGAGACTTAGAAAAACCTAGAAAAATAAATAAAAACTAAAAATGCCAAAACAAATTTTACCATCTAAATGAAATATTTAGAACGAGATGAACATTTTCTTGGCCCTAAAAGCAATTTTTGAAAAAGTGCAATTTTCTAACACAAATAAAATCCAAAAAATCAAATAAAATCCAACAAATGATCTTAACATTTTTCCTCCAATATTTCAATTGTTTTGAAGAAGTCATATTATCTCCCTCATTTATTTTATTATGAAATATTTTCGAGAGACAAAAAATAAGTAAAATAAAAATCCTCGTTTTCACTATTTGATAAAATCAAATATGAAAACGGAAAATCCCAACTCTCTCGAGGGTCCTTGAGTTGCTTAGGATTTGAGGATTGCGAACGAAGACGCAATAAAATATGATATGCATGGATGACCTATGTATGACATTCCAAATTGAAAATTTGGGATGTTACAAACCTACCCCTTAAGATGAATCTCGTCCTCGAGATTGGGTTAACTAGAAAATAGGTGCGGGTGGTCTTTGCGAATATCATCCTCTCGTTCCCAGGTGGCTTCCTCCTCGGTATGGTGGCTCCATTGAACTTTGCGAAACTTGATAACCTTGCTGCGAGTGACTCGGCTGGCAAAGTCAAGAATCTTTACTGGCTTCTCCTCATAAGTGAAATTCTTGTCCAACTGAATCGCCTCCGAAGTCTGTATCTCTTAATGGTATATCGGCCATCTCAGCATGACACTTCTTCAACTGTGAGACGTGAAACACATCGTGAACTCCTGACAATCCTTCAGGTAACTCCAGCTTGTAGGCAACTTCTCCCATCCGTTCCAAAACACGGTACAGTCCTATGAATCTCGGAGCTAACTTTTCCTTAACTCCAAAACGTTTCACTCCTTGTAAGGGCGATACTCGCAGATATGCTCTTTCTCCAATTTCATAGGTTACCTCCTTGTGTTTTGTGTCTGCATAACTCTTCTGCCTGGACTGAGCAATCTTTAATCTGTCACGGATCAGTTTAACCTTCTCCTCCGACTCTTTGATCAAATCTGGTCCAAACAACTGACGGTCTCCTACCTCCTCCCACATCAGGGGTGTTCTACATCTGCGTCCATACAGGGCTTCGAACGGTGCCATCTTCAAACTGGCCTGGTAGCTATTGTTGTATGAGAACTCTGCGTAAGGCAAATTTTCATCCCAACTAGATCCATAATCTAGCGCACAGGCTCTCAACCTGTCCTCCAGAATCTGGTTGACTCTCTCTGTCTGTCCATCTGTCTGCGGGTGAAATGTTGTACTGAACTCCAATCTCGTACCCAGGGTCTGGTGTAATTGATGCCAAAACTTTGAAGTAAACTGTGTTCCTCTATATGATATGATGGTCCTCGGAACTCCATGCAAACATACGATCCTGGACATATATATCTTGGCCAACTTTGCACTTGTATAAGTTGTTTTCACTGGGATGAAGTGAGCCACTTTGGTCAAACGATCCACTACTACCCATATTGAGTCATATCCTGCTTTGGTCCTGGGCAATCCGGTGATAAAGTCCATGCCAAGTTTATCCCACTTCCAATCAGGTATCGGCATAGGCTGTAACAGTCCTACTGGCTTCTAATGCTCTGCCTTCACTCTCTGACATACATCACATACAACTACATACTCGGCAATATCCTTCTTCATACCAGTACACCAGAAACGTTCTTTCAAATCCAAATACATCTTGGTGTTTCTAGGGTGTATCGAGTATGGTGAGTCATGAGCCTCCTGTAGTATTAACTTCCTGATCTCTGGGTCATTGGGCACATAAACTCGGTCCTCAAACCATAAGGTATCGTGCTCATCCTCACGAAAACCTTTGGCCTTTCCTTTACTCATCTTCTCCTTTATCTCAGAAATCTCTTTGTCTTCCTTCTGAGCTTCTCGAATCTTGTCCAACAATGTAGACCGAACTTCCATTGTTGCAATGAAACCTCTTGGAACAATCTCCAACCGAAGTTCCATGATATCTTTAGCTAACTCCTTTGGCAATCCCTTACTTTCAAGGATATTAGCGTAACTTTTCCGGCTCAAAGCGTCTGCTACGACATTGGCCTTTCCTGGATGATAGTGTAGCTTCATATCGTAATCCTTTATAAGTTCCAACCATCTCCTCTGTCTAAGGTTCAACTCCTTCTGTGTGAAAATGTACTTCAAACTCTTATGATCCGTGTACACATCACAACGGTTTCCAATAAGATAATGTCTCCAAGTCTTCAATGCATGCACTACCGCTGCTAGCTCCAAATCATGCGTGGCATAGTTCAACTCATGGGGCTTCAGTTGTCGTGAGGCATATGAAACAACCTTTCCGTCCTGCATAAGCACACATCCAAGTCCCAAGCGTGAGGTGTCACAATACACTTGAAACTCCTTATGTATATCTGTTAATGTTAGCACTGGGGCTGTAGTCAAACGTTTCTTCAACTCCTGAAAACTTGCCTCGCAATCCTCTGTCCATTTAAACTTAGTATCCTTCTTCAGCAATTCAGTCATTGGCTTAGCAATCTTGGAAAAATTCTCAATGAATCTCCGATAATATCCTGCGAGTCCAAGGAAACTGCGGATCTCGCCAACTGAAGTGGGTGCCAACCATTCAGTGACTGACTGAACCTTACTGGGATCTACTACTATACCTTCTCGTGATATAATATGCCCAAGAAATCCAACTTCCTTCAACCAAAACTCGCACTTGCTGAATTTGTCGTATAACTTGTGTTCCCTGAGTTTCTCGAGAACTAAACGCAAATGCTCCTTGTGCTCCTCTTCGTTCTTCGAGTATACCATAATTTCATCAATAAACACCACAACAAACTTGTCCAAATATTCCATGAACACCTTGTTCATCATACTCATGAAATAGGCAGGGGCGTTAGTCAGTCCAAACGACATGACCGTATACTCATATAATCCATACCGCGTGGTGAACGCTGTCTTTGGTATATCCTTCTCTCAGATCTTCAACTGATGGTATCCCGATCGTAGATCAATCTTCGAAAACACCTTAGCTCCTTGCAACTGATCAAACAGATCATTGATCATCGGTAGTGGATACTTGTTCTTTATCGTTACTTCATTCAAGGCTCGGTAATCAACGACCATCCTCAGGGATTTATCCTTCTTCTCGACCAAGAGTACTCGAGCTCCCCAAGGTGATGAACTCCTTCGAATATAACCTTTCCCCAACAACTCCTTGATCTATTTCTTAATTTCCTCCAGATCATTTGTGGGCATCCGATCGGGTCTCTTGGATATTGGCCCTGTACCTGGCAATAGCTCTATCAGGAACTCGATGTCTCTATCCGGTGGCATGCCTGGTAACTCCTCTGGAAAAACATCCGGGTAATCCTTTACTACAGGCACTTCCTCCTGAACAACTTCCGTGAGGGCATTCACTTGGCTCCTTCAAGGCACATGCCTAGATACATACTTAATCCTTTTTCCCTCCGGGGTGGTAAGATAAATTGATTTTCTAGCACAGTCAATGCTTCCTCCATACTTTGACATCCAGTCCATACCTAATATCACATTGAATCCTTGCGACTCCAAGATAATTAGGTCAGACGGAAAAACATGTGTGCCAATGGTTAGGGGTATCTGGTTGCACCATCTGCTAGCCATGTACTCTGCTCCAGGCGAGCTCACTAAAAGGGGGGTCCTAAGGGTTTGGGTTGGTAGCTTAAACTTATCCACAAATCCCCTTGATATGTATGAATGCGATGCACGAGTATCGAAAAGAACAAGAGCGGTAAATGACTTAACCAAAAACTTACCTATCACCGCGTCTGGCTGCTCTTCAACTTCCTCCACTTTAATGTGGTCCACTTGTCCTTTATTGAATGTATTGGGCTTCTTCCCAGTGCTCCCATTTCCATTTCCATTCCTTCCTTCAGGGAAATCATTGGCATAGTGCCCTGTCTTCCCGCACTTAAAGCAAGTAACTTGACTTAGGTCCCTTTTTGCGGGTGTAGCTGGGTTGGAGCGGTTCTGATTTTTATTAACTCCATTCCCATTTCCATTCTTGGCACCATTGTGGTTATGCGATCCTCCTCCAGTGTGGTTGTGACCTCCATGATTATGAACAAGTCCTCCCGAGTTCGAGGTTAAGCGGGGCTTCTGTTGAGCTCCTGAATTATACTTCCCTTGTCCATACTTCCTCTTACGGCTCTCAATTTGCTGCTGCTTTCCTTCAATCATAAGGGCCTTGTCTACCAACTCCTGGTAGTTGTTGAAAGTTGCCACCATCAACTGCATGCTCAACTCATCATTCAGCCCTTCCATAAACTTCTACTACTTCGCGGCATCCGTGGCCACATCATCAGGGGCATAGCGTGATAACTTGCTAAAATCATCCACATACTGAGCTACAGTACGGTTCCCCTGGCGCAAGTTGCGAAACTCGCGCTTCTTCATCTGCATGGCTCCAGTTGAGACATGGGCCCTGCGAAAAGCTTGCTGGAACTGGTCCCAAGTGACATTGGCTATAGGAAAAGTAGCCATGTAATTCTCCCACCATGCGGCTGCTGGTCCATCCAATTGATGTGCGGCAAAGCGCACCTTCTCAGCATCTGTGCATCCTGCGGTGGTTAACTCCCTTCCAATACGGCGTAGCCATTCATCAACAACTATTGGCTTGGTGCTACTGGAAAACACCGGCGGCTGTAACCTTAGGAAACGGGCTAAGTTGTCCACTGGCGGCGGGTTATTGTTGTTGTTGTTGTTGCCCTGGTTCTGAACTAGTAATTGCATCAAGGCATTCTGCTGTTGGATCAACTGGGTGAGCTCCGGTGGGAAAGCAAAACCGGTGTCACGTCTCGGAGGCATCTGATGGGTTTAGATGGAAGAGATTAGAATAGAAAAAGGTCTAATGAGAAAACACTACCCATATGCCTATGAGGCAAACACAATCATTTCACTCAATCAAGCAAGGGCATACAACGGTCTAGGACTATCGCAAAAGTGCTCAACTACTATTAGATACATGGGGGTAAATACTATTAATATATGGTGGTCATCTAGAAATTTTGATCGGTGGAAGACTCCATGATGTCTGCTCCAGCTTTGTCTTTGTAGTCATCATCACTTGGATCGGAATCGGTGTCATCGATGATGATGTAGTTGTCCAGGCAAGTGGGGTCGTCGTCTTCTTCCTCCGGTGCTGGTCCTCCCATGAATACTCCGATCTTCTTAACTAGGTCGTCGTTCTTCTCCAGTAGTGTCTTGATTTCCTCCTCATATCCGTCGCGTGTAAACATGAGTTCTTCCTCCAGCTCGATGATCCTAGTCTTCGCCTTCTTCAACTCCATCATGTCTGCACACATCTGGTTCTCGTGACGTCGAATATGCTGGTTTAGTTCCTGGATGAAAGCTGCAATGGATCTATCCTTCTTGGTGCTGATTACTTCCCATTGCTCGTCTCGGCGCCCACATACTTGATAGATGGTGTCCTTAAGCTCCCTGCTGTAGACTTCTCCAATGCGTCCCATGGTAATGTGGGATGCCATGCTCTTGCCTAGACTCCAGGTGGGGTGTTTCGAAACAAAATTCTATGGGTTTAGAAGTTGGCGAGAACGTCCTTCCTGGAACTTGTCACTACAAGAAATATGTCAACTAGTGACCTTCTGTCAGTGACCCTAGAAGAATTGGTCATAGATCTATGACCATTTCAGACCAATTGGTCAAAAGCTGTTCGGGGGGCTCCAAACCCTAAACCATTGCGACCATTTTGGTCAGAAAGGTCGTAATTTCCTTACACGAAATGGTCACAAAGCGAACAGTGCTAGTCCGTTGCCTTATTTCTAGTTGTTAACGACCAATATAGATGGTCATAGCCTTGTAGATTGTGGTGGGTTTTGATGACTAGGCGCCATCTCATCAGTTTTGCCTATGTGCCATGTCCATGTGGCAGATTTTGCCCTAGGTTGTGAAGTAACCTATATTTCTGTCATTCCCAAAATTCCCAAAAAAATCTCATAAATTCTTTGGGTCATATCTTCGTAAAATATGTAAAAACCTTCCTTGCCTAGTTCAAAAATAATTCAAAAATATTCATTTTCCTATTCTGTTTGGAGCAGCACTTTGTGAAGGAAGTACCACTTTGGCATGTCCGAATGGTAACCATTTTCTACAGTGCTTTCCTATGCCCAAATAACCATCCTCCACCAAATGCCAGCTCAATCCATTCATTATTTTGAGCCCAGCTTCAACATTCGTATTTATGTCCAGTGTGGTACTTTGTAAAGCAAGTACCACCTAGGCTCCTCCTTTTGAGGTGAAAATTTGTGAAGACGGTCTTCTTAGTAACTGATCATCCTCAGCCAAAACTCACGCCCATTAGCAATGTGCATTTCCCGTACCGCAAATCAAACACTTGGCTGCTTATTCATGTTTGAGCATCGATCGGTCTCCTCGTGAGAATCTTATGTTGTGATTTTCTTCCTAGCACCTACCTGGGTAGTGCCTAACCCACTAGACAATCCTAGGCCGCCTAGAACACATGGCAACGCCACGGTCACGCGGTGACCATGCGGCGGGCATGCGAGCTTACGCGCTCTAGAGTTGGGGCCCTCGGCCACCGTCCAAACCTCGATGTCTCGCCATCAAACCATGTATTTATGATTAAATAGATACTTATTTACCTAGAAATGATTTTTGGAAAAAATAAAGAGCAAACTATGAGGCAACTGCAGTTCAAATTTGACCCGCTTCCAGCTGAATCGACGGGAATTTGTCTTTTTCACCAGAGGTGGATCAAAAATTTTGACACCCAACCATTTTGTCAATTGTGCATTATATATGGCCTAGTATTTTATAAAATTGATTAGGTCCAATTTTGCAACAATTATTTGGTAGTTCCTTCACAAAAAAATCTCTTTTTGGGCACTCGGAAAATGAAAAATGAATTTTTCGTGCAAAGAAAATGAAAACTTCCTTAAGCAACATTGTTTGGAATTCCAAGATGCACCCTTGTGCACAATATGAGATCATTTGAACAAACTATGCCATGAATGTGGCCATAAGATTGATCATTTGGCTTGAAAGCCATGAATCTTCACGCATGATAGCTCATTTCTGAGAACACTTTTTTAAAATAATTGCCGTATTACAAGTTTATTGTTTTTCCCGGGAACTTGGCCACATATAATGACACAATGCGAAGGTTTCCCAATTTTTTGATTTTTTTTGAATTTTTTATGCCCGTTTAAAAATGCGGTCAAAACGGCGGGAAGGACCGTTCCTAGCTAGTGGTTGAATCTTGGAATTTTTTTGGTGTTTCTATGATTAAATAGATACTTATGTACCTAGAAATGATTTTTGGAAAAAATAAAGAGCAAACTACGAGGCAGCTACAGTTCAAATTTGACCCGCTTCCAGCTGAATCGGTAGGAATTTGTCTTTTTCACCAGAGGTGGATAAAAACTTTTTACACCCAACCATTTGGTCAATTGTGCATTAAATATGGCCTAGTATTTTATAAAAATGATTTGGTCCAATTTTGCAACAATTATTTGGGAGGTCCTTCACAAAAATCCTCCTTTTGGGTACTCAAAAAATGGAAAATGGTTTTTCTGTGCAAAGAAAATGAAAACTCCCTGAGGCAACATTGTTTGGAATTCCAATATGCACCCTTGTGCACAATATGAGATCATTTGAACAAACTATGCCATGAATATGGCCATAAGATTGATCATTTGGCTTGAAAGCCATTGATCTCCACACGTGATAGCTCGTTTCTGAGAACACTTTTTTAAAATAATTGCCGTATTACAAGTTTATTATTTTTCCTGGGAACTTGGCCACATATAATGACACAATGCGAAGGTTTCCCAATTTTTTGATTTTTTTTTGAATTTTTATGCCCGTTTCAAAATGCGGTCAAAACGGCGGGAATGACCGTTCCTAGCTAGTGGTTGAATCTTGGAAAACTTTTGGTGTTTCTCTGATTAAATAGATACTTATGTACCTAGAAATGACTTTTGGAAAAAATAAAGAGCAAACTACGAGGCGGCTGCAGTTCAAATTTGACCCGCTTCCAACTGAATCGGCGGGAATTTGTCTTTTTCACCAAACGTGGATAAAAACTTTTTACACCCAACCATTTGGTCAATTGTGCATTAAATATGGCCTAGTATTTTAGAAAAATGATTTGGTACAATTTTGCAAGAAACATATGGTAGGTCCTTCACAAAAAAAACACATTTTGGGCACTCAAAAAATGGAAAATGGTTCTTTCGTCCAAAGAAAAAGAAAACTTCCTTAGGCAACATTGTTTGCCATTCCAATATGCACCCTTGTGCACAATATGAGATCATTTGAACAAACTATGCCATGAATATGGCCATAAGATTGATCATTTGGCTTGAAAGCCATGAATCTTCACGCATGATAGCTCATTTCTGAGAACACTTTTTTAAAATAATTGCCGTATTACAAGTTTATTATTTTTTCTGGGAACTTTGCCACATATAATGAAACAATGCGAAGGTTTCCCATTTTTTTTGATTTTTTTTGAATTTTTTATGCCCGTTTCAAAATGCGGTCAAAACGGCGGGAATGACCGTTCCTAGCTAGTGGTTGAATCTTGGAATTTTTTGGTGTTTCTCTGATTAAATAGATACTTATGTACCTAGAAATGATTTTTGGAAAAAATAAAGACCAAACTATAAGGTAGCTACAGTTCAAATTTGACCCGCTTCCACCTGAATCGGCGGGAATTTGTCTTTTTCATGAGAGGTGGATCAAAACTTTTTACACCCAACCATTTGGTCAAATGTGCATTAAATATGTCCTAGTATTTTAGAAAAATGATTTGGTACAATTTTGCAAGAAACATATGGTAGGTCCTTCACAAAAAAAAACACATTTTGGTCACTCAGAAAATGAAAAATGGTTCTTTTGAGCAAAGAAAATGAAAACCTCCCAAATCAACATTGTTTGTCATGCCTAAATACACACATGCACAAAATATTGGTTTATTTGAACTAACTATAAGAGGTTTAAAAAGAATGTTTGCCTGAATAAGAGGGTACAAACTATAAGAGAAAAAACAAAAAAATGCTTAATTCTGATTGGTGGAACCAGCTATGGCATGGATCAGTGACATGGCAAACATCTGTCCATCCATCCATCCATCCGTCCGTCTGTCCATCCACCCCTCCGCTCTCTCAGCTAACTCTAGCGCTCGCAGATCCCTCCCCTCGCCGCCACCCGCCCCTCCCCTCGCAGATCCATCCTTCCCCTCCCCCCTTCCCCTCCGGCAAGATCGCCGTGCTCTGCTCCTCCCTCCTTCCCCTCTAGCAAGATCCCACATCCATCAATCCATCCTCAACCGGAACCCCTCTCCCGATGCCAGATCCAATCCTCCTCCCTCCCTCCTCGCCCCGGCTCCCTACTCCCTCCCTTCTAGATCGCCGCCACCACCTCCTCCTCCTCCCTCGCCCGGTTCCTGCTCCGCCAAGGCCGCCGCTGGGAGATCCGACTTCGCCGACGGGAATGGGGCCGGATCCGCCACGCCCGAGCGCTCCATCCTCATCGACAGGGATGACTACATCCTGGCCTTGGCGCTTCCGGCAGCCGCCCCCGACCCCAAATCTCCCGCCGCTGGCGGTCTCCGTCCCTCTCTTTCTCACCCAAGGCTGCAGATCAAGCCTCCTTGCTGCCAGATTCGCCAGCCTTAGGGGAGATGGAGAGTGGGATGGGAGGGACGCCACCACCGCGCTGTCATCGGTCTCCCTCCGTCCGTCCGTGCGGGTGGTTGGTTGGGGCCAGCGCCAGCACCTCCGCCATGGAGACGGAGATAGAGCCCTTCTCCCCAACTACCATGCAGTGCAGCGGCAGATGACCCCTCCCCAGTGGCTGGCTAGGGTTTCGGTCGCCTCCCACACCGGCGCCGCTTTGACGAGTCTGCAACATCTCCGAGGACGCGCATGGTACTCACGCCCTCCTCCCCTATCCTTCTCATCTTCTTCTCCCATCCCCTCCCCTACCCTCCCCTTCCCTCATCTTATTTTTCTGGATCTGTCCATCTGATTCCTGCGCTTGGTTTGTGCAGCAGGCCATCACCATGGAAGCTGCTACCTGCGGTTGTGACCTGTGATTGATGGAGGAGGAGCACCATGGCGGGTGTGAGTGCAGGTGCAGCCCATCGCCATGGAAGCAAGGCCTGCACTCTCTTCATGTTTCTTCATCTCAGGTCAACCCATTATTTCTCCTCTGCTATGCTACCATACTATGGTTTCTTTGCTTGCCAAACACGTGAGTTAGTTGGTAGCTGCTGCAACTAGTAGTACTGTTATTTAAATGCTTGCTGCTGCCTTGTCTCTGTAGACTCATTTAGGAGCTGCTGGCGGGGGACATGGAGAAGCAGAGTCGGCCGCTGGCGGGGGACATGGGCAACGACCAGATCATCGTCCTCTCCAAGCGAAGGGGATAACTCAACTAGGTCTGTAGCTAACTCAACTTGACCCTGCTGTTGTTATGATTTCTGTGTAGTAGCATGTTAAGAGACTTGGCTGTATTCATGGAGGTGCTTAAATATGTTCTATTTAGCCTTAGGGCATGACTAAGGCATGCCATATGTTCATTTGAAGTCACTTGCAAATAATCTAACCAGATCACTGCTTGATAATTATATCATTACTGCCTTGTTTTGAGACTTGCACAAAATTACTTAATGCCCAATATTTCAACACAAAACGCTGAATCAAGATGTGAAGTGATTTTATGGGTTTTAGTGGTAGAACCTATTTAAAGTAAACTGTTATACTCCACTATAGTTCTGAATCAGCTGCCTTGCATCTGTTGTTGTTCTGAATTCTCTGAACAAGTATAAGAAACATGACTAGGGGGGAAACTGATATCTGAACAAACTTGCATAACAAAAAAAAGTATGTGGAAGCTTCGTGATGTGCAAGGAAAACTAAATTTATGCTGCGCACTAGAAATGATTATAATTTGAGCGATTCTCATGCAAACCAATAGTTGTAGATACACGTTCTTGTTGCTGTGAGATCCCATTAGCGGTGAGATCGATTTGTATCATCTAGTGTCGCTTTAGTTTTGATGCCACTAGATCTCCTTGTTCCCAGATTTGGTGGTAGACAGCGCTTAGTTTGTAGGCTGTGGGGCATTTGATTGCTTGCTGGCTGAAAGTGGAGCATTAGTAGTAATGCTGCATTGCTATATTCCTCTGTGATAAATCTGTTCTCTGATGCTTTCGGGAATTTCGAGCGTTCCTGAAATGAGCTGTATGTTAGTGTGTTGGATCTCATAGAAATATGTTGTGCTGATCCACTGTAGCAGCTCTGGGTATCTGTGGTATTCTTGTGACCCAATGCTGCAAAATTTAAAAACTTTAAAAACTGCATAATAAGTGCTTGTTCATGTTTGGATTTCTCTAAATTTTTTTTGTATGATTGAGGGTAAATTTACTTGGTTCTTTTCTCTAAACTGTGTTTGGAACATCCGTTTTTATGATCTAAAATTGCCTTCCTGTGCTGATGCAGGTGCCCAGTTTGTGCTCGCTACCGAAGGAGCTCCATGTTGAAGAAGATTGAAGAGCACCAGGGTTAACACCAGGGCAGCTTGTAGAGCTTGTATATGTATAGAGCTTGTAAATGTATCACGTGTAGAGCTTGTAGAACTTGTATATATTAGAGCTTATTATGTGTAGAGCTTGTAAAGTATATGTTATTTGTACAATAGGAGCTCTGTACTGAATCTGGCTGATAATATTTGGAGTATTATGTGTGTGTTTTGTTTGTGCCAATTTAAATACTGGTTATTTATTTACTGTTAAATTGAAATATGAAGAATATGAACTTGCTAGCTGGGACACACGTACCTGAACCTGACATCTGGGACCCATTTGACTAGTGGGCCTTTTATATTACAAAAAAACTAAAACTTTCTAGCAGAAAAGGCCATGGCCCCAAAATGAGAAGGCTTAATTGTTGGGCTTGGCCCATCTACCTAGCCAAACTTAATATGATAAAAAACACAAATAGGCTGAATTGTTGGGCTAGGCCCATGTAGAAAATCGAATTGGACCGAGCTGAATCTTGTGCCACATCAGCTTGCCACGCTGGATGCCTACGTGGCCTGGGGAGGTTGCTAGTGACCAAAATGCCACAGTGGACATATTTTGGTCATAAACGTCTTCGACCATTCCTGAAGAAAGGTCGCTATAGTCAGTTTACGACCGCCATCTTTTGACCTTCTCCTTTTGGTCACAAAAAGGTCGCAAATGAAAAACCATGACCTTTCAGTGACCAATAGTGGTGGTCACAAGTTGACATATTTCTTGTAGTGTGTACTTGAATCATCCAGCGCTCCACTTCTGGTAAGGTGGCGTTGTACGTCCCGGTGAAGCTTGGTATTCCAATGTTCAAGTACCTAGTGACTTCCTTCAAGTGGCGTCCAAAAGGTGTGTCTTCATCCGGTTGTGCAAACTTGTTCCTCATCTCCGTCATCCTAAAGAGTGGAAAAAAGGAGAGGAGTAAGAAACGAGTAGAGAAGAGTGACCTATGGTTTATCTTAGTGGTCGTGTCCTACACTCAACGTGTGCTCTGATACCATCTTGTAGCGACCCGACCTCATATGGTCAAGTCTCTGTGTTCCAGTGTCATCCCTGGATCAGTAATGCTGACACACACATTACTCGAAGGATTTATAACAAAGTAGCAATCACACACTTATTACATCGAATGTCTCAAAAGAGAACTTATTACAATAATATGGCTTAAGGCCATCTAATGCGATAACAGCGGAAGACTTGGAAGATAAAGTGAGTCCATCAACTCCAACGGCATAGCTGAGCTGCACGGCAACGACCTAACGAACCTTACTCCTCGTCTGAAAAGTCTGCAACATAATACGTTGCAGCCCGAGAACGGGTCAGCACATGGAATATGCTGGCAATATAACACAATAGAGCAAGAACAGAATAATGCTATCACTACATGCATATTTGGCTGGTGGAAATCTCTATGGTTATAGTTTTGTGAAAAGCCAATTTTTTCCTACAACAAATGAATATATTTTTATTTAACTATCATGGTGGTTGAAACATTGAGAAGGTATAACCCCAACTCAATCCCAATTAAAGTAGTTAACAACCCAACAATATTATTTAAGAGTGATGAGATACATGTCATAACTCAAGTACTAGATACTCAAAATTGTCCATAACCGGGGACACGTCTAACCATGATTAGATTGTACACTCTGCAGAGGTTTGCGCACTTTTCCCCACAAGACTCGATCGCCTCCGTTGATTTGTCGCACTAGATGGTGTTTGAGAAACGGATGACCGAGACATAGTCTTTTAGAAACATTAACTCTCTACTCCGGGAAGACCATACCAAACCTACAAAACCCACTACCCGCTGATCTACCTCTTCAAGAGCTTCACGTAACTTACTCAACCATGCTAGAGCCCATAGTAGCTTGTGGCTGCACACGGAAGTTTCTAGCATGAATAATCTCGCCCCTTTGAGCACTGGTGGCGGTCCATAGGAAGATCACACGGTACCCCGGGATTTCCAAAAATAAAATAGACAACACTTGGTTCCCCAGGTGCCTCAATCCACCCAGATGTGTATTAAAGTTTCCACCTTAAATTAAACCATTAATTAACAATCTCACATCTGTCATGGATTCACTCAAACCCAAACCACGTCTACGAGCATAGCCTAGCAATATAAGCAACACATAGAAGTAACTCCCAAGGGTTAGATAGTAACAGGGCAATAGGTTCTATCTCAACTACTACTTCCCAACCCACAAGTTAAGGACATCCTAACCAATGAATGTTTTAGGTTTGAGCTAAGGCATAAAAACTGGGTATGAAAAGAGTATGATCAAAGTGTTACTTGCCTTGTCGACGATCCATGAATCCTAGAGACTCAGAGTAACACGCTCGCACTAAGGGAATTCTATCGCAAGCAAACAATAACATACATAAGAAACAATCAAAGAAGCACAAGCAAAACTTCAAATAAAATAGGCTTACCAGAGAGTTCAACTTAAGAACTCCGGTTCGCAAAAAGAATCAAACCAAACGGAGCAACGAAACTCAAACGGCGAAATAAACAAGATCCATTTTACTAATCTGAACCTAAGTCAAATTTTACAGAGGCAAAAACTTGTTTGAGTTCATTATTCGGAAAGAGGGTTTCCAGACGAAACTCTAGGCGCTTGAATCGTCTGATTCCGATAAACGAGCGAAAAGTTATACTAGATCGAAAATCGGATCAGAAATCGCGATCAGAAAAATCACGACATAAATCCGAGAAAAAGAAAAATGACGAACAGCTTAACGAACAAACGTTCGTTATCTGAACCTAAACGATGAACGCGTTCATTAAGACGAATGAACGAGCGAACGCTCGCTAAATAAATAAACCGCAGAAAAACTGATCTAATAAAAAAAAGAAACTAGGGTTTTAAAAAAAACCGAAACGGTTTTTTCTCTGAAAAACGGGGCGACGGCTACCTCGCGAACTCAGGCGGCTCGGGACTCCGGCGGGGTGGGGCGGCTCGGCGGCGGCTGCTCGATGGCGGGCAGGCGGCTCGGGCGGTGGGGGCGGCGGCTCGGTGGCGGGCGGGCGGCTCGGGCGGGCGCGGCGTGGTGGCTCGGCTTGGGGCTCCCTAGGGGCCTGGGCTGGGTATTTAAAGGGGAGGGTGCGGCGGCTTGGGGAGGGCAAGCAGCGGCGGCGGTTGGCGGAATCCGCCTCGGGCCGGGCGGCGGCAGTGCTTTGGGAAGGCGGCGGCGGTTGGGCCGCACTGGTGAGCCTCGGCCCGGTCGGGTCTTGAAGTGCTGCTTTTTTTAAACAAACTCCGCCTAGACTTAGAAAAAACCTAGAAAAATAAATAAAAATCTAAAAATGCCAAAAAAATTCATCGTCTAAATGAAATATTTAGAACGAGATGAACATTTTCTTGGCCCTAAAATGCAATTTTTTAAAACGTGCAATTTTTCTAACGCAAATAAAATCCAAAAAAAATCAAATAAAATCCAACAAATGATTTTAACAATTTTCCTCCAATATTTCAATTGTTTTGAAGAAGTCATATTATCTCCCCTCATTTATTTTATTATGAAATATTTTTCGGAGAGAAAAAAATAATTAAAATAAAAAAAATCCTCGTTTTCATTATTTGATAAAAATCAAATATGAAAACCGAAAAATCCCCAACTCTCTCCGAGGGTCCTTGAGTTGCTTAGGATTTCGAGGATTGCAGAACGAAGATGCAATAAAATATGATATGCATGGATGACCTATGTATAACATTCCAAATTGAAAATTTGGGATGTTACACCACCTCCTCCTCCAAGCTTGTCTCAGCTGCCTCCTCCTCCTCACCTTATTCACCATAGATTCACCCAAATTAAGTGGTTAAATTACCTTTTTTTTGATAGGTAAGTAAGGGGAAAGCTTTCTTTATATTGTAGATCTACTTTTTTCTCCCTCCAAGAACATGCACATGCACTTTTTATGGCCTAGCTAGATCTACGTATGTTTGTGGTGTTGCATATGTTTGTGGTGTTGCATATATGTTTGTGTTTGCAGGTACCAGTTTTTGAAATTCGATAGTTGCCAATATTTTGCCGGAATGTTGATTCATGTCCGTTTCGGCGAGAATTTGGCACTATGCATTCTTTTTGGTCCTATTTTTAGGCAAAGTCATACCAAATTTTTTCTTGGTTCTAAAATATCGTTTTGCTCTACCCCGCAGGCGACCATGGTCCGCACGATGACCAAAGGCATCATGAATAGGTTTTTGAGCTCCACGAAGGCCGAGATGCTTCAAAAGAACGAGACGGAGATAAGATGTCTGTGTCGAAGATGCAACCTGAAGAGCCTTATTGCGGACCCGGATTTCGGACAGGTGCGGGACCACCTGCTCTTGCGTGGTTTCATGGATGGCTATCGGTGGCAAGGTGATGAAGATGAATATGAAGTCGTCCATGGGGGACGGGCAAGAAATGAGGAAGGGCAGCAAGACAACCACCACGGCGAGGGCGGGCGAGAGGACGAAGAATCTCCAGGACATGATCACAAAGGTGATGCTGTACACAGTCATCATGTAGAAGATGTCGGACATGATGATGAGGAAGATCAAGACGAAGAGCATGATCATGAAGATGAAGATGCCGGAGCAGATGACGATGGACCATCGATGGGATGGGTGCAGGACCCTCATATTCAAGAGCTGCTTCTCAAGCAGTCGGATAATGCAAGAGCTACCGCCCGAGAGAAAGCCAAGCTGGATCAACTGGAGATAGACGCGGTTACTCCATTGTATGAAGGATGCAGGCCCGAGGATACCCGCCTGAAAGTAACGCTCATGGCTCTGGAGATGAAGGTAAAACACAAAATGACCGACGCATGCTTCGACGAGAACATGTCATTCTGGCACGAACGTCTTCCCAAGGGGAACAAGTGTCCGACCAGTTTCGAGGAGGCGAATAAAATCGTGTGTCCTCTAGATTTACCACACGTGAAATACCATGTGTGCATGAACAATTGCATCATTTATCGGGACGAGCACGCGGAGTCTACCATATGTTTGGTGTGTGGCGTCACTCGATACAAGAATAAGAAGAAAGCTCCTCGAAAAGTGGTGTGGTACTTTCCGATCACTCCTCGTCTGCAGCGGTATTCCGTGGACCCTAAGCTAGCAAAGCTCCTGTGTTGGCACGCGGATAGGGAGGAGAAGAAGCGAGAAGATTACGGAAATGATCCGGAGATAAATAAAAAAGACAAGATGCTGAGTCACCCTAAGGATGCGAGCCAGTGGCAAGCGTTGAACTTTGAACACCCACAATTTGGGGCCGATCCAAGGAACATTGTGCTGGGCGCGAGCACCAATGGAGTCAATCCATTTGGTAGCCAGAGAAGCACACATAGCACCTGGCCTGTGTTTGTGTGGATGTACAACCTTCCCCCCTAGTTGTGCATGAAGAGGAATTACATTCACATGAGTATGCCAATTGAAGGGCCAAAACAACCAGGGAACGACATCAATCATGATCCGGGATGCTGAAGAGGAGCTAGACACGCTGTGGAAAACGCCAGCCAATACGTGGGACGCCGCAGAGAAAGAATATTTCCCTATGAGAGCCGCACTGCTCACGACGGTGCACGACTATCTCGGATACAGATATCTCGCGGGGAAGGTGGTCCACGGATTTTTCTGGATGCGTCAGGTGCATGGATGACACAACATATCGCCAGCTAGACAGAGATCCCGGGTCTTCGAAAACAATGTTCATGGGACAACGAAGGTGGCTTCGCAACGATGACCCATGGAGAAAACGCAAGGATCTGTTCGATGGTGAAACCGAACCCCGAAGACGCCCGCGTACGAGGAGCGGCGAGGAAATAGATGAGCTGTTGAAAAATTGGAAAGATTGCCCACTGCCAGGAAAGAAGCAAAAGGCGCCAGAGCTGGGAAAGAAGAGAAAGGCGCCAAAGCCGTTGCTGAAGGTATGGAAAACGAGGTCTGTTTTCTAGGACTTGCCGTACTGGAAGATCCTTCGTGTGCCTCACAGCCTTGATGTCATGCATATCACGAAGAACGTGTGCGAGAGTCTGCTTGGTACCCTTCTCAACATGCCAGAGAGGACCAAAGATGGGCCGAAAGCAAGGGCAGACTTGAAATCAATGGGCATCAGGGAGGAGCTTCACGCTAATGATGATGATGACGATGAGGCGAAGCAGGACACGGAAAGTCGTCGCAAAGGCAAAAAGGCCAAGAAGACCGGATATGACTACCCTCCCGCGTGCTTCACTCTAAGTTAGGAGGAGATCGAGCAGTTTTTCACCTGCCTCGTAGGAGTAAAACTTCCTTCTGATACGCTGGGAAGATAAGCAGATACCTAGACTCGGTGAGCGAAGTTCAGCGGGATGAAGTCTCACGGTATCACGTCTCGATGACGCATATACTTCTAGTTGCAATCCGTGGGATCATGGACGCGCACGTCCGTGAAATGCTATTTGGCCTATGCAACTTATTCGACATCATCTCTCAGAAGTCGGTTGGCGTGAGGCAACTCAGAAGGCTACAGGAAGAGATCGTGGTGATACTATGCGAGCTTGAGATGTACTTCCCGCCCGCATTCTTCGATGTTATGGTGCATCTGCTGGTCCATATCATGGAGTATATCATCCAACTCGGGCCGACGTTCCTGCACAGCATGATGCCGTTCAAAAGGATGAATGGTGTCATCAAAGGATACATTCGCAACATGTCACGTCCAGAGGGAAGCATAGCCAGGGGCTTTTTGACTGAAGAGTGCATCTCCTACTGCACGAATTATCTAGGCATCGAGAACCCCGTTGGTTTGCCCATCAACAGGCACCTCGACAGGCTCGGTGGATGGGGTCACCGCAATGGTCGCCGCGAAATGCATGTTGACTTCAAGGGTCGACTCGCCGACTTTGAAATAGCAAACCTAGTCGCGCTATAACACATAGACGTGGTCGATCCTTGGGTGGTAGAGCACAAAACCTTTATTGGGAAGACGTACAATGACTGAGGCCAACAGAGGACGGACGGAGATATAATCAAAGAGCACAACTCATGTTTCATGCGTTGGTTCAAGGAGAAGCTTCTGTCGTACCCTTTACAGGAGGATTCTTCCGCGGAAGAAAAACTCATATTCGCCTTGTCACAGGGCGCCGAGCACAACCTGATGACCCATGAGGCGTACGATATCAACGGCTACACATTCTACACCGAGGACAAGGACATGAAGAGCGATGGTTATCAGAACTCCGGGGTAACGATGGAATCCTACACCGATAACGACAAGAACAGATACTACGGAAGGATCGAGGAGATTTGGGAGTTGAGCTACGCTGGAGAGAAGGTCCCAATGTTCCGTGTCAGATGGGCCAAGAGTGTCCTAAAAGAAGACCGGTATTTCACCACCATGGTTATACACGCCAAATCCAAGATCATGGCATAAACGTCACCTTGAAAAATGAGCCATGGGTACTGGCTTCCCAAGTGGACCAATGCTTCTTCATTATCGACCCGTCAAAGCCCAGTTGTGTTGTCGTGAGGAGAGGCAAAAGGAAGATCATCGGAATGGATGGAGTCGCCAATGAGCAAGACTTCGACAAGTACGGCGACCCAAAGATGGAACATGACGACGACGATGAAGTGCATACACCACAAGAAAAAGCAGGACCACCCTACCTAAAGGACGTCCGTTCCACATAAGAACTCCATTTGCGAAAAAGAAGGGCAAGAAGATTGTGAAAAGATAGCTAGCTAAGATCGATTGTATTTAAATCGTAGTCTTCATTTCTTGATTGTAATTCGACATATTGAAATGATATTTCTTATGTTCTAGTCCTCATGAATATTTATTTATGTTTATTATGGTATTGAATTTCCAACTCACAAAAAGTATTGAATTTGTTAATATATTTTGAACTCATGAATATTTTTAAATTTCATGGGCACGTTTTGAATTCATAAATATTTTCAAATTTGATGATATTTTTCATATTCATAAATGTTTTACCGATTCACAAATGAATGCAACTAAAATCCAAAAAAACAAATTTGATGATATTTTCAAATAACAAATTTGATGATATTTTCAAATAACAAATTTGATGATATTTTCAAATAACAAATTTGATGATATTTTCAAATAAAAATTTGATGATATTTTTCATATTCATAAATATTTTCAAATAACAAATTTGATGATAGTTTAAAAAAATTATTACTATTTTTATAAAACTTATTACTGTTTCATATTCATATTCATTTTCTAAAAAATTATTAGATGCAACAAAAATAATAATAATAAAAGTTACTAATGGCGCACCAGAGGTGGGTGCGCCATTGCTATCACTGTTTTTATAAAAAAAATATTACTGTTTCATATTCATATTCATTTTCTAAAAAAATATTAGATGCAACAAAAAATAATAAAAATAATAATTTTTTTACTAATGGCGCACCACTGGGTGGTGCACCACTGGGTGGTGCGCCATTGATATCCAAAAAAAAGTTACTTATGGCGCACCGCTGGGTGGTGCGCCATTGCTATCCAAAAAAAAGTTACTTATGGCGCACCGCTAGGTGGTGTGCCATTGCTATCCAAAAAAAGTTACTTATGGCGCACCGCTAGGTTGTGTGCCATTGCTATCCCTCCGCCGACTAAAATCCCCAATCCCCGATCCCCAATCTCACATCTCTCTCAGCCCCCCCACTGCGCCGCCGCCCCAAACCTTCCCACCGCCAGCGCCCGCAGCCACTTTAGACCACTTCCGGCGTAGCCCCCCACCACTGCAGCTCCTCCGCCGCCCACAAGTCGACACCCCATCCACCCTCCACCGGACAGCAAGCCGCCGCGGCCCCCAACCATCCCGCCGCCAACCCGCAACCATCCCACCGCCGACGGCCGCCCTCCAACCAAATCACCGACGCCGTCGCCCCACATCACGGTAGCCCCTCCACCATCCTCTGCCGCCCCAACAACCACTCCACTACCCCCGGCCACCACCGTCGTCGCCCCACTCCAGAGTAGCGCCGTCGACCACCTGTTTGACAGGGAGCACCACCGTCGTCGCCGAGCCACTCCACCGGCAGCCACCATCCTCGCGCGCTTCCTCCTCGAGCAGGCCTCCCCGCAAGCGTCACCGAGCACCAAGCCGCGGGCCTGTCCCCTCCACACACCCCTGAAGCAGCAAACCCTCGGCCCTCCTCTCCAGCGAGTAGATCTGCATCCTCAACATCTTTTCCCTGGGCATACCTGCCTACTGTAATTCAAGTGACAGCCTGACAGGTGACATTTTGTTGCAATTTCTGTGTTTTTTTGTTCTGAATGTGCAACTACGCAATGTGTAGAAGTGGTACAGGCCTGTAGTTAGAATAAATCATCAATTTTTAAATGCTTTGATCTAATAACAGCGAAAAAACCATGAGCCAGTCACGTTTGAAGGTTCTTTGGTTACTAGCAACTAGCATTGCTAGATGAGTTCTTCTGCTATCTTGTGATAATTGTAGTAGATTATAGATTTCTTTAGTTTGTCATCATAAGTTGGTTAATTCGATATGCAGTTAACTTGATGATAGTTAATTTACCGAATTGTTTAACAAAACGGAGATCCAGCATGCATAGTGTCCTGCACTATATACTCATCTTTGATTCATCAACCCTGTAAGAAGCATCAGGGAGGGCAATTGTCACATTAGCCTTGCGCTCTCCGACCAAATGTAAGATATGCAACAAATAACGGACAAATACCTAACAGTTTTCTGGAGCTAGCGAAGAGATTAAAATCTCTGTGAGATATTCATAGCCATGAAGCCCAGTAGCATGTAGTTCACTAAACTTATAGCCCAAGATCCAATTTACATGCTATACTCTTCAGCAACATTGCTTGCTAGAACTACTGTCACATGCCCACTTGGCAGGTAACACTAACTAAACCTAGCGTGCAAAAAGGATCACATGTTTTTCTCGGAAGCTTGCCTGTAAAGCTAGTCAAGCTAGTTCAGCTTAATTCAGTCAGTCAGTCAGTTGAACTAAAACCAAACGCTTTCCACTAAATTGTATAGTTTCAGTAACTTTTCTTCAATTAATTTGTTTGGTTGTATTAGTTTAGTGTAGGACAAGAGGAGTAGAGGATAAGAGAGTAGGACTTGCTCTATTCTCTTTATCTTCTCTTCTCTTCCTGCATCTATTTTTAATCGAATGTAGTATGAAATGACCTACAAATTTTCCAAGCTCTGTTATGATGAGCAGAGTTTTTACTTGCTACTTTCAGAAAACAATTTCTGTAAACATGTTAGTAACTTTGCTAGTTTGCTGGGTTTTATCACGAGGTGTAGATTTGGGCCTATTTATTTTAGATTTATAAGAAACAGGGTCACTAGGTGCACCCTATAGCTAGCAGCTCTTGATTGGGGATATTATGTAGCCACCAATATCTATGACTGAAGTTAGTCCACAGTTCACCTGGTCCTTAGTTGCCCATGAAAATGAATTTTTTTGCTTGTTGTAACAAGGTGATTGGTGAATGTGGATGATTTTTTTATCCTGTGAACTCATTCTACTGCTACAAGAATTTGGTATCATCATGGTGTAATTGACTGCTTGAGAAAACTGGGTAATTTGGCAGTACAAACAACTGTTTTTTACAGTCATTTTTAGATGATGATTGTTAGATGTCCTTAATGTAGCTGGTGTGGTGTGAGAGAACTGGGTGTGGTGGTGGGTCCCTTGGTGTCAGTGAAGGTATTGGGTGGTGCAAAACTCCAGTTTCTTTGGTGCAGTTCTTGATGTGATGTGTGTAGCTCAAACTAGAGTTGGTGCCTGTGCCAAACTCCAAACTGAGCAATTGGCCACTGTGATCCTGCTGCTTTGGATGCTCCTAGTTCTGATATGCTTGTTTTCTATTCTGGCCACTGGCAATTTTTATGCTGCATGACACTCCTAGTTCATGGGGTGGATGGTCCATGGCTCATAGCTCAGAAGATGGATATATGGCTATTTAATTTGTTATAAGTTTGTGTTGTTATAAGTTTGTTTCTGTCATGGGGTGGACGATCCTTCTGCTTTGTATATGGATATACTGCAATTTCATTTATGTTGTTATAAGTTTGTTGCTATCAGCATGAGTTAACTTGATGTCATTTATCGAAATTCAGAATGTGCTGGACTATATGTTCATTGGTACTACTTGTGATGGTGCTGTTGTACTACTTGGGAATTTTGTCAACTTGTGATGCTGCTGCTGTACCCCAAGAGCCCCTTGAGTTTTCCGGAATGTCGATTAACTTCCGTTCCGGCAAATTCGGGTACTCCATATGTCCTATTTTCAGCAAAGGTCATGCTGAAATTTTCCTTGAATTTTAGCATGACTTTGCTAAAAAAAATAGGACATATGGGGTACTTGCGACTAATGCATGGGCCGGGGTATCTTAGTACTTAATTAAGTAGGATCAACTGCCCCTTTATTCTTGCTGCATTAAACCATAGGTGGCAATAGAGCCAAGTGATTAGGCCCAACTTAGAATTCTCCTTCCCTTTTCTTGATAGGGAATATTGTTAGAAGATACCCATATATATCAGTCAACCTAGGGTGTCTCGGCATCGATAAACCCTAAATGATGAAAACTTAACTTAGCATTTAGGGTGCCTCAGCGTCGACAAACCCTAAATGATAAAACCTTGGCTTTTAGGGTGCCTCGGTGTCGATAAAAACCTAAATGATGAAAGCTTATGCATTTAGGGTGCCTCAGCGTCGACAAACCCTAAATGATAAAAGCTTAGCTTTTAGGATGCCTCGGTGTCGACAAACCCTAAATGATGAGACCATGATCTTGTTCCTTGACAATAACCAACTTTTTGACCAGACTTTTTTCCTATTTAGAGCGAAACATGGCCCACAACGATGAGGCTGGCGGTTCGGGCAAGGCATTCTGGTAGCTGTCCCAGGAGATGGAGGAAGAACCTCACCGCTATGAGGACGCCGCGGAAGACACCAATCCTGACTACACAACCCCTAGTGGTGTCGGGGATGACACCACTGATGGTGCTGCCGAGGATGCCACCACTGATGATGGCAGCGCACGCACAGATGCCAGCCAACCGAAGAGGCAACGGAAGGACCGGCGCCCGAACATGCTCGGCACCGTCAAGTAGGAATTTACTGAAGTGTCCTCAGAGGGGCATCCAACGGCGTCCAAAGAAATAGTCAAGGGGTACGCGGGATAGGTCGGGTGCATTCTCCGGAGCACCATCTCGATCGACACTGAGAACCTAAGGCATCGTGACCGAGGGAATTTGCGCAACCTCCTCTTCACGAAGCTGCACGAACGATACAAGTTCCCCGGTGACTTCGCAAACACACGCCTCTCAGGGAATAAAGTGAACAATACCGCCCTCACGAATATGAGCACGACCCTGGAGAGCCTCGGTGGAGAGCATGATTGAAAAAGGTGATAGTTATGAGAAGATCAAGGAGAAAAATCCTTCGATCAGCGAAGATGACTACCGGGAGTTCAGGATCAAGTGCGAGAGCAACACATCTGCGGAATCAAGTCAGTGGGGGAAAGATATGCGGGACTTGAACTTAGGGGTCCACAAACTCGGTCCCGGCGGTTACAGAGTGGCGGAACCTATATGGGACATGGAGGACGCGGAGCGTGCCGAGCAAGGCCTACCGCCCCTCTTCGAGAAATACCGTGACAAGCAGATCAGGAACTATGTCAGGGCCCGGTACAAGATTGACCCGGTAACCAAGGAGCTTGCCACAGATCCGAAGACCAAGGCGCTTGAGCGTGTTCTGGTAAGGAATACACCCCCGCGTAATTAGCCCCATATGGTTGCATTCTAATTAATGAAGCCAAATTTCTAAATGGTTCACGTTCCTTCCGTAGGACACTGAAAGCCGTAGCGCGGGGTCGTCTCAGAGCTCCCCATTCGACACCCCTTTAAATAGGGCGTTGAACGTAATGAAAAAGAAGGATAAGCTCAGTAAGCTGTCGTCAGCTGGTCGTGTGGCCGGCAAAGGCTTGTCCACGAAATGGTCGGAGTACTATACTGCTGTGCGAAAGGAGAGAAAGACCATCTCGGAAATCCAGGAGCGCGAGGTTCAAGAACTCAAGGCACAAGTGGCGCAGATTCCGGAGATGGTTAAAGAGCAAGTGCGAGACAACCTGGGAGCGACGATCACCGCCATTATACCTACCTTGGTTTCTGGGCTGCAGGCGTGGATGGCGGGCGACCAACAGGGGCCGCCCCCGATTCCCAGCTTCATGGGCAGCAACTCGCGCAACACGCCGGCAGCGCCATTGGTGTTTCCGGCGGAGGCGGCATTGGTGTCTCTCGCGGCGGCGCCATTGGTGTCTTCGGCGGAGGCGGCATTGGTGTCTCCCGCGGCGGCCCCGGCATTGTAGCTTAATGCACCTGGGTGTGGGAAGAATACGCCGGCCGGCACCTCGGCAGCAAGCGGCCCCTCCGTCAATTGCACGCCCGCCGTTGGTGGTGCCTCGACATTAGCCGAGCTCGACGCCATCATGGTAACTAATTAAGCCTCTCGGTCGATGACTTCATCTCCTTGCCTTTGACTGGGCATCCCTGACGCTCTACATGTTTTCGCAGGGCGCCGCCGACGTTCCGTGCACTCTCCTGCACTTCGTGAACGATGAGTTGGTCGATGTCGCCAAGGGCAGAATCGTTCAACCGGGCAGCGGCGTGTTCCACGGTAATCAGATGCCACCCACCGTTTATAGGGTTCAACTGGTTCGGGTGCTGCCGGGCTTTGACGACATATTACCTCCGTATCGACCCCATGGGGCCGACGAAGATGATGTGATGACCCTCAGCGCCTGCATAAAACTGGCCCGTGCTTTGGCCGAAGAGCCATATTCGTTTGGGGGCGGGGGACACCACCACACAGACAACATCGCCAGTCGTGCCGGCGCCAAGCCATGGCAAGACCCCCGCAACACTACCGGACATGCCGGACATGCATATGGCACAGGATCCGAACGACGACGACGACGGTACATTTACCAATGTTGATAAGTACTTCAACGAACATGGGTACGGTGACGAATTCTTGGGGCCTCCTTCTCAAGAACCCAACCCTGCAAAAGATGATCTAGCTGGTACCATGGAGAAACCCAATTGCATCAGGCGTCGTCTGGCGTTCAGTTCTCAGGAGACGCCTCCAGCTACTGCCTTCAACGAGCCTCAGATAGCCAAGGTGCGAAATATTATCAGCCCCAACACACTCAAGAAGGCGGTCTCTGAGCAGAACTCGATCCCATTACAGCAAAAGAAGAAGGGACAGAAAAGAAGACTAACAAGGGTGCGAGCCAGCCGGCACCGAGTACGATCCATGCTCAGGACGGTCCACCTTCACCTAAGGATATCTCGAGGAGGGTGCATGTCGCGGGTAGGCCGATGCTACCGACTAATCTGCTCAATGCTGCAACCGGTGCTATGCGGAGTCTGCATGACAGTGTTCTTTCTTTGGAGAAGCGGTGTCTCTCCGAGAATGATGTGGCATACCCGATTTTCGTGGCCAAGGTGCTAGAGGGCAAGTGCTTTGTGGATAGCTCCATCGGGGGTATGATCGTCCTGCGGTTTGCTGACATCTTCGCTATGTTTAATCTTCATCCGCTGCACTACACCTTCGTTCGGCTATTTTCGCTGAGTATGGAGATGCGGATCATTAGAGACAAGACCCCGGACATCGTGATAGTCGACCCCTTCTACATGCGTGCCAAGATCTTGGGCAGCGCCGTGGACCGGCAAGTCGCGAGTTCATACCTCGAAGGCATCATTCTGGCAAACCCAGATAAGGATAACTTCCTCGTACCTTACTTTCCCGAGTAAGTCATCCCCTCACCGCCCCGTAACATATGATTTCTTAGATTTCGATCGTTTTTTTTTCTAACATTCCGTGTTTTGTGCAGGTGACACATTGCACACTCATCCTGTTAAGCCGAAATATTCCATGGCCACGATTTCAACTCGGATCGTCAACAAGAAAGACTACACAAATATCAAGAAAGTTCTTGATGATGTTCTCCCGGCCACGCCAGATCTGGAGGCACCTTCAAAGAGCCAGTTCAGAGGTACGGCGAAAGCACGTGTTCACCCACAATACGACGTTCCCCTGCGTCAAGCAGCCGCCCGGCGGTCAGAAGGATGCCTACTATGCCCTCCATCACATATGGGCGATCGTACGGGACCATAATCACCTTCTGCTACCAAATAATATCAAAGATTGGGCTGCACGCTTGTCGGCAATCCAGGACGCGGACATCAGACAAGAATTCTTTCGCATCCAGTCGGAGTTTGCGGAAATCATCCATCAAGATGTCCTTCGTACCTCGGGGCAGTTCTACCTCAGATATCAACCGTCCAACAGTGAGATAGAAACAACGCTACAAATGCAGGCTGACAACGCCCGCGATTTCATGACCATCACGACATACAGCGGCTTCATCCATGCTCCAGTCCCTGAGTCGAGTTGAAAGTAGTGATGCTATGTAGTTCTGAAATATCGATTAGCTCATGTTGTAATTAAACTTTAAAGAACTTGTATGTCTCTTTGGTTTGGACAGACGCTCAACTTATATGTAATCGATACTATTTATTAGTAGGACCTTGAATCGTGCTATTAATGTCTTGCTTTTCTCTTCCGATCCTTTTGTTGCATACTTATATATTGCTTATGCATTGTCTCTGAATTGCTACTAACGTTTTGTTTGGCTAGTGCATAGAGATGCCGTCGTATGTCGTGTACAAGGGTAAGGTTCCTGAGTTCACGACGATCGGGAGGAGTGTCGGAGACAGGTTCACCGTTTCAGCGGTAACAGTTACAAAGGGTACAACACTAGGGCGGAGGCGGAAGCTAGATACGCGCGCTATCTAGCGGGAGAGAGGAGGAAGCGGAGGAGGAACCGGATGAAAACCAGTTTCATCGCGTTGATGCTAATCGTGATGACCGCAGCTCTCTTCTATGTGATGGTAGTTTAGATGATCGATATCGACTTGTAATGTGAAGATAAACTCGCTACTCGCGGTCTTGAGACTTGTAATGTTCTAACTTTGTTCGGTATTTTGAATTCGGAGACTAATATGATGAATTGTATTTGGAGACTAATCTTCTATTGTATTCGACAAATCTGCTGTTGTTGTGTGGTGCTGTCCATATTCTGTCCAGTAATATATCTTGTAACCTGTGCAAATATCAGAAAAGAAAAAAATTCCTAATATTCATACTAGTGGCGCACCACACAGCACTTTAGTGGCGCACTGCAATAAACACACTAGTGGTGCACTGCCTAGTAGTGCGCCATTAGTAACCCAGAGCACAAAGTAAATATGGCCCCCTGGGAGGCATACTAATGGCACACCAGGGGACATACTAATGGCGCACTGCCTGGTGCGCCACTACTGTTTGGTATACTAATGGCGCACCAGGGGTGCGCCATTAGTATTAGTTACTAATGGCGTGATGATAGTGGCGCACCTGTAGTGCGCCATTAATGGCAAAAACAGGTGCGCCACTAACAGGCCTTTTCCTAGTAGTCTTATTTGCACTGGTCGCCAACTTTGACAACCAGTGTATATGATATGCTACTTTATTCCCTATATTTGCACTGGTGGCGAACTTTGATGCCCAGTGGATGTAATATGTGTAATACCCGTGATAGCCTAGCGTAAGTTGCTTGCTTATTTATTTCCTTGTTGTCTTGTTTATTTGTTTGCTTGTAGTCAGTGTGGTTCTTTTTCCGCGGTTTGCTAGTGGCCGCAATAACCTATTTTTAAAACTAGGCCACAATAACCATGGGCTACATATTTACTGTAGTTACCATGGGCCTCCTACGGGCCGTAGAAATAATGGGCCTTATAAGGGCCGTAGGAACAATGGGCCTTTTACGGGTCGTAGAATCAATGGGCCTTCTACGGGCCGTATGATCGATTGGGCAAACATGTGCCAATAACAGACTGCATTATGGGCCGTAAACGGGCTAGAGTTGGAATCGTCTGTTCATGGGCCGACCATAACGGGTCGTCATTAATCGGCTGTATTTGATGATGCTATGAAAACAACCCAACGGATTAACGGGCCGCAAACGGGCCGATTGTAACCACGGGCTGAATTTGGCCCACAAGCAGAAAAGGCCAGTAACGGTCCGTAAGTAACTGAATGCTGGAAATGAGCCCAAGAATAAATGGCCCTGAGAAGGCATAAAGATAACATGGTTGGAAACGGCCAATGGAATAATGGGCTGGAGCTTACAACGGGCTGGAATCATAATGGACGGCCCATATGAAGGTACTGGGATTAACTCCGATAGGCTGTAACGGGTCGTGAGTTAGCGGGTCGTAAATGGGCCATATACGAACAAGCCGTTAACAGGCTTTCCGTGGGCTGGCCCGTTTGACTTGGTTGGGCCAGCCTTTTCACCAAAATGGGCCTATGTTGGGCCGTGCCACGTGTTGACGTATCATAGGCGCCTCCTGTCTAATGAGTGGATGACATCTGTCCCAATGGTGAGCCAACACGTGTTTCCTCCGGCCAACGAGAATTTTACACGTGGAAAATCCCCATTGGTCCGGGCTGTTAACAGGTTATCGAATCCAAAACTGGACCTGATAGGTTAACGGTGACCCGTTACGGTGGATGCCTGATGACCCACTAGTATAGGGGATCTATCGTAGTCCTTTCGATAAGTAAGAGTGTCAAATCCAACGAGGAGCAGAAGGAAATGATAAGCGGTTTTCAGCAAGGTATTGTCTGCAAGCATTGAAATTATAGGTAACATATAGTTTTGTGATAAGATAATTTGTAATGAGCAACAAGTAAAAAAAGTAAATAAAGTGCAGCAAGGTGGCCCAATCCTTTTTGTAGCAAAGGACAAGCCTGGATAAATTCTTATATAGAGAAAAGCGCTCCCGAGGACACATGGGAATTATCGTCAAGCTAGTTTTCATCACGTTCATATGATTAGTGTTCGGTACTTTGATAATTTGATATGTGGGTGGACCGGTGCTTGGGTGCGGTCCTTACTTGGACAAGCATCCCACTTATGATTAACCCCTATTGCAAGCATCCGCAACTACAAAAGAAGTATTAAGATAAACCTAACCGTAGCATGAAACATATGGATCCAAATCAGCCCCTTACGAAGCAACGCATAAACTAGGGTTTAAGCTTCTGTCACTCTAGCAACCCATCATCTACTTATTCCTTCCCAATGACTTCCTCTAGGCCCAAATAATGGTGAAGTGTCATGCAGTCGACGTTCACATAGCACCACTAGAGGAGAGACAACATACATCTCATCAAAATATCGAACGAATACCAAATTCACATGACTACTAATAGCAAGACTTCTCTCATGTCCTCAGGAACAAACGTAACTACTCACAAAGCATATTCATGTTCATAATCAGAGGAGTATTAATATGCATATAGGATCTGAACATATGATCTTCCACCAAATAAACCAACTAGCATCAACTACAAGGAGTAATCAACACTACTAGCAACCTACAAGTACCAATCCCAGCCTTATAGACAAGAATTGGATACAAGAGATGAACTAGGGTTTGAGAGGAGATGGTGCTGGTGAAGATGTTGATGGAGATTGGCCCTCCCGATCGAGGAGGCGTTGGTGATGACGATGGCGATGATTTCCTCCCGGAGGGAAGTGTCCCAGCAGAACAGCCCGCCAGAGCCCTAGATTGGTTCCGCCAAGGTTCCGCCTCGTGGCGGCGGAGTCTCGTCCCAAAAGCTTGCTTCTGATTTTTCTTCGGACGAAAGACTTCATATAGCAGAAGATGGGCACCAGAGGGCCACCGGGGGGCCCACGAGGCAGGGGCGTGCCCAGGGGGGTAGGGCGCGCCCCCACCCTCGTGGCCATGGTGTGGGCCCCCTCTGGTATTTCTTCCGCTCAATATTTTTTATTATTTCCAAAAATAACTTCTATGGAGTTTCAGGACTTTTGGAGTTGTGCAGAATAGGTCTCTAATATTTGCTCCTTTTTCAGCCCAGAATTCCAGCTGCCGGCATTCTCCCTCTTCATGTAAACCTTGTAAAATAAGAGAGAACAGGCATAAGTATTGTGACATAATGTGTAATAACAACCCATAATGCAATAAATATCGATATAAAAGCATGATGCAAAATGGACGTATCAACTCCCCCAAGCTTAGACCTCGCTTGTCCTCAAGCGGAAGCCGATAACGATAAACATGTCCACATGTTTAGAGGTAGAGGTGTCGATAAAATAAAATACGGACATGAGGGCATCATGATCATTCTTATAACAACAACATATATGGATATTGTCGTATGATTTCTCATGCTCAAGTAATAATCTATTCACAATGCAAAGTATGAACCAAAAACTTCATTGAAAACTAACAAACTATAATCTCAGTCATTGAGGCAACTGCAATTTATCATAACATCAGAAAGAGTCCATGTCAGAGCTTTTCAGCAAGTCAACATACTCAACTATCATTTAGTCTTTCACAATTGCTAACACTCACGTAATACTTGTGGTTATGGAGTTTTAATCGGACACAGAGAAAGAGATGGGCTTATAGTTTCGCCTCCCAACCTTTTACCTAAAGGGTAAAGTCAACAATAATAGTTCATGCTAACTCACATCCAATTAGATATATGTATCAGGATCTTTCCAACACACTGTGCTTGCCAAAGGATAAAATGTAAAAAGGAAAGGTGAAGATCTCCATGACTCTTGCATAAGGTAGAAGATAATAATAAAAGATAGGCCCTTCGCAGAGGGAAGCAGAGGTTGCCATGCGCTTTAAGGGTTGGATGCACAAAAATCTTAATGCGAAAGAACGTCACTTTATATTTCCACTTGTGATATGAACCTTTATTATGCAGTCCGTCGCTTTTATTTCTTCCACATCATAAGATCGTATAAAGCTTATTTCCTCCACACTAATCAATCATACATATTTAGAGTGCAATTTTTATTGCTTGCACCGATGACAACTTACTTGAAAGATCTTACTCAATCCATAGGTAGATATGGTGGACTCTCATGGCAAAACTGGGTTTAAGGGTATTTGGAAGAACTAGTAGTATCTCTACTTGGTGCAAAGAATTTGGCTAGCACGAGGGTGAAAAGAAATCTCAACATGTTGGATGATCCATGGCAGTATACTTTATCTCAGATATAAGAAAACATAACCCATTACGTTGTTTTCCTTTTCCAACATCAACTCTTTAGCATGCCATATTTTAATGAGTGCTCACAATCATAAAAGATGTCCAAGATAGTATATTTATATGTGAAACTTATCTTTCTTTATTACTTTCTATTAACTGCAACGATGACCAAAGCTATGTTTGTCAACTCTCAACAACTTTTAATCATCATAGTATTTCTATGTGAAGTCATTACTCTCCATAAGATCAATATGATCTGTTTGTTTCTTTTTATACTTTTCTCTTTTATTTTATTCACTCAAGATCATAGCAAGATAATCAAGCCCTTGACTCAACACTAATCTTTATTATATAGCTCACGAACTCGATTACATAGAGGGATCATAAGGCAAAACTCAAAACTGGATCATACAAAAAACTTTATTCTACTAGATCAAGATACTACTAAAAGGATCGAACTAAGAAAAATGGTAAAGATAGGAGTGTGATGGGGATATGATACCGGGCCACCTCCCCCAAGCTTGGCAGTTGCCTAGGGGAGTGCCAATACCCATGTGATTATGTCTCCTCTACCGGTGAAAAGGGTGGTTGTGATGGGTAGTCGCACATCGAGCATAAGAGATCCTCCTACTTGCGGATAATGCCCTTGATTGCAACGATATGCTCCTTCAACAAAATATTTTCACGTGTG
This sequence comes from Aegilops longissima, assembly GCA_021605205.1. Taxonomy (NCBI): domain Eukaryota; kingdom Viridiplantae; phylum Streptophyta; class Magnoliopsida; order Poales; family Poaceae; genus Aegilops; species Aegilops longissima. The sequence goes on along the minus strand of CM038682.1, from coordinate 677,130,907 downwards.
AGATACTTATTTTGTATACGAGCTAACTCAATCATCTTGAAAGCTTCGATCTCAGTTGGGGTAAGAAGATTGTGATCAAGTTGAAGGATGTCTTCTGTTGCCGGAACTCGGTCCTCCGTGGCCTTCTTGATCCCTTCATCCTTGTTGATCTCCACGGGTTCTTCCCTCTTCAGCTCTATCTTCATTAGCCAAGCTTCATTGTCACCATTGTTGGAGGAGGGGAACGACATAATGCCTAGCCTTGACAACCCTGACGTGAAACAGCTCATAACAAGAACAGAGGATAATTACGTGATACAGGAGTCAAAACCTTCGGGAGATTATATAATGAATTTTTACCGACAAAAATACGTATCGTGCAAGAAAACGGAGTCCGGAGGGCGCACGAGGTGCCCACGAGGCAGGGGGCGCACCCAGGGGGGTAGGGCGCGCCCTCCACCCTCGTGGAGTGATACGTCTCCGTCGTATCTATAATTTTTGCTTGGTCCATGCCAATATTATACAACTTCCATATACTTTTAGCAACTTTTTATACTATTTTTGGGACTAACATATTGATCCAGTGCCCAGTGCCAGTTCCTGTTCATTGCATGTTTTTTGTTTCGCAGAATATCCATATCTAACGGAGTCCAAATGGAATAAAAACTGACGGAGATTTTTTTTGGAATATATGTGATTTTTGGGAAGAAGAATCAACGCGATACGATGCCCGAGGGGGCCACGAGGCAGGGGGCGCGCCCCAGGGGGTCAGGCGCGCCCTGGATCCTCGTGGGCACCCCGTAAGGCGGTTGGAGCCCTTCTTTCGCTGCAGGAAATCTAATTTCCGGATAGAGATCGTGTCCAAAATTCAGTCCGATCGGAGTTACGGATCTCCGGGAATTTAAGAAACGGTGAAGGGCCAGAAAACAGAACGCTGAAACAGAGAGAGATAGAGAGACAGATCCAACCTCGGAGGGGCTCTCGCCCCTCCCACTCCATGGAGACCATGGACCAGAGGGGAAACCCTTCTCCCATCTAGGGAGGAGGTCAAGGAAGAAGAAGACGAAGGGGCCCCCTGTCCCCTTCTCTTCCGATGGCGCCGGAATGCTGCCGTGGCGATCATCATCACCGCAATCTTCATGGACAACTTCACCGCCATCATCACCAACTCTTCCCCCCTCTATGCAGCGGTGTAACCTCTATCTTACCCTCTGTAATTGTTGGGGATCATTGCGGAAATTAAAAAATTTCTACGCATCACCAAGATCAATCTATGGAGTAACTAGCAACGAGAGAGAGGGGAGTGCATCTTCATACCCTGGAAGATCGCGAGTCGGAAGCTTTGCAAGAACGCGGTTGGAGGAGTCGTACACGTAGTGATTCAGATCGCGGCCGAATCCGATCTTCTCACCGAACAACGGTGCCTCCGCGTTCAACACACATGCAGCCCGATAACGTCTCCCGCGCCTTGATCCAGCAAGGAGGAGGGAGAGGTTGAGGAAGAGGGCTCCAACAGCAGCACGACGGCGTGGTGGTGATGGAGTGGCAGTTCTCCAGCAGGCTTCGCCAAGCTCTTGCGGAGGAGGAGAGGTGTTGGGAGGGAGGGGCTGCGCCTGGATGTGGTGCTGCAGCCTCCCTCGCCCCTCTATTTATAGGGAGAAGGGGAAGGGTCGGCCCTCTAGATGGGATCTAGAGGGGGGCGACCAAGGGGAGGGGCTTGCCCCCAAGCCAAGGGCGCGCCTTTAGGTCCCCCAACCCTAGGCGCATGGGCCGTAGGGGGGTTGGCGCCCCAGCCCACTTGGGGCTGGTGCCCTTTCACCTACAGCCCATAAGGCCCTCCGGGGCAGGTGGACCCTCCCAGTGGACCCCCGGAACCCCTCCGGTGGTCCCGGTACAATACCGGTATACCCCCGAATATTTCCGGTGACCGTATGATGACTTCCCATATATAAATCTTCACCTCCGGACCATTCCGGAACTCCTCGTGACGTCTGGGAACTCAAGCGAGACTCCGAACAACATTCGGTAATCACATACAAGTCTTCCTTATAACCCTAGCGTCATCGAACCTTAAGTGTGTAGACCCTACAGGTTCGGGAACCATGAAGACATGACCGAGACAACTCTCCGGCCAATAACCAACAGCGGGATTTGGATACCCATGTTGACTCCCACATGTTCCACGATGTTCTCATCGGATGAACCACGATGTCAAGGATTCAAGCAATCCCGTATACAATTCCCTTTGTCAATCGGTACGTTACTTGCCCGAGATTCGATCGTCAGTATCCCAATACCTTGTTCAATCTCATTACCGACAAGTCACTTTTCTCGTTCCGTAATGCATGATCCCGTGACCAACTACTTACTCACATTGAGCTCATTATGATGATGCATTACCGAGTGGGCCCAGAGATACCTCTCCGTCATGCGGAGTGACAAATCCCAGTCTCGATTCGTGCCAACCCAACAGACACTTTCGGAGATACCTGTAGTGCACCTTTATAGCCACCCAGTTATGTTGTGACGTTTGGTACACCCAAAGCATTCCTACGGTATCCGGGAGTTGCACAATCTCATGGTCTAAGGAAATGATACTTGACATTAGAAAAGCTCTAGCAAATGAACTACACGATCTTATGCTATGCTTAGGATTGGGTATTGTCCATCACATCATTCTCCTAATGATGTGATCCCATTATCAATGACATCCAATGTCCATAGTCAGGAAACCATGACCATCTATTGACCAACGAGCTAGTCAACTAGAGGCTCACTAGGGACATGTTGTGGTCTATGTATTCGCACATGTATTACGATTTCCGGATAACATAATTATTGCATGAACAATAGACAATTATCATGAACAAGGAAATATAATAATAACCATTTTATTATTGCCTCTAGGGAATATTTCCAATAGTAATCTCTACTTAAACATGGTGCTCAATGCTATATATTATTTCCCTATGATGTATGGCTATCCTATGATGTTTGAGTAGATTCGTTTTGTCCCATGGGTTATTTGATGATCAAGATTGGTTTGAGTTGCATGTTTTATTATTGCTGTTGTCCTATGGTGCTCTCCGTGTCGCGCAAGCGTGAGGGATCCCCGCTGTAGGGTGTTGCAATACATTCATGATTCGCTTATAGTGGGTTGCGTGAGTGACTGAAACACAAACCCGAGTAAGGGGGTTGTTGCGTATGGGATAAAGAGGACTTGATACTTTAATGCTATGGTTGGGTTTTACCTTAATGATCTTTAGTAGTTGCGGATGCTTTCTAGAGTTCCAATCATAAGTGCATATGATCCAAGTAGAGAAAGTATGTTAGCTTATGCCTCTCCCTCAAATAAAATTGCAATAATGATTACCGGTCTAGTTATCGATTGCCTAAGGACAAATAACTTTCTCGTAACAAAAATCTCTCTACTAAAACTAATTTAGTTGTGTCTTTATCTAAACAACCCCTAGCTTTTATTTGCGTGCTCTTTATATTCTTGCAAACCTATCCAAAAACACCTACAAAGTACTTCTAGTTTCATACTTGTTCTAGGTAAAGCGAACGTCAAGCGTGCATACAGTTGTATCGGTGGTCGATAGAACTTGAGGGAATATTTGTTCTACCTTTAGCTCCTCGTTGGGTTCGACACTCTTACTTATCGAAATCGGCTACAATTGATCCCCTATACTTGTGGGTTATCAAGACCTTTTTCTGGCGCCGTTGCCGGGGAGTTATAGCGTGGGATGAATATTCTCATGTGTTCTTGTTTGCTTTATCACTAAGTAATTTTTATTTGCTATTCTTAGTTGTTCCCTATCTTTAGTTATGGATATGGAACACAAAATACCAAAAAAATTTGGTGTACTTGCTACTCATGGAGATGAGGAACCTCCTAAAACCCTTGATGCTCAATATGTGAAAAATATTATGTACCACTTTGATAATCCTGAGAAAACCTCATTCAATTTGGTAATGGGAGTAACGTTGGATCAACGTGAATACTTTAGGGATTATCGCTTGACACAAAAAGGGAAACTATTGTGGGATCAAATTTATATATTGAAGTGGTATGCTCGGTGTCGGTGTCAAAACCGAAGGATCTCGGGTAGGGGGTCCAAAACTGTGCGTCTAGGCGGATGGTAACATGAGGCAAGGGACACGATGTTTTTACCCAGGTTCGGGCCCTCTCGATGGAGGTAAAACCCTACTCCTGCTTGATTAATATTGACGATATGGGTAGTACAAGAGTAGATCTACCACGAGATCAGAGAGGCTAAACCCTAGAAGCTAGCCTATGGTATGATTGTTGTTCGTCCTACGGACTAAAACCCTTCGGTTTATATAGACACCGGAGAGGGCTAGGGTTACACAGAGTCGGTTACAATGGGAGGAGATCTACATATCCGTATCGCCAAGCTTGCCTTCCACACCAAGGAAAGTCCCATCCGGACACGGGACGAAGTCTTCAATCTTGTATCTTCATAGTCCAGGAGTCCGGCCAAAGGTTATAGCCCGGCCATCCGAACACCCCCTAATCCAGGACTCCCTTAGTAGCCCCCGAACCAGGCTTCAATGACGATGAGTCCGGCACGCAGATTGTCTTCGGCATTGCAAGGCGGGTTCTTCTCCATTTGTGTACGTGTTGAATAGTGTCCTGCTTCTCGTGAATATTGCGCTCCTTGGCTTCCACGCCCAATAATGGCCGTCTTCCACGTTTCAAACGAATGCGAAAAGCCAGTGTGTTTTTACATTTACCCCCGTAGCTGCACAAATGAGCTGCCTACAATGGAGACGAGGATTTAGATCCGAATCACACCATCTTCCCTTCGCGAGCATTCATCGGAGCGCATCCGACAGAGATCCATTCCATCATGGCCAGTCGACGCAGCTCCTCCTCTCTCCCTCCCAGCCCTCATCCTGGAGGTTGGGAGAGATGTTACGTCCCGCACAGCGAGCTAGTGACGCTCCAAACCAAGGGATTCCTTCCCCCAGCCTTCATGGTCCCGGTTCGAGCCGGACTTGCCACCTATAATGGCGGATAGCAAGCGGAGAGTGTCCCCAGTCCCTCCAAAGGAGAGTGGGTATGCCTTGTCCCTTATCTGATAAGAGGGCTCAGATTTCCAATTCATCCGTTTCTCGGGGCTCTGAGTTCTACGACCTCGGTTGCACAACCTTACACCTGCCTCCATATTGCATATTGCGGGCTTCGTAGCCATTTGCGAGATGTTTTTGGGCATCGAGGCTCATTTCGCGCTGTGGAAGAAGTTGTTCTGCCTTGTGCCCCGTTCTCAGGAGGGGTCGATATATCAAGTGGGCGGAGCCGAACTATGGTGCATCGCTGGGACCGGATATCTATCCGGAACCCCAAGGAAGGCGTCCGAAGACTGGCCTTCAAAATGGTTTTATATAGACGATGTCCCCCTGCCGGACCCTGTTTGGATCGGCCTCCCCGAGTTCAATAATGCTCCTTTTAAGAAGCGCCTAAGCTGGCGTCCACGAGCCCTCAAAGGGAAAATGACAAGGACGTCCTTTACCTGATGAGCCGGATAAGGGTGTTAGCTCATTCCGGACTGACCATGATCGGGGTCATGGCCGCATGCATTATGCGAGGGGTGCAACCGCTTCAGTATAGAGGCCACCCCATGTGGGATTTCGTCGGGGAGGATGATGCCACCCGCTGCGGCCGTAAGGGGCCGGGATCGGTCGCCGCTCTGAAGAAGATCTTGTCTGCATTGTACAAGGGAGAAGAGGAGGAGTTCCTCCGCGTCAATCCACAGGGCGGATTTTCTATGGACAATCCTCCAAGCTGGGTAAGCGGACACTTCTTTTTGCCCATCCGTTCCATATTCCCATTGTTAAGTACCTTATCTTGTGATTTCGACGCAGGAATTGCGCCGGTCCGTAAAGGATATAAACAGCCCTCCTCCACAACCCGAGGATCCGAACGGTCCCTCGATCCGGCCTCCCAAGAGGATCCGGACATATCCGTGGAGCTGATCGATGGGGTATTTCACCAACTGAGCATCGACAATGCCTTGGTGGCTATTACAGCCGATTATCCTGGACTGCTCCCCGCCTCACAAGTAATCGAGACCGAAGTCCTAATACTTCGAAGATGATCCATCCGTGCTTATTTTTTATCACCATATACCAATGGTGTTTCGCATGGGAGGATCTCGAGGTGGAATGCCGAGCCTGCGGCGACTAGCCAACAGGGGACCGCGAGGGCAGGTAGGCTAAAGAGACACGCAGTCCGGGTCAAGGCACCGGTGCAGCAGTAAGGCGCGCTGCCTTATTCCAAGGTATTATTCTTACGATGCATACTAACGCCCGTGCTCTCCTTTTTTTAGGAAAAAGAGGGCTCGCCGGACTATATCCGGAGAGATTGCCAATCGAGCCTCCACCAGCCAGGCTCCAAAGCCAGGTCCAGAAGCAGATGCGAACACGAGGCGTGCGTCGGACGCTCCTCCGACGGAGGATGCGGACAGACTGTCCGCCACCAATTCCAAGGTGGAGAGTGCCATGAATCACAGGCGTCGCCGAACAGTTCTTCGTGACGCTTGTTTCTCCCAAGAGGCATTGGATGCCTTCAATTCGGGAGATGCGTACCTCCGTGCCACTCAAAATGGTCTAGCCAGAGCCACCGAGCAGTATGTGAAAGACATACGGGTGAGAAAATTTTATGGTTATATATGTCAGTAGCCCCCGAGACTTGAAACAGTTAGAATAACTGATTTAAGGATCATTTGTTATGCAGGATCTTACAAAAAAGAATACCCAATTGTCCCAGGAGCTGGAGGAGTGCAAAGCCCAACTTGAGGCCGCACTAGCCGCGGTAGGGGATGCCAAAGAGACCCCCTCTGGTAATATATGCTTCGAAAGATAAGTATGTTGTGAAGTGCGGCATGTGTGCAAATCTGACAATATCATTGCAGATGGCACCGGAGTAGATCCATACAAGCAACAACTCTTGCACCGGTTAAAGGCCGGCGAGAGCGTGCTTACGAGGGTGAGGCAGGAGAAGAATAATCTCCAAGATGCCAACACCTAGCTGGGCAAGGAACTAAAGGATGTTCGTGCCCAGCTATCGGACTCCGTGAAGGAGAATCGACGGCTTCGACGCGGCATTTTTAGTAAGTGCTTGAACGAACTTTGAAAAAGAGTTCAGCGAGGAAGTCGACTGACAGAGTTATGTCTGTAGGTATGCTCACTGTGTCGTCTCAGAGGAAATGCCCGTTCTCACGGGTGACCTTCTTCCCGAAGCCAGATAACCGCATCGAACGAAGTTCGGCAGTGATGAAAGGCGCCGCCTGTGCCTTGTGGCTATCTGTCTCCATGCCCGAAGGCCTTGGAGAGCTTGCAGATATGCTTAAGGGAGCGCGGCGGCGCTTCCGATTATGGAAGATATCGGCCTGCCGTCAAGGTGCCAGGGAGGCCTCAGCCATGGTGAAGACGCGGTACACGAAGGCTGACCCAAACCACATGGCCAAGGTCGGACCCGTGGGGGCCGATGGGAAGGAGATCCTTGGGAGCTTAGTGTACGGCCAAGTAGAGTTGGCCGCCAAATATAGCCAACAGGACTGTAAACTAGACAACATGTTGGATGGTATTGAAGAGGAATATGCTCAGTCAAATTGACTATGTAATTTAAGATGACATGTAAAATGCCTTCTAGCTGGATTGTAGATCGTTTGTCATGGTGGACCTTTTCGCTTCAGCCTCGGGACCCGATAGTCCGGAGTGTGTCCAAATACCCTCTCGGTTATGTAGGAACCGGGGCATGCATGGAGGCCAGGCGTAGGGGTCATTAGTGCTTGAACAGACAAGTGCCCAACTAGTTATGTTATATTACATGGTTAGTAAGAAACATCTTCCAGGGAGAATAGTTCCGTTAGGGGTTCCTTTCCCTGGGAGGCATGCCCTAAAGTGCATGTCCGGACTGCGAAAAAAGCAGAAAAGCATCTGGGGGCAGATAAATAAACAAGTGAGAAATCATCTTTAGTTCACCGACCAAATATTCCCTTAAGAACGCTAGCTTTCGGCTTCACCCAGTCTGAGGTACACATCCGGCTGACCCGGCAGTAACAATCGCAGAGGTGCTCCCTTTACCGCTTAGCCGAACAATCGGGAACGTAGGGGTAAGGACAGGAGCCAGGCAACCCAGCTTGGCCAAAATTTAAGTCATATCGATGCATATAATGGTGAATAAAAGGTACATGCGGATGTGTGACACATGTGTTGGGCGTGAAGCCCGTATAAATAAGCTTCCGTTAAAGAAGCCCCCAGGTATAATGAGCGCGAATAGCGCGTCAGTTGTGTGCGAACAAGGCGTGAACAAGCCCTTAGGGCTGTATGGGGAAGGGAGGGAGAAGGAGAGAAATGTAAGACAGTTAATGTGTAAAAAATAGACAGAGGAAGGAGACGAACACAGAGTCCGGCACTAGGCATAGAATCTTCGGAGACGGGCTGCGTTCCATGGGTTCGGCTCGAGTCGGTTATCCGGTGCATCTCGCAGACGGTACGCTCCACCAGTCAGGACTTGGTCAATAATAAAGAGACCTTCCCATTTGGGCTTGAGTTTGTCCTTTTCTTGTCCGCAGCGATAACTAACTCGCCAACATTGTAAGTTTTGGCCCGCACTTTTCTCGCTTTGATATCTTCGAGCCTGCTGTTGATAGAATGCGAACGAGCTTTTGCCACGCCACGCTCCTCCTCCAAGGCGCCCAACTGTCCCGCCGATCGAAGTTCGGCTTCTCTTTCTTCGTACATGCGCACGCGAGGTGAGTCATGAATTATGTCGCAGGCGTAACTGCCTCGTGCCATATACCATAAAGAATGGTGTGAATCCGGCCAGCGATTCGGGCGTGGTCCGCAGCCCCAGTAGTACGTAGTCGAGCTCCTCTACCCAAAGGTGTGTTAGATTCCTTGAGGGACCACACTAATCTGGGTTTGATGCCGCTCATGATTAGACCATTTGCTCGCTCGACTTGACCGTTAGTTTGTGGGTGATAGACTGAAGCATAGTCGAGCTTGATGCCCATGTTTTTGCACCAGAGTTTGACCTCGTCGGCCGTAATATTCGTGCCGTTATTGGTGATGATGCTGTGGGGGACGTCGTAACGGTGTACGACCCCTGATATGAAGTCTATCACCGGTCCGGATTCGGCTGTCTTAACAGGCTTGGCCTCTATCCATTTGGTGAATTTATCCACCATGACCAGTAGGTATTTTTGCTTGTGGGTTCCTCCTTTAAGGGGTCCAACCATGTCAAGCCCCCAGACCACAAAGGGCCAGGTGATGGGTATGGTTTGGAGGGCGGTAGGTGGCATATGGCTTTGGTTAGCAAAGAGCTGGCAACCGACGCATTGTTGGACTAAGTCCTGAGCATCTGCCCGGGCCGTCGGCCAATAAAATCCTGTACGGAAGGCCTTGCTTACAAGGGCCCGGGCTGTGGCGTGGTGTCCGCCGAGTCCGGCATGAACTTCAGCCAGAAGATTCCGCCCTTCCTCTTCGGAGATACACCTTTGGAGGACTCCGGTGGTGCTTTTCTTATAAAGCTCTCCCTCATGGACTTTATAGGCTTTAGATCGCCGCACTATGCAAAGGTGCCTCGTTTTGGTCCTCGGAAGTTCCTGCCTGGTTAGGTAGGCTAGGAATGGTTCTGCCCACGGGCAATGACTACCATTATTACGTAATGAAGGTGTTACTTCGTTGGCAGAGCCTCCCGTTGTGTCAGAATGTACGGTGTCGGGCAGTGCGGTTGGGTCCGGGCTGTTATTTCCGGACTCCCCTTCCCATAATACAGATGGCTTGAACAGGCTCTCCAAGAAGATATTGGGGTGGACGACATCGCGCTTTGCGCCAATGCATGCCAAGACGTCCGCTGCCTGATTGTTTTCCCGAGCTATATGGTGAAATTCGAGCCCTTCGAACCGAGCTGACATTTTTAGGACGGTGTTGCGATAAGCTGCCATTTTCGGATCCTTGGCATCAAAGTCTCCATTTATTTGGGATATTGCGAGGTTCAATCTCGCGCACCTCTAGGCGTTGAATGCCCATGGAGACCGCCATCCGGAGACCATGTAGAAGGGCCTCAGATTCGCCTTGTTGTTGGAGTCCAGATACATTATCCGAGTACGATTGAACCGTATCTCCTGTTGGGGACGTCGAACGACGCCACCCCCAGACCAGCCAACATTTTGGAGCCGTCGAAGTGCATGATCTAGTTGGAATATGTGCCGTACTCTTTAGGGAGTTCGGCTTCAGTCCATTCGGCGATGAAGTCGGGCAAAACTTGCGACTTAATAGCTCACCGTGGCTTATAGGTTATGTCGAACGGGAGGAGCTCAATGGCCCATTTGGCAATCCGGCCCGTCGCGTGGCGGTTGTTTATAATGTCGTTAAGAGGTACTTCGGAGGCTACTGTTATCGAACACTCTTGAAAGTAGTGTCGCAGCTTCCGGGATGCCATAAACACTGCGTACGCTATCTTTTGATAATGCGGATACCGTGACTTGCATGGAGTGAGGATAGTGGACACGTAGTAAACTGGTTTTTGAAGGGGGAACTTGTGTTCGTCCGTTTCTCATTCGACAACGAGCACCGCGCTTACAACTTGATGAGTTGCCGCGATGTATAATAGCATTGGTTCGCCCATGTTAGGCGCGACCAGGACCGGGTTTGTTGCCAATATGGCTTTTATTTCTTCGAGTCCGGCCGTGGCGGCATCCGTCCACTCGAAGTGTTCGGTGCGCCAGAGGAGGCGATAAAGGGGTAATGCCTTTTCTCCCAAGCGGGAGATAAAGCAGCTTAGAGCCGCCACGCATCCAGTCAATTTTTGTATTTGTTGAGGTCCTTTGGGATATTCAATTGTGACAGAGCTCGGATCTTGGCTGGGTTTGCTTCAATTCCTCTACCAGATACAATGAAGCCCAAGAGCGTTCAGGATGGTACGCCGAAAACGCATTTTTCCGGGTTAAGCTTGATGCCATATGTTCGGAGGTTATCGATTGTGAGCCTCAAGTCGTCTACTAGAGTTTCGACATGCTTGGTTTTGACGACCACATCATCTACGTATGCCTCCACTGCTTTGCTGATCTGATTTGCCAGACATGTCTGAATCATGCGCTGATATGTTGCGCCGGCATTTTTTAGCCCGAAGGGCATTGTGTTGAAGCAGAATGGGCCGTATGGGGTGATGAATGCTGTTGCGGCTTGGTCAGGCTCTGCCATCTTAATTTGATGGTAGCCGGAGTATGCATCGAGGAAACACAATGAATCGTGTCCTGTGGTAGCGTCGATAACTTGATCGATGCGGGGGAGGGGGAAGGGATCCTTTGGGCAAGCCTTGTTCAGGTCCTTGAAATCGACGCATAGGCGCCAGGATTTGTCCTTCTTTGGTACCATCACCAGGTTTGCTAGCCAGTCCAGATGTTTTATATCTCTGATGAATCCGGCCTCCAATACTTTGGCTAGCTCCTCTCCCATGGCTTGTCTCTTAGGTTCGGAGAAACGCCGAAGATCCTGCTTGACTGCCAGCCGACGTGGGATTCCTGGCATGTCTGAAGGGTGCCAGGCAAAAATGTCCCAATTTTCGCGTCGGAATTCTCGTAGTGCGGCGTCTACATCAGGGTTTAATTGTGCCCCGATGGAGGCCATTTTTGTTGGGTCCGTTGGATGGACTTGGAATTTGACTATTTCTTCCGCCGGTTTAAAGGAGGTGGACTTTGATCTTTTATCGAGTATCACGTCGTCCCTGTTCACCATGGAGCGCAGCGTAGTCAGTTCCTCAGCCGCTAGGGCTTCGGATAGTGCCTCAAGGGCCAGTGCGGCTCTCTTATTTTTGGAGCGGAGTGCTATGTCCGGGTCACTAGCAAGAGTGATGATTCTGTTGGGCCCGGGCATTTTGAGCTTCATGTACCCGTAATGGGGTATAGCTTGAAAAATTGTGAATGCCTCTCGCCCTAATAGAGCGTGGTATCCGCTGCTGAACGGGGCCACTTGGAACGTGACCTCCTCGAACCTGTAATTATCCGGCGTGCCGAACACCACATCCAGTGTGATTTTTCCTGTACAGCATGCTTCCCGACTGGGGATTATTCCTCTAAAGGTTGTGCTTCTTCGCTCAATGCGGCTCCAGTCTATTTCCATTTTTCGAAGGGTTTCTCGAAGAGGTTCAATCCGCTGCCACCGCCCATGAGTACCTTGGTAAGGCGAAGCCGCCCACTATTGGACTGAGGACCAATGCGGCTGGTGCTCGGGCTGTTCGGAATTTAGGTTCATCACTGGCATTAAAGGTAATAGCCGTGTCACTCCATGGGTTTATCGTTGCTACTTGGTAGACTTCGGCAAGGCTGAGGAGTGTTTGTTTCCGCATATTATTTGATGCGAAAGGCTGAGGAATTTAGGTTCATCACTGGCATTAAAGGTAATAGCCGTGTCACTCCATGGGTTTATCGTTGCTACTTGGTAGACTTCGGCAAGGCTGAGGAGTGTTTGTTTCCGCATATCCCTGGGCTGGTGCTCTGTGGATTCTGGGGTTAGAAGCTCTTCGCCACTTTTGGCCACCTGCCGGAGTATCCAACATGCTCTAAGGCTATGAGTTGGTATGGCGTCCTCTGTACTATGAATTTTACAGGGTCCATTGAGCCATCCCTCCAGTACGGTTCCATGCCCTGTAGGGGTTTTTTGTTTTTTGGTGTTTAACCCGGGTGACTGGCGATAATGCACCCTTTTATTTCGGACTGGGTTTGTATCCTTTGGACGGATTGTCCCAAAATCTTACTTCGGTTTTCCAGGCGCTTTCCATCGCACAGTACTTTCGTACTATGGACGCCAAGTTAGCAAAGCGTGTAATTTCACGGCGACCTATGGCGTTGAGGATTCCCTTGTCCATGCAATTATTGCAGAAGAATGAAATTGCGTCTTCCTCGCGGCAGTCCTTTATCCTGTTCATAACCATGAGGAATCTGGCCCAGTAATGATGTACTGTTTCCTCGGGCTCTTGCCTAATTTTGGATAGATCGCATATGTTCGGGTGGGTGGGTGGAATTAAATCCGAAACCTCACCCAATCTGAGACTCAAGGGCCAAGGAGTTTCCGAACTCGAAGTTTGGATTCTTGGATGTTGTCCAATGAATCTAGCCCGTTGCACGACTCTAAGTTCAGGTCTTGAGTGACGTCCCCCCTCATGGGTATCCGCTTGAGGGATCAGGAATCCGGACATAGCTTGTCCTTAAGATAGATGAAGGGTCGCCGCATTGTTCCTCCACCACAGCAATGTGATGGGTGACCTAGGGAGAGTTAATCTGATCGTAGTCTGTAGTGACTCCCAGGGCGGCGATGCGATCTAGGAGCTCGCTCAAGGAAGAGAGCTCCGTCGGATCTAACTGCTCGGCAAGTTCCGAGTTGACGTGAAGATTGCTTTCGATGACCCGAGAAGTCATCATCGGCGCGGCGGCCGAACAGGCGGTCATAAGAAAACTGCCTAGCCGGAGAGTTTGGCCGATAGCCAAAGCTCCTTTAGCAACAGTGCCGTCTTTTAAGACGGGATGAGGCATCCTTCCTGATGGCGACGGTATAGAGGAACTCTCAATGAAAGCACCAATGTCGGTGTCAAAACTGGCGGATCTCGGGTAGGGGGTCCCGAACTGTGCGTCTAGGCGGATGGTAACAGGAGGCAAGGGACACGATGTTTTTACCCAGGTTCGGACCCTCTCGATGGAGGTAAAACCCTACTCCTGCTTGATTAATATTGACGATATGGGTAGTACAAGAGTAGATCTACCACGAGATCAGATAGGCTAAACCCTAGAAGCTAGCCTATGGTATGATTGTTGTTCGTCATATGGACTAAAACCCTTTGGTTTATATAGACACAGGAGAGGGCTAGGGTAACACAGAGTCGGTTACAATGGGAGGAGATCTACATATCCGTATCGCCAAGCTTGCCTTCCACGCCAAGGAAAGTTCCATCCGGACATGGGACGAAGTCTTCAATCTTGTATCTTCATAGTCCAGGAGTCCGGCCAAAGGTTATAGTCCGGCCATCCGGACACCCCCTAATCCAGGACTCCCTCACTCGGCAAGTATGCTTGAGTTATGATTATACTTGTTGCTCTAGGGTGAAGGCTCCACACCTTCCCTTTTTATGCAAATTTAATGATAATAAAACCTTAGCTTCTTATGCTAATGGTATATATGATTACTATGATGTGGAACAAATAGAAGAATTTGTTGCTTTTATGGGTGCTTATGAAATTGAATCTAGGTTTAAAGAGTTTCAAGATTTTGATGATGCTGTTTATAGACCTGAAAATTTAGCTATCTTGAAATATTGTTATGAGAATTATGAATACAATTATGAAATTAATGCACTTATTGAGAAAGTCTCCGCTGTCCAAGAAGAGACTAATATTTTGCAGGAATCTATGGAAGAAGAAGTTGATGAAACTGTGAGCTCATTGGATGAAAAAGATGAGGAGGAGAGTGCAGAACAAAAGGAGGAAGAGCGGATTGATCACCCATGCCCACCTTCTAATGAGAGTAACTCTTCAACTCATACATTGTTTAATTTCCCTCCATGCTTACCGAAGGATGAATGCTATGATAATTGCTATGATCCCATTGATTCTTTTGAAATATCCCTTTTTGATGATGCTTGTTATGCTTGTGGCCAAGATTCCAATATGAATTATTCTTGTGGAGATGAACTTGCTATAGTTCCTTATGTTAAACATGAAATTGTTGCTATTGCACCCACGCATGATAGTCCTATTATCTTTTTGAATTCTCCCAACTACACTATATCGGAGAAGTTTGCTTTTATTAAGGATTATATTGATGGGTTTCCTTTTACAGTTGCACATGATGGTTTTGGTGAGTATAATATGCATGTGCTTGCTGCTCCTACTTGCAATTATTATGAGAGAGGAACTATATCTCCACCTCTCTATGTTTCCAACACGATAAAATTGCAAGAAACTGTTTATACTATGCATTGGCCTTTACTACGTGTGCATGAATTGTTCTTTTATGACATGCCGATGCATAGGAAGTGAGTTAGACTTCGTCATTACTTGATATATGTTGCTTTGTGCTCATTACTAAATTCTAAATCATTGTTAATTAAAATTTGCTTTGATATACCTTGGGATCCGGGTGGATTCACTACTTGAGCACTATATGCCTAGCTTAATGGCTTTAAAGAAAGCGCTGCCAGGGAGACAACACGGAAGTTTTAGAGAGTCATTTATTTCTGTTGAGTGCTTTCATGTAGTCTAAAAACAACAAAAATAAAGAGGGGAACCCAAAACTTTTCAAAAAGGAAAGTGAAAGTGAGAAAGACAAGCATTGTTGAAGTGGGAGAGCTCCTTGAACTTTGTTCATGCTCACGGCAACTTTGTGAATCTTGATTACAGAAACTTTTCAACAAAAATAATTATCGCCTTTTACAATTCCATTGTATAGTGCTAAGGTTTGCCTTTAGCATGTTTACAATGCTTGATGGTTTGTACGGTGCAGGACAGAAACTTTGGCTGTAGTGCGCGATTTTTAATTTTTTACTGGAACGTCAACTGGTTCTGATTCTTTTTTCATTGTCTTTCTATACAATTTTTTTAATTTTTCCTAATTTTAGCAGAATTTTTCAAGTATCATAAGTATGGTGAATGTTCAGATTATTACATACTGTTCTGTTTTTGACAGATTCTGTTTTTGATGCATAGTTTACTTGTTTTGATGAAACTATCAACTTATAACAGTGGATTAAGCCATGGAAAAGCTATATTACAGTAGAAAAAATGCAAAAACAAAATATGAATTGGTTTGCAACAGTACTTAGAGTAGTGATTTTCTTTATTATACTAAAGGATCTTACCGAGTTTTCTGTTGAAGTTTTTTGTGGATGAAGTGTTCGATGATCGGGAAGGTTTCGATGTGAGAAGAAGGAAGAGAGGAAAGAGCTCAAGCTTGGGGATTCCCGAGGCACCTCAAGTAAATATTCAAGGATACTCAAGCGTCTAAGCTTGGGGATGCCCCGGAAGGCATCCCCTCTTTCTTCAACAAATATCGGTATGTTTTCGGATTCGTTTCGTTCATGCGATATGTGGAATCTTGGAGCGTCTTTTGCATTTAGTTTTCATTTTTATTTTATGCACCATGCTGGTATATGATGGTCCTTGGTTGATTTATAGAGCGCTCTTTGCACTTCACTTATATCTTTTGAGTATGGCTTTATAGAATGCTTCATGTGCTTCACTTATATCATTTGAAGTTTGGATTGCATGTTTCTCTTCACTTAGACAACCGCCATTTGTAGAATGCTCTTTTGCTTCACTTATATTTGTTAGAGAGTGGGCATATCTTTTGTAGAAAGAATTAAAACTCTTTTGCTTCACTTATGTCTATTTAGAGAGATGACAGGAACTGGTCATTCACATGGTTAGTCATAAAATCCTACATAAAACTTGTAGATCACTGAATATGATATGTTTGATTCCTTGCAATAGTTTTGCGATAAAAAGATGGTGATATTAGAGTCATGCTAGTGGGTAGTTGTGGATTGTAGAAATACTTGTGTTGAAGTTTGCGATTCCCGTAGCATGCACGTATGGTGAACCGTTATGTGATGAAGTCAGAGCATGATTTATTTATTGATTGTCTTCCTTATGCGTGGCGGTCGGGGACGAGCGATGGTCTTTTCCTACCAATCTATCCCCCAAGGAGCATGCGCATAGTACTTTGTTTCGATGACTAAGAAAATTTTGCAATAAGTATATGAGTTCTTTATGACTAAAGTGAGTCCATGGATTATAGGCACTCTCACCCTTCCATCATTGCTAGCTTCTTTGGTACCGTTCATTGCCCTTTCTCACCTTGAGAGTTGGTGCAAACTTCGCCGGTGCATCCAAACCCCGTGATAAGATACGCTCTATCACACATAAGCCTCATTATATCTTCCTCAAAACAGCCACCATACCTACCTATCATGGCATTTCCATAGCCATTCCGAGATATATTGCCATGCAACTTCCATCATAGTCATACACATGACTTGAGCATTCATTGTCATATTGCTTTGCATGATCGTAAGATAGCTAGCATGATGTTTTCATGGCTTGTCCGTTTTTTAATGTCATTGCTACGCTAGATCATTGCACATCCTGGTACACCGCTGGAGGCATTCATATAGACTCATATCTTTGTTCTAGTATCGAGTTGCAATATTGAGTTGTAAGTAAATAAAAGTGTGATGATCATCATTATTAGAGCATTGCCCCAGTGAGGAAAGGACGATGGACACTATGATTCCCCCACAAGTAGGGATGAGACTCCGGACGAAAAAAATAAAAAAATAAAAAAAGATAAAAAAAGAGAAAGGCAAAAAAAGGAGAAGGGCCAAAAAATAACAAAAGAAAGAGAGAAAAAGAGAGAAGGGGAAATGTTACTATCCTTTTACCACACTTGTGCTTCAAAGTAGCACCATGTTCTTCATGATAGAGAGTCTCTTGAGTTATCACTTTCATATACTAGTGGGAATTTTCATTATAGAACTTGGCTTGTATATTCCAACGATGGGCTTCCTCAAATGCCCTAGGTCTTCATGAGCAAGCAAGTTGGATATACACCCACTTAGTTTCAATTTGAGCTTTCATATACTTATAGCTCAAGTGCATCCGTTGCATGGCAATCCCTACTCCTCACATTGACATCAATTGATGGGCATCTCCATTTCCCGTTGATTAGCCGCATCGATGTGAGACTTTCTCTCTTTTTTTGTCTTCTCCAGATAACCTCCACCATCATATTCTATTCCACCTATAGTGCTATGTCCATGGCTCACGCTCATGTATTGCGTGAAAGTTGAAAAGGTTTGAGAACATCAAGAGTATGAGAAAATTGCTTGGCTTGTCATCGGGGTTGTGCATGATTTGAATATTTTGTGTGGTGAAGATGGAGCATAGCCGGACTATATGATTTTGTAGGGATAACTTTCTTCGGCCATGTTATTTTGAAAATACATGATTGCTTTATTAGTAGGCTTGAAGTATTATTGTTTTTATGTCAAATGATAGACTATTGCTTTGAATCACTCGTGTCTTAATATTCATTCCATGATTAGGTACATGATCAAGATTATGCTAGGTAGCATTCCAGATCAAAAATTATCTTTTTTATCATTTAGCTAATTGAGGACGAGCAGGAATTAAGCTTGGGGATGCTGATACGTCTCCGTCGTATCTATAATTTTTTATTGTTCCATGCCAATATTATACAACTTCCATATACTTTTAGCAACTTTTTATACTATTTTTGGGACTAACATATTGATCCAGTGCCCAGTGCCAGTTCCTGTTTGTTGCATGTTTTTTGTTTCGCAGAAAATCCATATCAAACGGAGTCCAAACGGAATAAAAACGGACACAGATTTTTTTTTGGAATATATGTGATTTTTGGGAAGAAGAATCAACGCGATACGATGCCCGAGGGGGCCACGAGCCAGGGGGTGCGCCCCAGGGGGTCAGGCGTGCCCTGGACCCTCGTGTCCACCCCGTAAGGCGGTTGGAGCCCTTCTTTCGCCGCACAGAAGCTAATTTCCGGATAGAGATCGTGTCCAAAATTCAGCCCAATCAGAGTTACGGATCTCCGGGAATTTAAGAAACGATGAAGGGCCAGAAAATAGAACGCAGAAACAGAGAGAGATAGAGAGACAGATCCAATCTCGGAGGGGCTCTCGCCACTCCCACACCATGGAGACCATGGGCCAGAGGGGAAACCCTTCTCCCATCTAGGGAGGAGGTCAAGGAAGAAGAAGACGAAGGGGCCCCCTCTCCCCTTCTCTTCCGGTGGCGCCGGAACGCTGCCGTGGCCATCATCATCACCGCAATCTTCACCAACAACTTCACCGCAATCATCACCAACTCTTCCCCCCTCTTTGCAGCGGCGTAACCTCTCTCTTACCCGCTATGGTCTCTACTTAAACATGGTGCTCAACGCTATATATTATTTCCCTATGATGTATAGCTATCCTATGATGTTTGAGTAGATTCGTTTTGTCCCATGGGTTATTTGATGATCAAGATTGGTTTGAGTTGCATGTTTTATTATTGGTGTTGTCCTATGGTGCTCTCCGTGTCGCGCAAGCGTGAGGGATCCCTGTTGTAGGGTGTTGCAATACATTCATGATTTGCTTATAGTGGGTTGCGTGAGTGACTGAAACACAAACCCGAGTAAGGGGGTTGTTGCGTATGGGATAAAGAGGACTTGATACTTTAACGCTATGGTTGGGTTTTACCTTAATGATCTTTAGTAGTTGCGGATGCTTGCTAGAGTTCAAATCATAAGTGCATATGATCCAAGTAGAGAAAGTATGTTATCTTATGCCTCTCCCTCAAATAAAATTGCAATAATGATTACCGGTCTAGTTATCGATTGCCTAAGGACAAATAACTTTCTCGTAACAAAAAGCTCTCTACTAGAACTAATTTAGTTGTGTCTTTATCTAAACAGCCCCTAGCTTTTATTTACGTGCTCTTTATATTCTTGCAAACCTATCCAAAAACACCTACAAAGTACTTCTAGTTTCATACTTGTTCTAGGTAAAGCGAACATCAAGTGTGCATAGAGTTGTATCGGTGGCCGATAGAACTTGAGGGAATATTTGTTCTACCTTTAGCTCCTCGTTGGGTTCGACACTCTTACTTTTTGAAAGAGGCTACAATTGATCCCCTATACTTGTGGGTTATCATGGAGCCCTCGTGTCCTTCCCGGACTGCTTCTTTTTTCCTATTTTTATAAATATTCCAAAATGGAGAAAAATTGCCACTAGAACTGTTTTGGAGTCGGTTTACTTACCGTACCACATACCTATTCCTTTTCGGAGTCTGAAACATTCTAGAAAGTGTCCCTTATGTATTCCTCCGGGGTCACTGTTTCAATAACATTGGTTTCAACATTTATAGGATTACCTGAGATATAATGTTTGATTCTTTGACCGTTCACCACCTTCGGATTTGTGCCTTCGCAGCTGTTGATTTTTATGGCACCAGAACGGTAGACCTCCTCGATAACGTAAGGACCTTCCCATTTAGAGAGAAGTTTTCTTGCAAAAATCTTAAATGAGAGTTGTATAATAATACATAATCACCTACATTAAACTCACGCTTTTGTATTCTTTTGTCATGCCATCTTTTAACTTTTTCTTTAAACAGCTTGGCATTTTCATAGGCTTGGGTTCTCCATTCATCAAGTGGGCTAATATCAAATAACCTCTTCTCACCGGCAAGTTTGAAATCATAATTGAGCTCTTTAATAGCCCAGCATGCCTTATGTTCTAATTCAAGAGGTAAGTGACATGCTTTTCCATAAACCATTTTATACGGAGACATGCCCATAGGATTTTTATATGCAGTTCTATAGGCCCATAATGCATCATCAAGTTTTTTGGACCAATTCTTTCTAGATCTATTAACAATCTTTTGCAAAATTATTTTGAGCTCTCTATTGCTCAATTCTACTTGACCACTAGAGTGTGGGTGATATCGAGATGCAATTCTATGATTAACATCATACTTAGCAAGCATTTTACGGAAAGCACCATGAATAAAATGTGAACCACCATCAGTCATTAGATATCTGGGGACTCCAAACCTCGAAAAATAACTTCTTTAAGCATCTTAATAGAGGTGTTGTGATCAGCACTACCAGTTGGAATAGCTTCTACCCACTTAGTAACGTAATCAACATCAACTAAAATATGTGTATATCCATTAGAGGCAGGAAACGGTCCCATATAATCAAAGCACCAAACATCAAATGGTTCAATAACAAGTGAGTAATTCTTAGGCATTTCTTGACGTCTACTAATATTACCAAATCTTTGACATTCATCACAAGATAAGACAAACTTATGGGCATCCTTGAAGAGAGTAGGCCAATAAAAAACCGGATTGCAATACCTTATGTGCAGTTCTATCTCCAGCGTGGTGCCCTCCATAAGCCTCAGAGTGACACTTGCGTAGGATCTGTTCCTGTTCATGCTCAGGTACACAATGTCTAATAACACCATCTACTCCTTCTTTATAAAGATGTGGTTCATCCCAAATGTAATGTCTCAAATCATAGAAAAACTTTTTCTTTTGCTGGTATGTGAAACTAGGTGGTATAAATTTAGCAACAATGTAATTAGCATAATCATCATACCATGGAGCAGTAAGAGAAGCATTTGTGACATTTAATTGCTCATCAGGTGTTAGGACCCCGATTCCAAGTCACATCGACCTAGCCGGTAACACCTCATATCACTTTGCGGCCTCACGCACGGTATTCCCACGGGTGTCGCCTTACCATGGCCCGGGACCGTTTGCGTCTTTTGGCTCACGTATATGATAGTGTCGCTAGCATCCACATGACAAAGAACCCGGGCCGACATGGCTAGTCGTGAACCCAAAGCGGCGCTAACCTATGGGGACAGGCATACATGAATCACATCGAGCATGTCGGTCATCAACGTATGAATTGGCTGTAGCACTGGCTAACAGGACTCCGTATCCCGGGCTGTAGCAGCTAGGCAGGACTCGAATATCACGCGTGACATTTCCCGAAGGGACAGACATAGGAACGAAGTGAAACACATGCCGCTAGTCAAGTGTCCAAGCAGTAGTGTTGGGCTAGCAGGACTCCGTGAACCGGGCTGTAGCGGACTACTATCGCCGAAGCACGAGACTACATTTCCCCATATGAGAGGCTGCCAAGGATAAACAACTAGTTTGTCGGATCCCACTCATACCAAGCATTTCAATCATACACATAATATGCCCGATATGAGTACATACAACAAGGCATCACAACAAAACTCTACAACTCAAAGTACTTTATTTAGGAGGCCGAGGAGCCATACATAACATATCCATACAGATAGGGGTCACATGACCCAACACTCAAGTCATACAAACATACAAGCACATGCGGAAGCAAACTAGTCTGAGTATGAGACTCTAGAAAGAAAGAAAGCTTGTCAAGCCCTTCTATCTACTGATTGCCCTTCACAAGCCTTGGATCACCACCGGTGGCTAGTTCACTGTCGATGTCAAGGTCTAAATAAAACCCATCGGAGGGGCAGTGTTGTCGTCTGAAAAACATTAATTAAGCAAACATGAGTACGGAGGTACTCAGCAAGTCTTACCACAGAATCCTATCATACATGCACATTCTCAAGAAGGTGGTGGAGTTATTTGCAGCAAGCCAGCTTTGACTCTTGGCTTAGCTATCCTACGTGACACCACTTGTAAGCATTTGTCGCACACGAGTCCACTAATCACCATCACAATACTCCACCGTGGATCCTCTCTCTTGAGGCTTTTAGTAGTATCCATTTACTTGTCTATGAACTGATATAGGCAACCCAGAAGTCCTTCTCCGTGGACACGGCTATTCGAATAGATCATATTAACCCTGCAGGGGTGTACTTCTTCACACACGCTCACCACTTACCGCCGTTTACGACATGTACTCAAGAACCTTCAAGCGGAAGCCCAACGTGGGTGTCGGCCACAGCCTACCTAAACACTCAAGTCCCTAGTCCGGGTTTATCGCCTATTCGGTTCCATCCGCAGGAGTCCGCCGAGGTTTCCCATACAGCCCCGAACGATGTGTGCAGGGTTCCCGAGATACCAAACGGCTTTTCAGACACACAGCCACGTGCCTACCGCAACACAACCCACCCCTAAGGTCAGCGTTATGCTGCCCCAAAGATGCTACAAACACCGTAAACTACTTGCAACTCCGGATGAGAACAAGGGTGGTTAAGAAGTCGAGAGGGTCCATTGGTTTCGGGCCCAATGCGTGGTAGTAACTGTTTCATGGATCACAAACACGTAACTCAGTTCTTAGGGACGGCTTCAATGAAACAACCCACCATGTACTCCTACATGGCCTCTCATCGATACCTTTACCAAAACGTGTTCAACACTTTCACTCTCGAACCCGACACAACCTTTCACTCCAGTTCATCATCCCGATGAGCCGACTGACACAACTCTAAGCATAGCAAGCATAGCATGGTAGGAATCACAAACATGGCTCAATCAACTCCTACACATACTAGTGGGTTTCATCTAGTTCTTGTGGCAATGACAGTCATGCAAAGGAAGTGGGTTCAACTACCGCAGCACACAACAGTTTGAATCGCGTTGTCTTAATGCAGATAAACAAGAGCGAAGCGAGAACATGGGTTTGTATCGGAATGATCAATGGGTTGCTTGCTCGATGGAGTGGCGGTAGGATACCGCCTTGCACGGATATTGAGATTATCCTCGAGGCGTAACCTATCACGAAAGACATACCGAAAATAAACACACATGGCAATATGCAGCAATATGATGCATGCTATGACATGGCAATATGGATGTGTGTTGGCCTAATGCAAGCTGAAACAAAAAGGGATGAACTCATTTGAATCAAAGATTCAAATGCTAGCTCATTTAAAATAACCCTAAAGGTGTAATATCTTATTCTGCTTAAACAGCAAGGTTAACTTATTTTATCATGCATGAAACCATTACCAATGGATAGAATGGATTTTTCTGATCATTTTTCATATATAGATCTTTGCATTTGGAGTTACAGATTAATAGTTATGAATTTTGAAGTTTGAACTATATTCGGAATTTCCTGTAATAGAATAATTCCAAGAATTAATTTCTTTGCGTCAAGAATGCATCGTAATGACGTCGTGGTCAACGGAGACGTCCAGGTCAAACCTGTTGGTGGGTCCAGGTTGTCGAGATAATTAGTTTAACTAAAAATTAATTAAAACTAACCCTAATTAGTTAACAGGGCTGGGCCCCACCTGTCATTGACTCAAGGGAGTCAACCAGGGCCCACCTGTGGTCAAAGTCAACGTCGGCTGCACCGGCGTTTAGCCGCCGGCGAGCCCGACGCGGCGGTGGAAGTGGATTTGGCCATTCCGGCGACCAAATGGGTCGCGGAGGGCATCTAGGTGGAGCTGGGGACAAACCGCAGCTCTTGGTGGAGTTAGCTGAGCTCGGGGCGGCCGGAATCGGCGCCGGCGACGACCTAGGCGGCCGCCGGAGTTCGGGTGGAGGCGAACTCGAGGCTAGGGTGTGCGGTGAGGTGCGGGGAGTGTATGGTTGGACCCTACGCAATGTGGTGAGTGCGATGGACACCGAGAGGTGGCCGGAGGATGGCCGGGAGCACGTCGGCGACGAGCTCCGCGGCGGCGGGTGCGGGTGATCTTCGTGCGGTCGCTACAAAGCTCGAGAGCGAGAGAGGAAGGGAAGGGGGGTAGCTAGGCTCACAGGGCACTCGTGGAGGCAACCGGCGTGGCCGGGGACGGACTGGTGCGACGGCGGCGTTGAAGGGGATCTCCGGCGACGGCGGGATCGGGCGAGGTCGGTGCAGTGGCCTCGGGCTACTCGAGCACGCGGGGCTCGGCTAGCTCGACGTAGAGGAGGGCGGCGGAGCTCCTAGACACGGCGGGGAGGAGCACGGACGGCGGGGAGCGCGTCTACGGCGACGGCGTGGCTGCGGTGGCGTCGGCCATGGCTGGGGAGCGCGAGGGGGAGGAGCTGGGGAGGAGAGGAGATGTCCGAGGGGTTCGGGGGAGAGAGGGGGAGCGATCCACGTCGCGGCTCGGTGAGGGGAGCGGCGAGGCGGCGACCAGGCGCGTGGCATGCATGCGGTGCTCGCCGCCGAGCACTTGCCTCACTGCTGGCCAAGCCAAGCTTTCACATGCTGCTGTGGGCTGGGCTGGGCAGTGGGCAGTTAGTAGGCGCCTGTAAGGTTTCATCCTGTTTTCCTTTTCTATTTTTCTGCAACTTTGTGGAGTTTTTAAAAATACTTAGATAGCTCCAAAAATCACCAAACTGCTCCTGGTCCATTGTTGGAATATTTCCAACATGAAACATTTTAGTTTGGGAATATTTGGGCATTTGCAATATTTTATATAATTTTAAATGCCCAAACTCAAATGCATATGATTTAATTCAAAGACCTTAGGATGACCTAGAAAATTGTGCACCACTTTTGGTAGTGGCTCTGAACCAAAGCAAAGGTGATGAGCATTTTTGAAGGGCATTTCAGGTTCATTGAAAATAATTTTAGTAAACCCTAGTTGGATTCAAAAGGGTTCTGGGGTTTCTGTCCTTCCCCATTTCAAATTTCAAATGAAAGTTAAACATGATGCACACACTAATGCATGGACTAGCTAGGATGTGACAACTCACCCCCACTTAAAAGAATCTCGTCCCGAGATTTAGGATCTGTTGCGAAAAAGGTGGGATACTCAAGTCGAAGACGATCCTCCCTTTAGAAACTTGATATTCTGACGTCGAGTGGTACGCTCGGCTTGACCAAGAATACGAATGGGATATTCTCGATAGGTGAGGTTATCTTGGAGATCAAGCGTTTCGTGGTCCACTCCACGGATAGGATCCGAGAAACAACGCCTGAGTTGGGAAACGTGGAAGACATCATGGACTCTGGAAAGATGCGGAGGTAGTTCCAATTGGTAGGCAACTTCTCCTCGTTTGGCAAGAATGCGAAAGGGTCTAATGTAACGAGGAGCCAACTTGCCTTTGATACCGAATCGATGGGTTCCCTTCAAAGGACTAACCCGAAGGTAAGCCTTCTCGCCAATTTCATAAGCCATAGGCTTATGCTTGCGGTCATATTGGCTCTTTTGACGAGATAGGGCTGTTTTCAATTTTTCACGAATAACGCGAACCTGCTCTTCTGCTTCCTGAATCATATCCGGGCCAAAGAGTTGTCTCTCCTCGGTTTCTGACCAGTTAAGAGGCGTTCGACATTTCCGTCCATAAAGAACTTCAAAAGGAGCTTTGCCCAAGCTAGCTTGATAACTATTGTTATAAGAGAACTCAGCGAACGGAAGGCATTTCTCCCAATTCATGCCGAAAGAGATGACAGAAGCTCGAAGCATATCCTCTAGGATTTGATTGACTCGTTCTACTTGACCACTTGATTGAGGATGGAATGCGGTGCTAAAGGAGAGACGAGTTCCCATAGCATTTTGGAAACTTTCCCAAAATCGAGAGGTGAAGAGACTTCCACGGTCTGAGTTAATCTCCAATGGAACACCATGAAGAGACACTATTCGAGAGATGTACAAATCAGCTAGCTGGCTAGCGGTTATACTCTCACGAACGGGTAGAAAGTGGGCTACTTTGGAAAGACGATCGACGACAACGAAGATAGCATTATTCCTCTCTTGGTCTGGGAAACCCGTAATGAAATCCATACCGATTTTATCCCATTTCCATTCAGGAATTTCCAAAGGTTGAAGGGTACCAGCAGGCCGTTGATGCTCTGCTTTAACTTGACGACAGACGTCGCAATTAGCAATGTATTGAGCGATTTCTCTCTTCATCCTAGTCCACCAAAACCTCTGGCGTAGGTCTTGATACATTTTAGTACTACCGGGATGAATGGTGAGAGGAGAGTCATGAGCTTCCTTAAGGATCAATCGCCTCAGGTTGTGCACCTTGGGAACCACTAGACGGTCTCCAAAGAACACGACACCTTGTTCATCAATGGAGAAACAATCTGCGACTCCTTTCTTGATGTTTCTCTTGATGCGGGAAATTCCCGGATCTACCTTCTGTGCCTTGATGATCTGATCCGTAAGGGTAGGTTTCGCCACTAGGGTGGAAAGGAATCCTCGAGGAACAATGTGAAGATTAAGCTTACGAAATTCCTCGTGGAGAAATGGTTGACTTTGTTGTAACATCAGATTGTTACAATAAGATTTGCGACTTAGTGCGTCAGCCATGACATTGGCTTTGCCTGGGGTGTAAGATATTCCTAAGTCGTAATCTGTAATCAACTCGACCCAACGTCTTTGCCTGAGATTCAAATCCGGTTGGGTGAAGATGTATTTCAGACTTTGGTGATCAGTGTAGATTTCGCAACGATTACCAAGAAGGTAATGTCGCCAGGTTTTGAGTGCATGAACCACTGCTGCAAGCTCTAGATCGTGTGTGGGATAGTTATCCTCATGTGGATGCAACTGTCGAGAAGTGTAGGCAATCACATGACGATCTTGCATGAGTATGCAACCTAGTCCTTGTCGCGAGGCGTCACAATAGATAATAAAGTCCTTAGAAAAATCTGGTGGAACAAGCAAGGGAGCAGATGTCAGGCGTCTTTTCAGTTCCTGAAAACTGAACTCGCACTGTGGTGTCCATTCGAACTTCTTATCTTTCTTGAGGAGTTCAGTTAGAGGTTTGGCAACTTTAGAGAAATTCTCGATGAAACGGCGGCAATAGCTCGCTAAACCGAGGAAACTCCGAACTTGCTTGACCGATTCAGGTGGAGTCCAGTCAAGGACGGCTTGAACTCGCTCGGGATTGACAGCAATGCCCTTACCAGAGATTACATGGCCTATATAGGTCACTTACGGTAACCAGAATTCACACTTAGAGAATTTGGCATAAAGGCGATGCTCTCAAGTTTCATCAATACTAGCCTTAGATGTTCGCATGTTCTTCCTCATTCTTGGAGTAGATGAGTATATCATCGAGGTATACCACGATTTAACTTATCCAAATACTCCATGAAGATTGAGTTCATTAACCGAGATAAAGTGGCTGGAGCATTGGTTAATCCGAAGGACATGACGGTGTACTCGTATTGGCCATAACGAGTAACAAAGGCCGTTTTAGGAATGTCCCCGTTCTTGATTTTGATTTGATGGTAGCCCAACCTCAAATACATCTTGGAAAAGACTGAGGATCCAGCGAGCTGATCATACAGATCGTTGATCCTGGGGAGCGGATACTTGTTCTTGATAGTGACCAAATTGACAGGTCGGTAATCCACAACCATCCGATCCGTTCCATCCTTCTTCTTGACGAAGAGGACGGGGCAAGCCCATGGGGATGAACTAGGACGGATGAAACCCTTTTGCAAGGACTCATCGAGTTGTTTCTTAAGTTCGGCTAGTTCTAGGGGTGCCATCTTATAAGGTCTTCTAGAAATTGGGACGGTTCCGGGAACAAGATCTATCACGAACTCGACATCCCTGTCAGGTGGAACACCTGGCAGTCCTTCTGGAAAGACATCCGGGAAATCACGAACTACCGGAATATCTTCGAGGTCTGGAAGGGGGTTGGCATTTAAGGAGTATAGCTGGCGCTTCGACGCTCGGGTTAAAACATTAACCGTCTTGCCCGAAGGATGGGTGAGTTGAACAGTTCTAGTAGAGCAGTCAATCTTAGCGTAATGGGCTGACATCCAGTCCACACCCAAGATGATGTTTATGTCTGAGGACTTGAGAGCTATTAGAGAAGCAAGAAAGACTAATCTGTCGACAAGAATTTCATTCCCATGACTTATTCTAGAGGTTTGCCATTTAGAACCAGGGGTCTGAATTTCCATGGAGGTGTGCATGTCATAGAATGTGGTGTTGTGCAATCGAGCATACCTCTCAGAAATAAATGAATGAGATGCTCCAGTATCAAAAAGAACAGTTGTCGGATGATGTAACATCCCAAATTTCCTAGTTGGAATGTTTTACAATTATAGCTAAGCATCTATGCATATTGTTTGAATTTGAGTGACATTTGAAGTTTCAGAAGATTTTGAGCTGATGGGATTTGAATTTGAATTGGCAATTGAAAAACTATTTCAAAACTATGCCTGACAAATACTTGAGAAAAAGTATGAGAGGAGTAAACATGACACTCCAATTATGTCAGATGAAAAACATTGCCAAAAAGTTTGGATTCAAATTTTGATTTTATTTGGGATTTTAGAAAAAATGATTTTTTTTATAAAGTTTGAGTTTTGCCCCTGGAAAAATGTTCAAATTATAGGGAATATTCCCTGATCATTTTGATATATATATGTCCTATATAAAAAAATATATTTTATTCTCTCTCTCTCTAATTCAAAAAAATAGAAAAGAAACCTCAGCGCCACCAGCTAACTGCCCAGCCAGCCGAGGCAGCCCATCAGCGCAGCCCAGCCCACTCGCCAGCGTAGCCCAACCAGCGCTGCCCAGCCAGCGCCCCAGCCCACCTGCCGAGCCGCCGCGCCCGAAACGCCTCCCTCTCGGTCGCCCGTCGCCCGACCCCTCTTCCCTCTCCCGCTGACACCCGACCCCACCCCCTTCTTCCTCCTCCCAAGAAGACACGCGAAACCGCCGCCGCTTGAATCCCGAGGATCCCGGATCGCCTCCCGATCCTCCCCTCGCCAAATCGCCCCTATATAAACCGACTCCCCTCGCCTGTTCCCGCTTTCCCCTCGCCTCCCCTCGCTCTCGCCCGCAATCGCTCATGGGACACCACGCTTGCTGGCGCCATTGCCACTGCCTGCCATCTCGACCACCCCGAGCTCCACCGAGTCGACCACCGAGCCCCCCTTGCTCCGTCGCACCCGCATTGGACACCCCGCCGTCGTCCCCGACCACCGAGCCATCCAGGCCGTCGCCTGAAAAAGCCGCCCCCCGTCGACCACCGCGGTGAGTCACTGGAGAACCCGCCGTCGTCGATCTAAATCCTAGGGTTGAGATTAGAAGTAGCGAAGCGGTAGGTTTAGTTTAAAAAAACCCGGTTTAGTTCCGGTTTTATTTAGGTTTAGTTTAGACCGGCCCGACTCGGTTTAATCCCTCGGGCGCGTTTTAGCTATATTACGCCCGATGCGTTAGATAGGCCCATTAGCGCCAGTTTCCTTTTAGTTAATTTTTTTCGTTTCTGTTTTTAACAGAATAGTTTCAGTTTTGTAAAATCCATATCTTTTAATCTACTTTATATTTTTAATTGATTCTTTTTGTGTTAGTTTGCAAATTTGTTGTAGTTTCTGTAGAAAATATGTTTAGTCATGTTAAAATTATTAGAAATTGTTTTATTTTAGATTTAGACAGATTAGTAATTCTGCTATAAAGTGAGTTAGGATTATTTTATTTTAGTGATTCTTTTTGTCACTACTTTGTTTTGACCTTGCCTAACCGTAGGAATTTATTTGGGCATTTTAGATTTAATAAAAAAATAGTTTTAATCAGAATCATGTTGTTCCTATTTATTTAACTAGCTACTGTTTTCCTATTGTTTTATTTAGCAAATAATTTTATCTTTCCTATGTGATAGTTTATTTTAGGTTAGTTTCTGTAACTTTAGAACATGAACTTTTATTTACAATAAATAAAATTTTTATTTTATTTTTTCTTGCTAGGATTGTTAAAGGCATAATAGGAGTTCTATAATAGCTTTTAATGTGATTCTTTTTGCTCCTAGTTGCGTGATGTTTTCTCTTTTGTTAGTTAGCAGAAACCCATGCTTAGGTTCTGTTAAGAAAAATTTAGTTGTGTAAAACTATTTCTTGATTGTTGTTTGATGTGGAGAACATTGATTTGGATTTCTTCAAGTTTTCTTTGGGTTTTGGTCCAGTTGTTTTGTGTGTTTTATGTTAGCATGCTGTTATGTTAAGTGATCATATGTTTGTATGCTTATGATTGTTGTTTGTCTCGGTAGAATTTCCGGAGTGCGAAGCTTGCTACCACGAGTCCCTAGCTTTCGAAGATCGTCAGCAAGGCAAGTCATTTGACCATGTTTACTTTACAATACCTATGATTTTATTGCATTAGAATTTTACCTCTCCACCATGCATGCAGTAGGAGAATTTTAAGTTATGTTCTTGAGTAGTATCATGAGGTAGGATGAACCCAATTCCCCTTGTTACCATTGCCCGGGACGAAGTAGTTTATTTTGCTATGCTCGTAGACAGGGTTGGTTGAGTGATTCATAAGGGAGATGTGAGAGTCAAGATGATGACAACCCCATGACTTCAAGCTCAAGATGGACTTCAAAATTCACTACTGGATGGAGGGCGGTTGACGGGCACCCTGGAGAAAACCAGCGGTTGGCCGGGATGCATGGAGAAGCGCCATGACATCTTGCGGAGAGCTTCACCCAGCCACGAAGAGATGGATGTATACCCCATTGACCGGAAGCTTACCTGTGCAGCCGCAAGCCATTATGGGCTCTGGCTTGGTCAACCCTAGTTGTGACTCTGGCCGGACGGTGCTACGAGATGTAGAAGAACGGTAGGATTGGATGGGTACCGGCAGTGGCCAGAGGAACTCTTCGGAAGACCCTGTTTCGTTCATCCCGTCTTCAAACACCATGAAGTGCGAAGACTTAAAAGGACGGAACGATTCTTGCGGGTAAAGTGCGCAAACCTCTGCAGAGTGAAGATCTAATCGGTTAGCCGTGTCCCCGGTTACGGACAATTTGAGCCTCTGGAACGTGGAAGTATTTTGGATATCTCAAAACCAAAATTAATAAATTAATTGAGGGGGTTATTTAGTAATTGGGAATGAGACATTGGTTGGCGGAACCATCTCAATAACTACCAACATTTCGTAGTAATTGCAAACAAGTCCTTATTGTAGGGAAAAACTGGCTTTTTCGCAAAAACAATGAAACTTAGAGCCCCACAGCCAAATTGCATATAGTGTTAGTAATTTTTATTGTTATTCTCTCTTCATGACTTGCCGGCATATTCAAAATGCTGACCTACACGGCTGCAACGTCTTATGTTGCAGAGGAGTATTCCGATGAGGAGCGAGGCTACGATCCGCGCTTGGCGATTTCCCTTTGGAGTCGGATGGACTCGCTATTCTTCTACGCTTCCGCAGCTTTATTTAGTTTATTTCTCATGAGTTGGCCTTCGGCCAAATTTATTCTATTGTAATAAAGACTCGATATGAGAATCGTGTAATAAATTCAGGTGTGGTTGAACTTTGATTATTTCATCAATGTACTGCGTGTGCCAGCATGATCTTGGGATGGTACAGCTACACAGAGACTTGACCGATTTTGGGTCGGGTCGCTCTGAGAGATGGTATCGAGCACGCGACCGTAGGACGAACCCCTAGGATCGGAAAGCCATAGGAAGAGACTATTTATTTTATGTCCTTATCATTCCGTAATTCTCCCTGCTCATTTCGACTTCTCTCCGATTTTCAACATTCTAGATGGCGCCGAGTTCACCCCAGTTCTGCTACGGAGTTTTGCCACCAGATGAGACGATGCCTTTCGGCAAGAAGCTGGTCCAGATCGTGAAGAAGCTGAAGATTGCTCTACCCTCAATCACCGGAAGCCTACCAATGCGCTCCGACGGATACCCTTCTGGATTGAGGTACACATTCCGTGGAGGACCTTCGGAGGACATTCGAGCCCATTGACTTTGAGTTTACCGATTTCAATTGGATCCTCGGAAGAGACATGGCGATTTATCGTGCACTTGGACATCTCCGAGAAGAGTACAGGGCGAGCTCGACCATCGACCTCGCCATGATTTTCGCAGAGCTAGGAATGGAGATATCATCCGCACCGTGAGAGGACGACTCCATTCTCTCATATGTCCAAGACTTGGAGTGTCTCCTCAGAAACGGGAGATCCGGATCGCCAGAACTCGAAGGTACACAGGAGGCTGTTGTTCCGTGAACTGGAACTGGAGGAGAAAGCACACGCAGATTTCCTTGACCATGAAGAAGAAATCAAGGATTTCATGGAGAGAGTCGACAAGCTGAAGATGGATCTTGCCGCATTAGAGGAGAAGATGGACTTGGGAGAGGACCTTTTTCCGAGTGGAGATGAAGGACCTCTCGTGAGCAATGACCAGGATTATGAAGAGAGCTCCACTGAAGAAAGCCGCAAGAGGAGGCGCCGCATCAGAGGACGCCACACCGGAGGACGCCGCACCAGAGGACGCAAGGATTATTGATGAAGACATTTAGTCGACCGCCATGTTATTTTATTTTCCGTCGATCAGTTAGGCCGTTATTTTCGATTAGTCGTGAAATTTGTAATCCGAGATTGAACCATGTTTGAGTGGATTGAATAAATGATTGGTGTGATTATGTTTGTGCATTCATTTGGGTAGTGATATTTTCTCATTAGACCCTTGTTCTATTCTAATTTTCTCATCCACTCCAAAACACCAGATGCCTCCGAGACGTGACCCCGGTCTCAACTTTCAGCCGGAGCTCACCCAGCTGATCCAGCAGCAGAATGCCCTCATGCAGATGCTCATCCAGAACCAGAACAACAACAACAACAACAATCCACCGCCACCACCCCCTGTTGACAATTTGACCCGCTTCCTAAGGCTGAATCCGCCAATGTTCTCTAGCAGCACTGAGCCGATTGTGGCCGATGATTGGCTCCGCAAGGTCGGAAGGGAGTTAGCCACTGCTGGATGCACAGATGCAGAGAAGGTGCGCTTTGCCGCACATAAGCTTGATGGACCTACAGCCTCTTGGTGGGAGAACTACACCGCCACTTATCCCATCGCCACCATCACGTGGGATCAGTTCCAACAGGCTTTCCGCACCGCTCATGTTTCATCTGGAGCCATGAGTCTAAAGAAGCGTGAGTTCTGCAACTTACGCCAGGGGAACCGTACTGTGGGGCAGTACGTGGATGAGTTCAGCAAGTTAGCTCGCTATGCCCCGGATGATGTGGCCACAGATGCCGCAGCAGGAAAAGTTTCTCGAGGACTCAATGACGAGCTGGGAATGCAGCTAATGGTGGCTACCTTCAACAACTACCAGAGCTGGTAGACAAGGCCACCATACTTGAAGGAAAGCAGCAGCAGATTGATAGCGCAAGCGGAAGTATGGCCAGGGAAGTACAACTCGAGCTCAGCAGAAGCCCGTTATGCTCCATACTGGAGGGCATACCCATCATAACCATGGAGGACATAACCATGGAGGAAATGGGAACAACCGCAACCAGGACAACAAGACAGCAATGGAAACGGCAATGGCAACCAGCATCGCCCTGCCTCGCTCGTAAAGATCTGAGTCACATCACTGCTTCAAGTGCCGTAAAACAGGGCACTATGCCACCGACTGCCCGGAGGCCAAGCAGAGGAATGGAAACGGCAATGGAAGCTCAGCAAAGAAGCCCAACCCTTTTCCTCGTGCTCGGGTGAACCACATTGACGTGGAGGACGTCTATGATCAGCCGGATAATCGTGGTTGGTAAGTTTTATTAAATTCACATCCAGATTGGTACTCTTTGATTCGGTGCAACGATTCATTCATATCAAGGGTAGTTGTGGAAAAGTACGGGTTGCCCACTAGAACCCTTAGAAGCCCTCTTCACGTCGGGCCGCAGGAGGAGAAATGATGGCGGCTTAGGCTGTCATGCAACCTCAACATCGGAAACCATAAATTTCCGCAGACCTCATAGTATTGGAAACCCAGACCTTGGATGTAATCCTAGGCATGGATTGGTTGACGAAGTTTGAAGGAAACATAGACTGTGGCAAGAAGTCGATTCTCGCCACCACCCCGGAGCGAAGAGGATCAAGTATGTATCGCACGTATCCCGATGAAGAATCGGTGCGTTCCCTCACGGAGTTGTTCAGAGGAAGTGCCAGTGCAAGATTTTCCGATGTATTTCGGAGGAATTACCAAGAATGCCACCGACAGAGACATTGAATTTCTGATTGAGTTATTGCCGGCACAGCCCCAATATCCAAGAGACCCTATCGATGCCCCGAACGATTTAAAAGAGATCAAGAATCAAATTAATGAGCTATTGGAGAAGGGATATATTCGCCAAGCTCGTCACCTTGGGGAGCCCCAGTTCTTTTGGTAGAGAAGAAGGATGGAACCGTGAGAATGGTTGTGGATTATCGTTCGTTGAACGACGTGACCATCAAGAACAAGTACCCTCTGCCGATGATTAATGACCTATTTGATCAGCTAGTTGGAGCCAAGGTATTCTCCAAGATCGATCTTTGATCTGGGTATCATCAGTTGAAGATCCGTGAAAAGGATATACCTAAAACAGCATTCACCACCAGGTATGGTTTATATGAGTATACCGTCATGTCATTCGGATTGACTAATGCCCCTGCATACTTCATGAATTTGATGAACAAGGTATTTATGGAATATATGGACAAGTTTGTTGTGGTGTTCATCGATGATATACTGATTTTCTCCAAGAGCGAGGAAGAGCATAAGGAACATTTGCGTCTAGTTCTGGAGAAACTCTGAGAACATCAGTTGTATGCCAAGTTTAGTAAATGTGAATTTTGGCTGAAGGAAGTCGGATTCCCCGGACATGTTATTTCAGGAGAAGGAATAGCGATGACCCGCCAAGGTTGTATCAGCCACCGATTGGCAGTCACCCACCTCGGTCAAGGAGATCCGCATTTTCTCGGACTCGCAGGATATTATCGGAGGTTTATTGAGAATTTCTCGAAGATTGCCAAGCCCATGGTGAGCTGTTGAAGAAGGACGCCAAGTACATTTGGACCGAGGATTGTGAAGCCGTTTCGAGGAATTGAAGAAACGTTTGGTTACAGCCCGAAGATTGATTTTGCGGACATACACAAGGATTACGGGTATATTGTGACGCTTTCGTCGTGGACTCGGAGGAGTACTCATGCAGGAAGGAAAAGTTGTAGATTATACCTCCGCATAGCACGACCACACGAGATGAATTATGCCACACATGATTTGGAGTTAGCAGCAGAGTGCATGCACTCAAGACTGGAGAAATTTCCTTATCGGAAACCGTTGTGATGTTTACAGATCATAAGAGCTTGAAGTATATTTTCACGCAGAAAGACTTGAACCTCAAAAGAGGAGATGGCTAGAGTTAATCAAGGACTATGACATGAGATTGCATTACCACCCAGGAAAGGCTAATGTTGTAGAAGATGCTTTGAGCCGTAAGAGTTATGTGAATACTCTTATAGCGGGAGGATTACCCTAGGAGTTAGTCGATGACCTCAGAGATCTTCGACTGGAGATAGTTCCGAGAGGATATGTTGCAGCTCTGGAAGTTCAGTCCACTTTGGTCGAAAGAATTCGTGAAGCCCAGAAGTCGGACAAGGAAATTGATGAGATAAAGAAAAGGATGAATGAAGGAAAAGCTAAAGGGTTTCGTAAGGATGAATACGGAGCTATATGGTTCGAGGACCGTATTTATGTACCCAATGATCCCGAACTCAGGAAGCTAATTCTTCAGGAGGCTCATGATTCACCGTACTCGATTCACCCCGGTAATACCAAGATGTATCTGGATTTGAAGGAAAGTTTCTGGTGGACAGGTATGAAGAAGGATATTGCGAGTACGTAGCGATGCGATGTTTGTCAACGAGTAAAGGCGAACATCGAAGCCAGCAGGGTTACTTCAACCTTTGCCGATTCCCGAGTGGAAATGGGAAAAACTTGGAATGGATTTTATCACAGGATTACCCAGGACCCGTTCAGGTTATGATTCCATCTGGGTAGTGGTTGATCGATTGACCAAGGTAGCTCATTTCATTCCCGTGAAGACTACCTATACCAGTGCTAAGTTAGCCAAGATATACATGACCAGGATCGTATGTCTGCATGGAGTTCCGAGGAGTATCGTTTCAGATAGAGGAACACAATTTACCTCAAAGTTTTGGAATCAGTTGCATGAAACTTTGGGTACGAGGCTGGAGTTCAGTACAGCTTTTCATCCGCAGACAGATGGACAGACCGAGAGAGTCAACCAGATCCTAGAGGACATGTTGAGAGCTTGTGCGCTAGACTATGGGTCTAGCTGGGATGATAATTTGCCATACGCGGAATTCTCGTACAATAACAGTTATCGAGACCGATCGAAGATGGCCCCTTCAAGCTCTATACGGAAGGAGGTGCGAACACCATTCTTTGTGGGATGGTGTGGAGATCGAAAACTTTTGGTCCCGATCTTATCGAGATTCCAAGAGAAAGTCAAGCTGATTCGAGATAGACTCAAGGTAGCTCGATCGAGACAGATGAGTTATGCCGACAGTAAACGCAAGGAAGTAACATACGAAGCGGGAGACCGGCATATCTTCGTGTGTCCTCACTTCGTGGAATCAAGAGGTTCGGTGTTAAAGGAAAGTTAGCACCCCGGTTCATTGGCCCCTACAAAATCCTCGAACGTCGTGGAGAAGTTGCTTACAAGTTGGAATTGCCGGAAGGATTGTCCGGAGTTCACGATGTCTTCCATGTTTCTCAGCTGAAGAAATGCCATGCCGACATGGCCGATATTCCGTTGAGAGACACAGTGCCCCTAGAGGCCATGCAGCTCGACAGTGACCTGACTTATGAGGAGAAACCCGTCCGAATTCTCGAGACTGTGAACAGAGTCACCCGCAGCAAGATCATCAAGTTTTGCAAGGTGCTATGGAGTCATCACTCCGAGGAGGAAGCCACCTGGGAGCAAGAAGAAGACCTCCGCCGAGACCACCCGCACCTATTTTCTAGCCAACCCGAATCTCGAGGGCGAGATTCATCTTAAGGTGGGTAGGTTTGTAACATCCCAAATTTCCTAGTTGTAATGTTTTACAATTATAGCTAAGCATCTATGCATATTGTTTGAATTTGAGTGACATTTGAAGTTTCAGAAGATTTTGAGCTGATGGGATTTGAATTTGAATTGGCAATTGAAAACTATTTCAAAACTATGCCTGACAAATACTTGAGAAAAAGTATGAGAGGAGTAAACATGACACTCCAAATATGTCAGATGAAAAACATTGCCAAAAAGTTTGGATTCAAATTTTGATTTTATTTGGGATTTTAGAAAAAATGATTTTTTTATAAAGTTTGAGTTTTGCCCCTGGAAAAATGTTCAAATTATAGGGAACATTCCCCTGATCATTTTGATATATATATATATGTCCTATATAAAATATATATTTTTTATTCTCTCTCTCTCTCTCTCTAATTCAAAAAAAGAAAAAGAAACCCGAGGCGCCACCAGCCAACTGCCCAGCCAGCCGAGGCAGCCCACCAGCGCAGCTCATGCCATCGCCAGCAAGCAGCCCAACCAGCGCTGCCCAGCCAGCGCCCAGCCCACTGCCGAGCCGCTACCAACGCCTCCCTCTCGGTCGCCGTCGCTCGACCCTCTTCCTCTCCCACCGACACCGACCCCACCCCTTCTTCCTCCTCCCAAGACACGCAACCGCCGCCGCCGCCGGAATCCCGAGGATCCCGGGATCGCCTCCCGATCCGCCCGCCCAAATCGCCCCCCTATATAAACCGAGTCCCCTCGCCCGTTCCCGCTTTCCCCTCGCCTCCCCACGCTCGCCTTGCAATCGCTCGCCGGACACCCGCCGCCGCCACGCCATTGCCACCGCCCGCCATCCCGACCACCCCGAGCTCCACCGAGTCGACCACCGAGCCCCTTGCTCCGCCGCACCCGCCGGACACCCCCGCCGTCGTCCCCGACCACCGGAGCCACCGC
This sequence comes from Aegilops longissima, assembly GCA_021605205.1. NCBI lineage: Eukaryota > Viridiplantae > Streptophyta > Magnoliopsida > Poales > Poaceae > Aegilops > Aegilops longissima. The sequence continues at coordinate 677,092,658 of CM038682.1, read as the reverse complement.
GCCGTCGCCGCCCGAGCCGCCGTCGCCGTCGACCACCGCGGTGAGTCACCGGAGAACCCGCCGCCGTCCGATCTAAATCCTAGGGTTGAGATTAGAAGTAGCGAAGCGGTAGGTTTAGTTTAAAAAAACCCGGTTTAGTTCCGGTTTTATTTAGGTTTAGTTTAGACCGCCCGACTCGGTTTAATCCTCGGCTGCTTTTAGCTATATTACGCCTGATCGTTAGATAGGCCCATTAGCGCCATTTCCTTTTAGTTAATTTTTTTCGTTTCTGTTTTATTAGAATAGTTTCAGTTTTGTAAAATCCATATCTTTTAATCTACTTAATATTTTTAATTGATTATTTTTTGTTAGTTTGCTAATTTGTTGTAGTTTGTGTAGAAAATATGTTTAGTCATGTTAAAATTATTAGAAATTGTTTTATTTTAGATTTAGACAGATTAGTAATTCTGCTATAAAGTGAGTTAGGATTATTTTATTTTAGTGATTCTTTTGTCACTACTTTGTTTTAACCTTATGTAACCGTAGGAATTTATTTGGGCATTTTAGATTTAATAAAAAAATAGTTTTAATCAGAATCATGTTGTTCCTATTTATTTAACTAGCTACTGTTTTCCTATTGTTTTATTTAGCAAATAATTTTATTTTTCCTATGTGATAGTTTATTTTAGGTTAGTTTCTGTAACTTTAGAACATGAACGTTTATTTACAATAAATAAAATTTTTATTTTATTTTTTCTTGCTAGGATTGTTATAGGCATAATAGGAGTTCTATAATAGCTTTTAATGTGATTCTTTTTGCTCCTAGTTGCATGATGTTTTCTCTTCTGTTAGTTAGCAAAAACCCATGCTTAGGTTCTATTAAGAAAAATTTAGTTGTGTAAAACTATTTCTTGATTGTTGTTTGATGTGGAGAACATTGATTTGGATTTCTTCGAGTTTTCTTTGGGTTTTGGTCCGGTTGTTTTGTGTGTTTTATGTTAGCATGCTGTTATGTTAAGTGATCATATGTTTGTATGCTTATGATTGTTGTTTGTCTCGGTAGAATTTCCGGAGTGGGAAGCTTGCTACCACGAGTCCCTAGCTTTCGAAGATCGTCAGCAAGGCAAGTCATTTGACCATGTTTACTTTACAATACCTATGATTTTATTGCATTAGAATTTTACCTCCCCACCATGCATGCAGTAGGAGAATTTTAAGTTATGTTCTTGAGTAGTATCATGAGGTAGGATGAACCCAATTCCCTTGTTACCATTGCGGGACGAAGTAGTTTATTTTGCTATGCTCGAGAGCGGGTTGGTTGAGTGATTCATAAGGGAGATGTGAGAGTCAAGATGATGACAACCCCATGACTTCAAGCTCAAGATGGACTTCAAAATTCACTCTTTGGGTGGAGGACGGTTGTGGGCACCGGAGAAAACCAGCGGTTGGCGGGATGCATGGAGAAGCGCCATGACATCTTGCGGAAAGCTTCACCCAGCCACGAAGAGACGGATGTATACCCCATTGACCGGAAGCTTACCTGTGCAGCCGCAAGCCATTATGGGCTCTGGCTTGGTCAACCCTAGTTGTGACTCTGGCCGGACGGTGCTACAAGATGTAGAAGAACGGTAGGATTGGATGGGTACCGGCAGTGGCCAGAGGAACTCTTCGGAAGACCCTGTTTCGTTCATCCCGTCTTCAAACACCATGAAGTGCGAAGACTTAAAAGGAGGGAACGATTCTTGCGGGTAAAGTGCGCAAACCTCTGCAGAGTGAAGATCTAATTGGTTAGCCGTGTCCCCGGTTACGGACAATTTGAGCCTCTGGAACGTGGAAGTATTTCGGATATCTCAAAACCAAAATTAATAAATTAATTGAGGGGGTTATTTAGTAATTTGGAATGAGACATTGGTTGGCGGAACCATCTCAATAACTACCAACATTTCGTAGTAATTGCAAACAAGTCCTTATTGTAGGGAAAAACTGGCTTTTTCGCAAAAACAATGAAACTTAGAGCCCCACAGCCAAATTGCATATAGTGTTAGTAATTTTTATTGTTATTCTCTCTTCATGACTTGCCGGCATATTCAAAATGCTGACCTACACGGCTGCAACGTCTTATGTTGCAGAGGAGTATTTCGATCAGGAGTGAGGCTACGATCCGCGCTTGGCGATTGCCCTTTGGAGTCAGATGGACTCGCTATTCTTCTACGCTTCCGCAGCTTTATTTAGTTTATTTCTCATGAGTTGGCATTCGGCCGAGTTTATTCTATTGTAATAAAGACTCGATATGAGAATCGTGTAATAAATTCAGGTGTGGTTGAACTTTGATTATTTCATCAATGTACTGTGTGTGCCAGCATGATCTTGGGATGGTATAGCTACACAGAGACTTGACCGATTTTGGGTCGGGTCGCTACAGATGACAATTAACAAGGAGCATACCGAGAACGACGTTGGGATCCTCATAGGTTTCCTCAGCTGAAACATAGTTGACATGGCCACGAGCAGTGGCAGCTGGTTTAGCATAGAGCACCTTTCCTACTGGCTTACCACGGCCAACAGACTTTCCGACCTGACTGGGGTTGTTCTGGGGACACTCACGGATGTAGTGGCCCGTCTCTCCACACTTGAAGCAAGTTATCATATTGGGGCGTGGAGCAGCATTAGCAGCGGGGCCTCCATAAGCCTTGGGCGGTACATACTGCTGGTTGGGGCGAGGCGCCTCAAAGGATGGCCTCGGGGTGAACCTGATAGAGAGAAGAGAGCCTAGTCCTATACCCACGTAGAATGAGAAGAGGATGACTTGGATCAGAGGGCATAAGGTAAAGGAGTAAAAAGAGCCTTACGTTCCCTCCCACAATCAATTCCCCTACATATAACTAAAGCATTTCTAGACTCAACATCGACCAGTTTGGCTTAGCAAACCTACAGGCAGCCCTGCTCTGATGCCAACGCTGTCAGGACCCCGATTCCAAGTCGCATCGACCTAGCCGGTAACACCTCATATCACTTTGCGGCCTCACGCACGGTATTCCACGGTGTCGCCTTACCATGGCCCGGGACCGTTTGCGTCTTTTGGCTCACGATATGATAGTGTCGCTAGCATCCACATGACAAAGAACCCGGCCGACATGGCTAGTCGTGAACAAAGCGGCTCTAACATATGGGGACAGGCATAGATGAATCACATCGAGCATGTCGGTCATCAACGATGAATTCGGGCTGTAGCACTGGCTAACAGACTCCGGTATCCCGGCTGTAGCAGGCTAGGCAGGACTCCGAATATCACCGCGTGACATTTCCCCGAAGGGACAGACATAGGAACAAAGTGAAACACATGCCGGCCAGTCAAGTGTCCAAGCAGTAGTGCTGGGCTAGCAGGACTCCGGTGAACCGGGCTGTAGCGGACTACTATCGCTCAGAAGCACGAGACTACATTTCCCCATATGAGAGGCTGCCAAGGATAAACAACTAGTTTGTCGGATCCCACTCATACCAAGCATTTCAATCATACACGCAATATGCCCGATATGAGTACATACAACAGGGCATCACAACAAAACTCTACAACTCAAAGTACTTTATTTAGGAGGCTCCGAGGAGCCATACATAACATATCCATATAGATAGGGGTCACATGACCCAACACTCAAGTCACACAAACATACAAGAACATGTGGAAGCAAACTAGTCTGAGTACAGACTCTAGAAAGAAAAAAGCTTGTCGAAGCCCTTCTATCTACAGTGGCCCTTCACAAGCCTTGGATCACCACCTGGGTGGCTAGTTCACTCGTCGATGTCAAGGTCTACATAAAACCCATCGGAGGGGGCAGTGTTGTCGTCTGAAAAACATTAATTAAGCAAACATGAGTACGGAGGTACTCAGCAAGTCTTACCACAGAATCCTATCATACATGCACATTCTCAAGAAGGTGGTGGAGTTATTTGCAACAAGCCAGCTTTGACTCTTGGCTAAGCTATCCTACGTGACACCACTTGAAAGCATTTGTCGCACACACGTCCACTAATCACCATTACAATACTCCACCATGGATCCTCTCTCGTCACCCACGAGAGGGCCATCCGCGGTACTCACACTTATCTGGAGGCTTTTAGTAGTATCCATTTACTTGTCTATGAACCGATACAGCAACCCGAAGTCCTTCTCCGTGGACACGGCTATTCAATAGATCATATTAACCTGCAGGGTGTACTTCTTCACACACGCTCACCACTTACCGCCGTTTACACGACATGTACTCGGCAACCTTCAAGCGGAAGCCCAACGTGGGTGTCGGCCACAGCCTACCTAAACACTCAAGTCCCTAGTCCGGGTTTATCGCCTATTTGGGTTCCATCCGCAGGAGTCCGCCGAGGTTTCCCATACAGCCCGAACGATGTGTGCAGGGTTCCCGAGATACCAAACGGCACTCGGTACACCGGCCACGCCCCTACCGCAACACAACCCACCCCTAAGGTCAGCGCTATGCGTGCGGCCCCCAGTGCTACAAACACCGTAAACTACTTGCAACTCCCGGACCGAGAACAAGGGTGGTTAAGAAGTTTAGATGGTCCATTGGTTTTGGGCCCAAATGGTAGTAACTGTTTCATGGATCACAAACACATGACTCAGTTCTTAGGGACGGCTTCAATGAAACAACCCACCATGTACTCCTACATGGCCTCTCATCGATACCTTTACCAAAACGTGTTCAACACTTTCACTCGAACCCGACACAACCTTTCACTCCAGTTCATCATCCCGATGAGCCGGACCGACACAAATCTAAGCATAGCAAGCATAGCATGGTAGGAATCACAAACATGGCTCAATCAACTCCTACACATACTAGTGGGTTTCATCTAGTTCTTGTGGCAATGACAGTCATGCAAAGGAAGTGGGTTCAACTACCGCAGCACACAACAGTTTGAATCGCGTTGTCTTAATGCAGTAAACAAGAGCATAAGCGAGAACATGGGTTTGTATCGAATGATCAATGGGTTGCTTGCTCGATGGAATGGTGGTAGGATCTGCCTTCGCAGCGGATATTCGGATTATCCTCGAGGCGTAACCTATCACGAAAGACATACCGAAAATAAACACACATGGCAATATGCAACAATATGATGCATGCTATGACATGGCAATATGGATGTGTGTTGGCCTAATGCAAGCTGAAACAAAAAGGGATGAACTCATTTGAATCAAAGATTCAAATGCTAGCTCATTTAAAATAACCCTAAAGGTGTAATATCTTATTCTGCTTAAACAGCAAGGTTAACTTGTTTTATCATGCATGAAACCTGTACCAATGGATAGAATGGATTTTTCTGATCATTTTTCATATATAGATCTTTGCATTTGGAGTTACAGATTAATAGTTATGAATTTTTGAAGTTTGAACTATATTCTGGAATTTCCTGTAATTGAATAATTCCAGTAATTAATT